>CABFVX010000873.1:62755-146914 GCA_902151425.1 Timema shepardi
CCCGATCGGGTTCACTGAGTGTGGTTTTCTACCTACCTCATCTTTAACCCATTAGCGTAATTAGTACATAGGCATACAATCCAAATGGGTAGTAAGACGTGATGCTATTAATAATAAAAAAGTATGAATATACGTGTGGGGAAGGAAAAGTTCTTAAGCATTTTACCTCATCTGCCCGCCTCAAATAGTGTTGTATATCAGTTAGAGCTCATATAGTAATTATCACAATTGCTCAACTTGCCTTTTTAAACGTAATAAAATGCATAGCTTATAACAATATACTATAATAATTTATTCTATATGTTTTCCGTTATTAATTCCAGCAGTTTATTATTTTGAGGTAGGTCTGTCAATTCGGATTCAATTCTAGGTTTATGCCACAAGATTATACTATTGTATTTTTGATAATTTATGACAAGCAAAAAAATGTAATGGAATTCGGGAAGTTGTATTGTGTGAAAGTGTTGTGATGAAAAAAAATCCAGGGAAAATAATCTAAAACTGAGTTCTAAATTTATTGTAATGTCCCATCTTGTAAACCCTATGTTGTTTCAAAGAGTAAGTATGAGACTGCAGTTTTTATTAGCATTTTATGTTTAAATTCGGGAATTCTTTTTATTTTATAATATTATTTTTAATTGTTCATTTGAATTTTAGAATATTTAAGATATTCAGGCAGTTTGGAAGTCAGTACATTTATTTTATTTTAAATGTGCTTATTGGTTGCGTCGGACGATGAAACAAAACGTCCCCACCCTATATTACAAAAATCTTACACCCCTTATAGGGTATATAAAAGGATGTTGACCTGGTAAAAAGTCTGAAAAACACTGCTCTAGTGTCTCCACGAAGTAACAATTGTTGTCATGTCTGTTTCAGACTTTGGCGGTGCTGAATCCGTTCCGCGTGACCGATGCCAGCATCTTGCAGGACACAGACCTGGCCGGTCCTTTGGTCTTCTGTCTGGCTCTGGGCGCCTTCCTCTTATTGGTGAGTCACGGTGAAACTTCACACACGTTCTCATTATTTAGTAAAATACCATTAAATTAGATTATCTTTGAAAAAAAAATCTATGGTGACATTGGTACTGTAAATAATAATATTATTATTATTAGCACCGCGTCTTACTACCCGTTCGGGTTATACGCTCTTACGCTAATGTGCAATGGTAGGGTGATTGTGAGATACAGTTTAACGTGGAATCCGAACCACGGTGGAGGCCTGGCATTCCTCACACTCACAAGATGTCTTGTCAGAGGTGAAGGAAGGGTTTAGTAATCAGATAAATCTGTACCGGGACCAAGGATTAAACCCCGGCCGCCAGCATAGAAGTCTGACACCTTACCCCTAGACCACCAGGTCACCTATGTAAATAATAAATCACCGGAAACTTATATCGAGCAAAGTTTGTAAATTTACAAACATTTCAAATTTTAAAAAATCTATCATTAAATAACAACAAATTAATTTTTCTACGAAAATTGGTTTTACAGTGTAGTATTTTATTTGAAACACTCGACAAATACACACTTTGAACAAAAACCATCAAGGCAAATGTAGTTTTGATTTTAAAAAAATCAGTCGGCAATTAACTATCCTTAATTTTTAAGGCAGAAGTAAAATTACGAGTTTATCTTGAGGTATGAGTATTGTATAGATGTATATTTTTCTTTTTCATACTATCCCAAATCAAAGGTTCCAGCGCTTAGGATATTTCTAGTTAATGGACCAATTTATAAAATTGAACTTGTGTGTCAAGATTCTCTCTGGAAATTTTTAAAGTCTGGGTAGTATTTTTATTTTCTTATTTATTTTAGAATATTGTTGACAAGTCTCTTTAACCGGCAGTCTATAAAATTTTAGCTTTTGTTAACAGGGTTTCAGCCCCTCTTTCTAGTAAAATGTTCACAACATGTCATTCCTAGTTAACTGTTCAGGCGCGGTTGTTTGTTTTTCTCTCGTTTCAAAAGAAGATGAAATATGGTGTAATCTAATGAGACTGTAAGATTCTAGATGTTTTCTTGTTATACTATGTACAAGGAAAATCGCTCTTCCAGTTTCCCTTTGGCATACAACACCCTTGTAGGTAAGGTCCATAGCAAGGTAATATATAATTTTTTTAAATGCCAAGTATTGATAACTTTTTTTCCGACTATGTTGTTATTATTATTATTACTATTATTATTACTATTATTATTATTAGAACCGCGTCTTACTACCCGTTCGGGTTATACGTACTTACGCTAATGTGTGATGGTAGGGTGATTGTAGGGTGATTGTGAGATGAAATGGAGGACCTACAGTTTAACATGGGATCCGAACCACAATGGAGGCCTGGCATTCCTCACATTCATAAGTTGTGATTAATACACGTCTTGTCAGAGGTGAAGGAAGGGTTTGGCAATCAGATAAATCTGTGCCGGGACCGAGGATTGAACCCCGGAACCCTAGCACGGAAGTCTTGACACCTTACCCCCTAGACCGAGAGGTCACCTCCGGCTATGTTAAAATACTGTGTGATTGTGTGTCATTTTATGTTAATAAATCCAACATAATTATAGACCTGTGATTTTAATGATAAAGTAATTGAATAAACATAATCCACAAATCCGTTTCTCCTCGAACCCCAGACTCATAGGCTCAGAGAGGGACGTAAAAGCGTGTAAGACCGACTTTATACTTATTAATGACCCCTCGACGATAATAAATATTGTATCTGTAGAAAAAAAAATTCAAGATTATGATGGATTTCTTGACCCCATGAACCGGAAAATAAGTGGTTCTTGCAAAGCCGTCTTGTTTGTCTCTCTGTTACTGGGACTAGTCGAAACCTTTCTACTTAGCGGGCTTAAACTTGGTATCTAGGGTTTTAATAAGAGATTTTTGGAAATTTCTATCCAACCTAAAATATTAAGGGTAGCTTATTTAAGGATGAAAAGGGTAAACATTGGTTTAATCAAAATTATACAAACTATTTTGATTAATGTTTGTATTCAAACACTGTTAAAAATTATGATAGAAACGGTGCATGTATTTTTTTTCTATGAAAATGAGTTTGAGATTTTTTTACTCTTGTATAAAATCATTATATTCCAGGTTAAATATAACTTTGTGAAATACGGAGTTGAAAATGCACAGAACAAATAATATATATTTCTCTAGCAATCAAAGGCGTTGAATGTACTATATATACATGGTGAGTAGGAAGTGTTGAATCATTTAATAACACCCCCCTTTTTTATTTACCACTTTAACATCTAAATTCTCCAAATTAGACTTAAACTTACAACAAAAGATTCAAAATTTTCTACATGCCCTTGATATATATATTTTTTTAAAACAACGTTCTTGATATGTCCACCATTATATGCAACACATTGTTGTATGCACCCCTCAAAACTTGACTTGACTTTGCGAATTTCATCTGGTTGAATAGCTTCAGCTTCCGTTACAGTTCCATTTTAAGGACATTGATTTTAAACGATGAATATTCAAGGGTATGTAGAACATTTTCAATATTTTGTTGTTATTTTAAGTTTAATTTGAAGCATTTAGTAGTTAAAATAATAAAGTAATAGTGTTATTAAATGAGTCCAGACTTCTGCCCCACCCTGTATGTATACATATGTGGCCAGCTTATACAATACATTTTGATAATTCTTAACTTATAAAGAATATCTCCAACAGCATCACGAGTTCTTTTCAGCCCTAGTAAAATTAATCTTTTTCTCTTTCTTCCCCCTCCCAAACCAAAATTTGACCCTAAAGGAAGGTCAATGGAGTTGCTTCTTCTTCTTTTTTACTAGCCATGATGATATATCATTAATGAAGTTAAATTGTTATAAACATATTGTAACATGGATAAACTGATTATTATTATTATTATTATTATTATTATTAGCACCGCGTCTTACTAACCGTTCGGGTTATACGCACTTACGCTAATGTGTAATGGTAGGGTGATTGTGAGATGAAATGGAGGACCTACAGCTTAACGTGGAATCCGAACCACGGTTGAGGCCTGGCATTCCTCACATTTACAAGTTGTGCTTAATATACGCCTCGTCAGAGGTGAAGGAAGGGTTTGGCAATCAGATAAATCTTTGCCGGGACTGAGGATTGAACCCCGGTCGCCAGCATAAAAGTCTGAAGCCTTACTCCTAGACCGCCAGGTCACCGACGATAAACTAATTACTTAACGTATAGTAACTGAGTAGATTAAGATAATCTAGGCAATAGTTTGAATTTAAAAGTTTACTAGTGCTGATTCCCAAAGTACTAAATTATTTCTGCCTCAAAATTAAATGTATGATGGATAATAGATTAGTTTCTAGAAATAATCACATTTCTGTTTAGGAACTTAATTATAAATATATTAACACCATGCTTACTAGTAATTCGGGTAGTACTAATTACACTAATGTGTTAGGGATGAGTAAGTTTGAATTAAGATGTAGTGTACCCCCATTTCCGTGGTGGGAGACTGAAAAATCATTTAGGATAATCACTATCAGTACACCCGGCCGGGATTGAACCCTGATCTCCCCATCTTAGTCAGTCTAGTATATGGCGAGATTAGCACCTTAGACCATGCGGCCACTAAAGCTGATCTAATCTACTAATAATAAATCCTGCATTTAGAAGTAAAAATACATGTTGGTCAACTCAATTTCAAGTTTAAGGTATTAAACCTTATAATTGAATTTAGCTTTTTATAAATATTTAAGTTTATGAATTACTTTAATTATTCATGTTCTAATAACAAGTTTAGTTTTATTAGAAAATCAAGGTACATTTTATTAATATATTTACGAAACCCTTTCCCCCTACCAACTTTTTCACGACAGTCAAGCTATCGTACTAGTGATTTCTAGTGGTGACACATGGAACCAACGTTTGAATTTTATAAAAACTTAGATTTCTGTCCATTTATTGGTGTGTTATTTGAATAAGCTGTATAGCGTTTAACTTATAAGAAGTTTCAAAGTTAATAATGAGCACTCTTGATGTTATGACCAACAATATAAGTTGTACGGCACCCCACAGGACATTCTCACTCCATTGTTTAAAAATGGAGATATTTACTCAAAACTCGAAATATATGTGAAACGAAATAATATACATTAACAAACCCGAGCATAAATTTCGATACATTTAGGTAAAACATCTTTTGAGCCCCAGTTTTAATTTTTATAATTTTCATTTTTAAGGAATTAAAGTCCTCATTTGTATAATTGTACCAATAAAGAAGATCGATATTGTGTTCACAAGGGTCAACACTTTGTAATAAAATTTATACTTCCGGTTAAAGTTTTCGAAATTTTACTAGGGGTTACACAACTTAAGGTAATTGCATTGCTATTAAATTACTCATTTATAAATTTTGACCAATAAAATAGGTAAATATTGACTATTGAGTTTAAAATGATAGAGATAGATCATTACTGTACAAACATTTTCATTAAAGGTTTAAAGGAAAAAGATCATCAACTTTTTGGGAGACTTACTTACATAATCTATGGAATTATATAATTATTATGTTAAAATATAAGTATTATTTATGTACAACCAAAGCTCACAATTTTGTATTAATATATTATTTTTTGTAAAACTACAATTTTGCAATGATTTGATATTTAGTATTTTAAATAGTTACCTGTGAGGTAACGATAAATTAAAAGGAAAAGGTGAAAATGGTAAACAAAGAGTGAAAAATAAAACAATCAGTAAATAAATTTGTTACGATTCCTCCAGAATAATAACTGTCTACCCTCCCCCCTACACCTTTCACCCCATAGACGTGGAGAAATACGAGAAACTACACAATTCTAATGAAATCCCTTTAATCCCCAAACACACGAAGTTACTGTGTAGAATTTATGTTAGCGAGATTATTATTAAGGTATCCAACCCCTGCGTGAGAAGAGGAAAGCAACCCGCACATGCGACAATTTCTACGCTGACAACGAAGAATATAATAGAATTCTGGTAGAAGGAAACTTTTTTTATATAAAATATAACTTTTTTAGTGAGTTCAACATAGATAACATTTTACTTTCTTATTAGTATTATTTTATAGGCATTAATATAATATTATCTTTAAAATTGATGGTTTCAGTTCAAACACCCACCTCAGTAGTGTAGTTGGCTAACGCGCTAATTTCATGTCGAATTAGACTGCTGATGACGGGGATATTGAGGTATGAATCTCACTCGGGTGAATTGGGGTAGCGGAGGGGGGCTTCTAAATTACTGTCCACTCTTCTTCCACTCAAATGCGGGTTAACTTCCTTTATATTCAACTTTACAAATTCCTAACCCATTAGCAAAATAATTAGTACTTAAGTGTATAGCCTGAACGGATAATAAGACGTGGTGCTAAATAATATTAAGCTCAAACCATTTGACTTATGAATATATGAAAATAATTTAATAAATTTTTTAATTTAAAGAAAGAGTTCCTTCTGATTTAAATTAGAATAGTATATTTTGAGCCTAACGCCGTAAACCGCGTGACACATGGTGTGAACTAGCGAGTTTTTTTTATCATCGCGTCCTATTATCTGACGGGGCTATACGAACATGTACAATACAAATTACGATAATGTGTTAGGTATGAGGAAGGTTGAATTTAAAAAAATGTTTCCAAATTTGCGTCGAAATGGAGTGGTAAATCATCTAGGAAAAAATCACCCTCATTACAGTCAACAGGGAATTGAACCCCGATCTCACCGTCATCAGTAGTCCAGTCTCTTGGAGAGTGAAGCCTTAGACCAACCGTATTCAACTTTTTTTGTTGGTCTACCTACAGATTTTATTTCTCTTCAACTTTGTACCCCCAAATTTGTTGATATATAATACAAATTAAACATATTATATAATCTAAATTTATAATAAAAAATGGACCTTACGTCCAATTCTCTTGTGGCTAGCCCTAAATCTAGCCCTGATTATTCAGTGTTTATCATGAAATAATATATTTTAGTTTATTTTTTTAAACTCTACGTTCTAAATTGAATTCGTGGGGCCCCGGGGGTATACGTGCCCCAAGTTACATACCACTTGTTTTGACAATTCGGCCACCGAATCAAGTACGAGTTTATTTAATCATCTTTCGACCACCTCTTAAAATAAGGTTTATAATATATTTAGAAGCTTGTATATAATCCTCGACAACATAAAAAAAAAATCCAAAACAATTGCTACCAACATGGCCGATGTCACGAAAGACTTATTGATAGATTTTACCACTGACAGCACCACTTTCGCAAACAGACAAACAGCAGGGGGGGAGGGAGGGGGGGGGGACACAATGCTACATGACATGTTAGCTATGTAAATGTCAGTTCCAATGCATTGCGGACAGTTCTGGAAAAGGTGATTCAATTGATACCTAGGCCGTGCTCTAGATCCGAGATTGATAAACTCGCGGCCCGCAAACCACGTGTGAACTGTCATATACCCGCTTCTGTGGCCACGGGTTATAAAACGCTAATCTAGACTAGACTGCCGATGACCAGGGTGATCAAGGTTCGAATCTCGGTCGGGTGTACTGAGGTCTTCCACTCTCCCTCCACGTAAATCCGGGTTCACTGCCTCTAAAACAAAAAAACCTTCATAATCCCTAAAACTATTAACGTAATTAGCTTATAAGCGTATAACCCAAGTAGGTAGTAAAACGTTTTGCTAAAAAAAAACTGTTAACTGTTATAATAGAAACATCTATGAAACTAGTGTACTGGAGGCCTTATCTAAGAGAGGTGAAAGATAATATTCTTTGATTAATAGCATGACAAACTCTATGGATCTCACCTAAATCATTATTATTATTAGCACCACTTCTTACTACCCGTTCGAGTTGTACGCACTTACGCTAATGTGTAATGGTAGGGCGATTGTGAGATGAAATGAAGGACCTACAGTTTGACGTGGAATCCGAACCACGGCAGAGGCCTGGCATTCCACACTTTCACAAGTTGTGATTAATACACGTCTTATCAGGGGTGAAGGAAGGGTTTGGAAATCAGATAAATCCGTGCCGGGACCGAGGATTGAACCCCGGACCCCAGCACAAAAGTCCGTCCCCTAAATCAAGTAGCTAACGACATTGCCTACTGTGTGATTTTAAAGATGTTTTGCTAAGTTGGCTGCTTCTTAACTTGATGCATCTTAGCATTGTAAGCACTAACACACTTCAGCGCTGATGCACAAAATAGAAGAGAAAAAAAGGAGGAAATGAGCAGACCACCCTCTAAGGCTTCTTGTCTGCATTCTCATTACACTTACTCTATTCCTCTGACGAGTCTTAATACTCACTCTACTGGTTGGATCTTAACAGCATTAACTTGAATATCTAAATCAACTTTTTCTTATATCCTAATCTAGATATACTTTCTTGGACCTATTTAATCAACATCTTGGCAGAAGGATTTCTCCAGGCAATTTTATTAATAAATAAAATAGCCTGAGTTGTAATAATAATAATCATCATTATTTATCTGGCGAAGTTAACGTGTTAGCCTTCTCTTCCACTTAACCAGTGTTAAATACAACATACACTATTACATTTATTGAAATACAATTTAATAAAGAAATATTCAAATAAGTATAAAAACATTCGCACGATCATTCATACACTCATCTAAAGCTCAAGTAGTTTCAAGAACTCAGTTTAGCTTATTAGACAAGATAAATTCCTTAAACGCGCACTTTAAGGGGAGTTCAGATGTTAGATGATGAGTAGAGTTATCTAGTTTGCTCCAAGTCTAGATGTTAGATGACGAGTAGAGTTATCTAGTTTGTTCCAAGTCTAGATGTTAGATGACGAGTAGAGTTATCTAGTTTGTTCCAAGTCTAGATGTTAGATGACGAGTAGAGTTATCTAGTTTGTTCCAAGTCTAGATGTTAGATGACGAGTAGAGTTATCTAGTTTGTTCCAAGTCTAGATGTTAGATGACGAGTAGAGTTATCTAGTTTGTTCCAAGTCTAGATGTTAGATGACGAGTAGAGTTATCTAGTTTGTTCCAAGTCTAGATGTTAGATGACGAGTAGAGTTATCTAGTTTGTTCCAAGTCTAGATGTTAGATGACGAGTAGAGTTATCTAGTTTGTTCCAAGTCTAGATGTTAGATGACGAGTAGAGTTATCTAGTTTGTTCCAAGTCTAGATGTTAGATGACGAGTAGAGTTATCTAGTTTGTTCCAAGTCTAGATGTTAGATGACGAGTAGAGTTATCTAGTTTGTTCCAAGTCTAGATGTTAGATGACGAGTAGAGTTATCTAGTTTGTTCCAAGTCTAGATGTTAGATGACGAGTAGAGTTATCTAGTTTGTTCCAAGTCTAGATGTTAGATGACGAGTAGAGTTATCTAGTTTGTTCCAAGTCTAGATGTTAGATGACGAGTAGAGTTATCTAGTTTGTTCCAAGTCTAGATGTTAGATGACGAGTAGAGTTATCTAGTTTGTTCCAAGTCTAGATGTTAGATGACGAGTAGAGTTATCTAGTTTGTTCCAAGTCTAGATGTTAGATGACGAGTAGAGTTATCTAGTTTGTTCCAAGTCTAGATGTTAGATGACGAGTAGAGTTATCTAGTTTGTTCCAAGTCTAGATGTTAGATGACGAGTAGAGTTATCTAGTTTGTTCCAAGTCTAGATGTTAGATGACGAGTAGAGTTATCTAGTTTGTTCCAAGTCTAGATGTTAGATGACGAGTAGAGTTATCTAGTTTGTTCCAAGTCTAGATGTTAGATGACGAGTAGAGTTATCTAGTTTGTTCCAAGTCTAGATGTTAGATGACGAGTAGAGTTATCTAGTTTGTTCCAAGTCTAGATGTTAGATGACGAGTAGAGTTATCTAGTTTGTTCCAAGTCTAGATGTTAGATGACGAGTAGAGTTATCTAGTTTGTTCCAAGTCTAGATGTTAGATGACGAGTAGAGTTATCTAGTTTGTTTCAAGTCTAGATGTTAGATGACGAGTAGAGTTATCTAGCTTGTTCCAAGCCTGTGATGCCAGGACAGTAAAAGAACGAGCATAAGTTTGAGATCTATGTATGTGAATAGACATCTGTAGAGTGGATTCTGATCTAGTAGCTTGGCTGTGTTTATCTTTCAGAAATAAGAACCGTGAGGAGAGGTATTGAGGCTGAGATGACGATAATATTTTGTGAAGCAATACTAATAAATGTAGCCTTCGTCCTTGATTTATTCTTAACTAACCCAGTTTATTAAAATACTTAGAAATGGGGTCATGCCGTTTTAAGTTAAATATGTATCGAACACATGTGTTTTGCAGTCGTTGTAGTCATTATGTTAGATCGTCTCTTAAGTCATTGTACACTACGTCACAGTAGTTAAAGTGTGGCATTATCAAGCTCTGGACCAGGATAGTTCGTACATTTTCTGGGAGAAAATTCTTTAGTCTTCTCAGTGAATGTAAGCAGGCATACACTTTCTTGCAAATCGAAGTTACCTGATCTGTCCAATTAAGATTTTCATCATTTATCACACCAAGTTTTTCACTAATTGCTGTCAGTTGTACTGTGGCTACTCCTAATCGTATATCAGTCAGCAGGGAACGGTCCACATCCAGTAGTAGTCTGCTTGTTCATATAAGAATGGCTTGCGTTTTATCAGGGTTCAATTTTAGTATTTTTTTTCAGACCAAGCATTTATTTTAGCTAGGTCAATATTTATTAGTTGTATGGCTGTATTTATTGAAGAACAGTCAGTAGAAATATATATTAGAAGGTCGTATGCATACATGTGATATTGAAAATATGACATTGAAGACTTGATATCGTTCACATATAGAGAAAAAAAGCAATTACCCTAAAACTGAGCTCTGTGGGAAACCAGCCTCAAATGGGCGCCATTTTGAGAACGTGTTGCTTATCATAACACCATTCAATTGTAAACGATTACTAATAAAATACCCTTATTAAAAATTACATTGACTAAAAAACTATTTTTGTAACAATATAAGACTATTTTTAGGATTATTTAAGAACTATATTGTTTCTATTTACGTTATTTATTTAAAAACCTTCGAACAAAACGCCAATACACACTTTGGAGATTAAATATTGACTTACTGTTACGTCACAGGTCAGCTCACATCAGGAGTCACATCTTGGTGATGTTTGATCTATTATACTTTAAGAACCAGTGACAATTATACCCACGATACTATCATATTAAAAAAAAATACAACAGGGTTGAGATATAATTATTTGAAAATGATAAAAAAAAACCTAGTTATCCTCATTCCGTTGTTAAATAATTAATGTGAAAACAGCAGTTCCAAACGTTTTTGGTTGAAGCGTAACCTTGTATCTAGTTTCATATTTAGAAGCTATGGAACAGGCTTTTAAGGAAGAAGTGTAGAGAAAGCTAATTGAGGGGAGTAGTTCAGCAGATTTTATAGCAAAAATGGTATTTTCAGCATTCACTTCTAAAAATAATTCTATTCAATTCTTTAATAAAATTTCTGCATTTCTTGTCACACCTACTTTACTAATGTTCAACAAAGCTAGATAATCTTAAAATCCTAATAGATTCGTTGTACTGTTTAATGTCAACCCTTACCTACCCTCTTGTACTACCCTAATAGCATATTCTAAGGCTAGATCAAAAAGTAATGGGTAAAGTGCATCTCTTGGTTTCAGCCCATTATGTATCTCGAAAGTATCAGATAAGTGACACCCAAACCTTACCCTGCCACGTGAGTCATTCAAACATACCTCAATTAGCTTGAAAGGTTTTTATATATTCCAAGTTTTAACTAAAATTATATGTAATCTACTTCTTAGAATATTTCGCCAATAGCCTTGGCATTGAACGTAAGAAAAGAAAACAATTTCAACTATGATATTATATTCACATTATAATAAATGTTAATTTCTTTGCTACAAATTAAAACAAATTAACCATATCTTATTTCCATACCTGTATCTATTCTTGATAGCTTTTTTTTTCATAGACAAATATTAAAAAGATTATACACAAACACACTAAAAAATAACTTAATTATGCTCATTAAAATTTTAATATTTATTTTTTCTCTCGCAGTAAGTTACATTTTTCAGTTGACAGCATTATCTCTAAAATTGACAAACAAATTTTTTTGTTTTCTAAACATAAAATGAGCTCTATTTGAAAAATCAAATGTTAAAAAAGGTATGGCAATGGTTATATATTCTCTTGTAATTTCTACTAAAACCATTTGAGGTAGTAGTAGCTATATCAATATAGAGAACACCCCATTCCTCTTTCCCCCTACTAAAAATATATCTGTATCCTATCTTTATATGAATTTTTTTTTGTGGGACGGTTATGGAGGCGGAAGGGAACTATTTCATGTTTCTGAACTCCAATTCCATTCAAACCGGCCAATCAGACTGCAGAACATGCGTTCCAAACATCAAACATCAAAGTGATGCATTGCAGAAAGGAAAAATAGGTGCAAAAAAAAAAAAGAGTTTTATATCAACATGTGTTTATGTTGAATGTTTTGTTTTTTATCTGAATACATTAAAATTACACTCATATATTTAAAGAGTAAAAAGCATTGGATTTAATTCACAATAAAAACAGGTGATTTGACTGTTAGATAAAAAACTTTTTTCAGTCATTCTTGTGTAATAATGTTTTGTTTGATGTATTTATAAGCATCTGCAAAATGTTTAGACTCAGTGAAAACTTAGATTAGACAGTCTTACAAAACTAAAACGGGTTAAGTTATTTTAGGTAACGTTTTATATTTTTAAGGTGGAATGTGAGATAAGTATATATTTTTGCAATTTTTATGCCAAAAATTATTTTTCGACTAAAATAAAGACAATATTCCTTCTGTTGATACATTACAAATAATTTTATTATTTACTTAGGCTATAGGTTTATAAACTCGATAGTTGATTTGCACAGTTACGAAAGCACCCCACCTATCCTTATCTTGGGCTAGTTATATCCAATACACCTCATTATACCTTATACCTCTATCTTGAGCTAGATATTTTTAGTCTACCTCATTACGCCACCATATCTATATCTTGAGCTAGCTATATCCAATCCACTTCATTACACCTTATCTCTATCTTGATACATCTATATCCATTTCACCTCATCACACTATATCCCTATATTGAGCTAATTCCATCAAGTCGATTTAATTATACCCTATCCCAATCTTGAGCTAGTTAGATCCAGTCCACCTCATTACACTTTATCCTTATCTTGAGCTAGTTATATCCAGTCCAACTTATTACACCCTAACCCTATATTGAGCTAGTTCTATTCAGTCCCCCTCATGACACAATATCCCTATCCTGAGCTAGTTATATCCAGTCTTCTTCCCTACACCATATACCTAATTGAGCTAGTTCTATTCAGTCCCCCTCATGACACAATATCCCTATCCTGAGCTAGTTATGTCCAGTCTTCTTCACTACACCATATACCTAATTGAGCTAGTTACATCCAGTCCACCTCATTACACTTTATCCCTATCCTGAGCTAGCTCTATCCAGTCCAAATTATTACACCTAATCGATTTTGAGATAGTTGAATCCAGTCCATGAAGTTTTAATCATCTTCTTATCCTTATAGATGTATTATGTATCATTTAGTGTAAATTCTTTCCTACTCTATTGCACTCCTAAAAGTATAATCTAATGATTGATGAATAGGTATTAGGTAACGTGAATTTCCTTGTTTCAATAAATTATTTCTCTAGCTATTGTGTTATCAACAATTAATTAACATTTGTCGTGAGTATCACAGAATTTTAAAATTAATTTTTCTCAGAGTTAAAAATATTTCTTATCAAGTAATAGGCCTACTATATTCATGAATCTTGAATAAAGTTTAAGGATTGTTGAGATTAGAAAATACTATTTGTGTAGAAAATTAACTAATTATTCATACCAAATTAATATTTTATTTATTCTAGATAAAATTGTTTTGTTATTAAAATTTAAAAGAAAAAAAATGGTTTAACTCTTGTTAAATCGAGGGATTGTTTGGTAAATTTAGGTGAAGTTTTGCTATGTTCAATATGATAAAACCTTACATGCAATAATGTAATAACCTGTAATGGATTAATATTTTTAGATCATTGTAGGCATATTTCTCTAGATGATATTTAGATTTTGAAAATAAAGTAGGTTATATAATAAATACATCCAAATTATTGATTATATTCTCGATAAGTTTGGCTTGAATACTTCAAAATTCATATTTTAGATCACCTTACTTGAATCCCCTTTTTCAATATTGATTTCGAATTTCAGTAACTTTATCGTGACAATATACTATATTTAGACTGATAAAAATAATTTCACCTTCTACTAATTACATAAATTAATTTTTCAAACAATAACTATCTTTCTAATTTTATATTTTAAGGTGTATTTGTAAAATATAATTATTTTAGAAGAGTTTCACAAAAAATTTCTAAATTAATTTTAGTCTTAATATGCTTTTAAATAGGAAAACATTTAGCCTTTTATTTAAACAAAAACAGTTCAATGAAATATCTCAAAGACTGAGCTTACTAAGAGGTTTATAACCGGTTCTGAGGATGAAAACATTTCAAACATTGCCACTGCGTTGTCCTAAGTGACATATGTGCGTGTTAGTATTGTAGCACGACTAGAGGTTGCAGCCATTTCACCTCCTCATGTGAAACACGAGCTATTTTTAGGATATTGAACTGCACTATCACTCAAATATAATTGAACACACATGCGAAATAGTCAAGGTTTTGATTAGTAGAAAAAAAAGAAACATACAACTAATAACATAACACAGAATTATAGTTTAATAGTCAATTTGGAATTGTAAAGACGATAACTAGCTGTATGAGTAAATTATACATATTTAGGTTAACTATACATGCTTAATAAACTAATAGATAAATAAAACACACAAAATAATTATTTATTATTTTATTTATCACCATTTATTATTACCTATTCAGGATATACACATATGTACTATTTACGTTAATGAGTTATGGTGAAGGAGTTTGAATTTAGAGAAAATGTACCCACACTCGTGTGAAAGGAGTGTGTAAACCCGTTTTGGAATAACAACCCTCATTATACCCGATCGGGATTTGAACCTCAATATTTTTGTATTTGGTATTCAAGTCTAGCACAAGAGTGACGCCTTAGGCAATGTGGCCAAGAAAGTGGGTAATTAATCACGGATTTAAAAGATAGATCAATAATGTTCTATTTTATCAAAGCTCATAAAGTTTTTAGTAACGTAGGCCTAGAAGAAAGCATTCCACGTCACACACGTCCCTCAGCTAATGGTCACCGAGATAATAACACACAAGCACAACTCAAACTGACGAGTAAAATTTATCGGACATTTATATGGATCTAAATCAGCCTGACTGGGCTCCCCAGACACACCGGTTCACATACGCCCTTTCACTAATCTATGGCTGGACTCACCAGTCCACAACTGGACTCTAGTCCACATACGTTACTCATTGATTTAAGCCAGGACTCGCCAGTCCACACCTGGACTCACTAGCCCACACTTGGTCAACTGATCTACTCACTACACTGGCCTGAGAAAGAGAGGATCCCGTTGCTGCAAGATGAAGAATGTATATGACATGCTCTAATCTTCCCTGAATAAAAGCATTAGAACAGATTCCATCATGTACCGACTGACCAATTGGACACACCATGATGTCGACTAAGCCTTAGTAGTGGGTTATGGCATTTCGCGAGGGTTTCTGAAACAAGAGAACAAGCATATTTCAATATTAGATCATGGGGAATTGCAAAATACAATCAGAATGCGTTTTTAGAGTTTCGCGCAGATACATTACTCTATGGTGGGCCTTTTGCTGGTCACATTTTACACATCTCTTCTATCTGAGTAGAGAATTTGGTACTTCGAAGGCACCCACCAGGGTCGATGACGTTCCCGTTGCTGACTACCTTATCTGTATTAATAGGTGTTACGGTCTGGACCTGGTAAAAAAATCAACCTAGAAACCAGTATCGAAGGAGATTAGCCGAGATAGTTCTTTATTACGTCACGTTATTTCCCCGCTCCTCCCCCGAATAACCCCCTCCCACCCTCGCGTGCTATTCAGCTTTCCCGGCCTACTTGCTGAAAATAGACGGAGCTAGGGCTAAGAGGGAAGGAAAAATGACAAAAGTTCTGGACTCGCGGCCAAAACCCATTCTTTTTACACGACAATTAAGCAAAACAAATTAATGTTAACACAAATGTGAAAGTATTTTAATTTAATCCAATTTTATGTATTATTTATTAGGTGTTCTATCTAACGACAGGTCCAATACTCTTTTCAGTGAATTTAGACCGCCAATGCGCCCTTTTCCTCTGCCTCCTTCTTAACCTCATAGAATTTTCTTCTTTATCTATGATTTCTCTCCCTAAATTTATTCGTGGTGTATTCCCGCAAATTAATTCAGTTTGAACTTTGATATTGTTGTGATAACAAACCTTGTAAGTTTGTAAATTTAATAAAATAATTTCCACTCCTATGCCGCTATTGCGGCAAAACTGATCAAATATAACATTTTCCGCGTGTTCTGAAATTAGCTCGAGCAACTTCGTTTCACTAAGCCAAGACATGATGTTTTGAGAGCTAAATTTTGACACTTATGTAATTTAAATAATATTTCTATTTCACAGCTATTAGCGAATATATATTTAAAAGCAAATCAATTAAAAATCTGACTGCTGAAATGCATGATCCTTGACAATCAAACCATTTAATTTTGAGATAAAATAACGCAATTTTAAGAGTTGTAAACTTACAGAAACGCTATTTAAGTTTGTTACATTAAGTTAGTTTACGAACTAATGGTATATATAGTCACTTTGAAATTCAAAAGGTGTCAAATCTGTGTTTGAACTTTCTCTCCATTCAGCAGTTTGAGGCTGATTTCGAAAATAAATTAGTAAAAAAGGTGATGTTCTTTGATGGATTATATTAAACGAACCAAAGGTTAAATGAACCATGGATGCCTAATGAAGGAACACACCATGGCTGCTCAAGTTCACTATAATTGGTGACATTCTTTAATGAAACTATGTTAAGAAGTGTTAGAAGAAACTTTGTCGACCAGATAAGGGAATGTAGCTAAGTCTATAATACAGGTTAAAATAGTTTATTATTATTATTATTATTATTATTATTATTATTATTATTAGCACCGCGTCTTACTACCCGTTCGGGCTATACGCACTTACGCTAATGTGTAATTGTAGGGTGATTGTGAGATGAAATGGACGACCTACAGTTTAACGTGGGATCCGAACCACGGTGGGAGGCCTGGCATTCCCCACATTCACAAGATGTCTTGTCAGAGGTGAAGGAAGGGTTTGGTAATCAGATAAAACTGTGCCGGGACCGAGGATTGAACCCCGGCTGCCAGCATAGAAGTCTGACACCTTACCCTTTGACCGCCAGGTCCCCTTAATTAAAAAAGTTTCTGCTGACACCTAAGATTAGTCAATATCTGGTTTTTCTTCTTAATAAGTGGTCCTGGGTTTGAACCCTGACACGAACAAACAATCTACCATTCGATAATTGAGAATTCTTCTTTCACGATGATAAATTGGCGGTCAGGGGAATGGATTCTGTGTCTCTTCTAGATATAAGTTAACTTGTTAGGGGTTTTATGGTGTACTCAGTAGGCTCATAGAGTAAATGTGTTGGACTGGACTGCCTATGAAGGAGAGATCGGTTTTAAAATACCATTCGGGTATACTGAGGTTGGTTTTCTTAAATTGTTTCCCACCCTCCCTCTATGCAAATACGAGTACATTACCTCTTAAATTATTACCATCCTTAAACCCTATTTTATTAGCTGAAATTAGTGTTTACGTATGACGCAAAAGGGGGAGGGTGAATCAACAACAGATGAATAATGTCGAATCTAGAAGAAATGTATCTGCATTTATGTAAAAAGAAGAATAAAACTGCCTTAGCTCGCGATTTAGGGTAGATATATCTACGTCACCAGTAAATTAGACAATACGAGACAGAAGCTTTTCTCCGCGTTCCTACTTGGGTTTGAGTATAGGAAATGCAACCGCATCAGCTTGGAAAGAGGACGGTAAAACGACATTGTATATGGTTTGATTAAACATTTTTAAACAGAGTAGGTTCTAATAAATGTCCCATGATTAAAATATGATCTTGCATCTGTAAGAACGCTGGTTATAGTATCAACCTCATAAGATCTGGTTTGTTTATTATTTATAGGTCAAAGTTCAACTCCCGGTTAAGTATTATAAGGGCAGTTTTTTCTAAATGGTTCCTCACTTATCCCTTCGAACAAATACATAATCATATTCTACAAATTCCATATTTCTCCTACTTACTCATTGGTGTGGACAGACCGAACAGGTATTAAAATATGAGCCGAAAAAAAAATATTTAAGAAAGTGTGATTTAGCTTACATACATTGATTTTCAAAGAAATTTAGTATCTTATTTTATAAAGCATAAAACTTTTTATGGTAAAACTGATAACATTTAAATATATTATTATTATTAATATTTTATTGGTATTGATAATAATATCTATCAAAAGTGAAAGCTGTAGTTAACATGATTTGGTGTACAAATACTTGAAAGTAGATTACCAATTTTACAACCTGTCATATATGTCCATCCCTTATTTTTATTATTTTAGAACCGCATTTTACTACCCGTTTGAGTTATACGCTTTAAGTACTAACCACGCTAATGTATTAGGAATTAGGAAGGTTGAATTAGAAGAAATGAACCCACATCTGCGTAGAGGGAGAATGGAAAACCATTTAGGAAAAACCACCCCCAGTTCACCCGACCGAGATTCGAACCTCGATCTCCCCGTCCTCAGCAGTCGAACTTAACACGACTAGCGCGTTAGCCAACTACGCCACCGAGGTGGGTCCCATCCCTTATTAAATAGGGGGAAAATAAGGTACACTTATTTCAGCTTTGTTAAGGTATACGTGTAGCGAACGGGAGAAAACATCAGTATCCATGCAGTTTTTATATAATAAAAAATGTTTTTTCGACAAAATAAGTAAAATATTGCTCCAGTAGAAACATAAGAGCTTAATTTTATTCCCGTGATAATACTCGTATCAATAATTTTTTTTAATTATCTTTCATGAGAAAGTTGACACTGGATGGATAACTTTAGCGAAAAATTTGTCATTGAATTCCAGGACACCCTTGACGAATATTCAAGTAATGTTGAGGTCACCACGTGAAGAGAAATTAATCTCTAGGTTTCTGGTGTAAAGATTTACTCAACAATAAGTAAATTCTCAATTTATAATTTTTTTTATCTTTATTAATTAATATTATACTCCTTACTCGTCATCATATACTGTTTCCAGCCTATGGTTGGGTCAGTTTAGAAAAATGCCTCCATCTTCCTCTTTTCATTCCACCATCCTTTCTGCTCTAAATGCTTCCATTCTTCTCCTCTCACGTACACATTTTCTGTTATCTGCTCCTCCCATCTCTTTCTTGGCTTCCCTTGCGGTCTTTCACTTACATACTTTATATACATTATTTTCTTTGGCATCCTTTTCTTCTCCATGCTCATTAAATGCCCATACCATCTCAGTCTTGCTTCCTCTACTATCTCTTGTACTCCAACATCCTCATTAAATGCCCATACCATCTCAGTCTTGCTTTCTCTACTATCTCTTGTACTCCAACATCCTCATTACATGACCATACCATCTCAGTCGTGCTTTCTCTACTATCTCTTGTACTCCAACATCCTCATTAAATGCCCATACCATCTCAGTCTTGCTTCCTCTACTATCTCAAGTACTCCAAAATCCTCATTACATCGCCATACCTCTCAGCCTCGCTTCCTCTACTATCTCTTGTACTTCAACATCCTCATTACATGGCCATACCATCTGAGTCTTGCTTCCTCTACTATCTCATGTACTCCAACATCCTCATTACATGCCCATACCATCTCAGTCTTGCTTCCTCTATTATCTCATGTACTCCAACATCCTCATTACATGGCCATACCATCTGAGTCTTGCTTCCTCTACTATCTCATTTACTACCTTTATCCTCATTCTTTTCCGGATAACTTCATTCCTAATCTTGTTTCTCTTTACTAAACTAGTAAAACATTTATTTTAAATATTATTATAAATTATTCTACTACCAAACTAACGTGAGCATATAATATAAATCTCTTCATACACTAATACATGCACTTTCCATGACCAACTATACACGTCCGTGCCCCTAATATTAGGCCATCAAACATTCACTGTTAAGTATGTCTGAAATGTGATAATAATTTGTTTATTATTTCAATAATAATTATTGAAATAATAAACAAATAGAATAAATAAAAGAACAATAGAATTATTCTATTTAGACTTATAAACAAAAAATTATAATTGAAATAAATAAATATGTACTCAAAAACTAATTAACAAAATTAGACTATACAAACACACGAGTTTCATTCTAATTGATTATTTGTCTCGCTAAATTTAATTAGTCAGTGAACTGTTTATATTTCAAACCCGATCCCACTATTTATTACTATTACTACTATTACGCTCAACACAAGAGCTACTAATGTAACAACATAGCTAGAAGGTCTAGTTATGAGAACGTTAGTTTGAAGCACCAATGATGTATTATTACTTTTTCTTGAAATAATGTTATATTTAAAATAAAACAATGGAGATAGAATTTCAAAATTGCTAAAGAGAAGTGAGTACGTGATTTTATAAGCGGAGTTATAGTCTACAATTTAATTTTCATTGAAAAAACCTTATCTGACAGAATGTAAGAGTTAATAGATCTACTTTCACATAGTCATACGTCAAGCTATGTGATATTTAGCTGTCACGTTTTATCAATTCTATCATATATTATATTATAATACTATAAAGCCACATGACTGACTCACTCACTGACATTAATGTCTACCCACATCCAGATGAGCTAGAAACTTGAAATTTGGCAAACTTATAGCTTTTAGCCTATCACCGACGAGAAAATTCCAAAAAGTTAAAACTTTGAATTTTTAACCCCCAAAAAAACAATTAAAATGGTGGAGAAACTTTAAAGTAGGTGCTTAGCTTTCTTCGGAAGTATCTTGTGGCTAAACGGTAAGACCTATCAAAAAACGGCTCTGGGATTATATTAGTTTACATCCACTTGCCAAGAAAACTAACCGGGAGCTTGGGGGCGGAGCCTCCAACGAGCAAAGCGAGTCATTATCTATAAACATCATTAATATTATTATTATTAGCACCGCGTCTTACTACCCGTTCGGGTTATACGAACTTACGTTAATGTGTAATGGTAGGGTGATGGTGAGATGAAATGAAGGACCTACAGTTTAACGTGGAATCCGAACCACGGTGGAGGCCTGGCATTCCACACATTCACAAGATGTCTTGTCAGAGATGAAGGAAGGGTTTGGTAATCAGATAAATCTGTGCCGGGACCGAGGATTGAACCCCGGCTGCAAGTACAGAAGTCTAACACCTTACCCCTAGACCACCATGTCACCGATCATCACTAATAGACTTAGGCATATATAGTCATAGATCGTTCACACGATGAGGTTAGGTCGTTTTACCGAATAGGTTTAGGTTCTTTTTTTCGTTTTTTCGTAATAACTATATGGATATTGCGATTCATTCTAAAAATAATTAATTTTTATGCTTTTTAATTCTTTTTATAGATCTTGGCTTTAAATTAAGACAAAGGATTGCACAAATTTGTGATGAAAATAATAGTTTTAAATGATTTTTAAAATAATTGAATATTCTTTATTTTTAGCTTATTTTTATTGATAATAATGAGTTTATGTGTAAGTTTGATTCTTTTACGGCATCGACTGTAATATCAATACACTCATAGTAAGAGACGTATTCGCGTCCATCTTACGAGATAACTGATGGAAGAATTAGTAGACATACGTCTATTGATTAGATAAAAAAAAGCCTATAGGTAAAAAAAAACGTATCGTGTGGACACTGAATTAAATTTCAATCTAAAGGGTTAAAAACCTATAATGTAGAAATAACTCGTTGTGCTAACGAGCTGTAGATGTTAACAATGATGGGAACCCACTAAGGTGGCCGTATGTTCTAAGGTGAGACTCTCGCATTTGACTAGAATGTATGACGGTGAGATTGAAATCTCGGTCGGGTGCACTGAGAGCTTTTTTTACCCCAAATGTGTTTTCACTCTTCCTTCACGCGAATTTGGGTACACTTCCTCCTAAATATAACCTTCCTAATCCCAAAGTAAATAGTACATATGCATACAACCAGAATGGGTAGTAAACCGTGGTGCTAAAAATAAAATATTAGTAGACCACATCTGATTTCAATTCTGTTAGATTCCCAGCATGGTCAAAACATAGTAGTATAGTTAGTTTAATGTGGGGTTTTATTTCCCAGTGATGAATTGACGTTTGGGGGGCTGGATGTTGTGTCCGTTAATATATAGTTATTTTATAAGAACTGTTGGTTTATATAGTCAATCATTTCAGAAAGTGCACGTTAATTACTTTTAATAATAATACAAAATGTTAATGTTGGATATAACAAATATGTTTATATTTTCTAAAACGCACTTCCTATGAAAATAGGACTAAAATAGTGTTAATTATTATGTTTGAAAATTTTGTTTGGAACCAATTTTTGATTCAGTTTGAGAATAGAATGTATGATTTAACTTCTATATGTGAAATTTATTTTAGATTTATTTATAACTCATTTCTTAACCAGTACTAAACCCCCCCAAAAAATGAAGAAATATCAAAGCAGCGAGAAAGATTGCTTACGACATTCCATTCAATTTGTACTGTAGCTTGGTGGCGTTGAAAGTTTGGTTGCCACGAAGAATAAACAAGAAGAGATAGGTTTCTACAACAAACTTTTCTTTTCATGTCGCCATGATACATAAATAGTTAAATCATTCATTCTATTATCGAACTGAATCAAAAATTGGTTCCAAACAAAATTTTCAAACATAATAGGAAGTTCGTTTTAGAAAATATAAACTTATTTTTTTGTATCCAACATTAACATTTATTATTATTATTATTATTATTATTATTATTATTATTATTATTATTATTATTAGAAGTAATTAACTTCCATTTTCTGAAATGATTGATTATATAAACCAACAGTTCTTACAAAATAGTTATATAATAACGGACACAACACCCACTCCCCCGGACGTCAATTATTCATCAATGAGAAATAAAACCCCACATTAAGCTAACTAAACTTCTGGCCATGACTTTATGTATTAATACGTTTTTACCCTCTCTACCACTATTAACTTTTTATTTCTTTTTATTAACTAACACATCACCCGTTCGGGTTTAAAAACTTAAGTAGGCCTACCTAATTAAGCTAAAGGTTTTAGAGAATAGTTTAGATCAACAAGAAGTCTACCCAAATTGGCGAGGAAGGAGATAGAAAAATCAATTTAGGAAAAACCACCCTCAATACACCCGACCGGTATTCTAACCTCAATCTCCCCGTCATCAGCAGTATAGTCTCTTGTGAGAAAGATGCCGTAGACCATGTATCCACCGAAGCGGACTCTTTAGCCTTTTTACTCTAAAATATCTCACTGGGGCTAAGCCGGTTAGTTTATGTAAAAAGGGATAAAAATAACATAAAAGCAAAAAATGATGGAAATTATAAAAAGTAAATTAATCAAAAAGGGCAAAAATTGCGAAAATTCTCCAAAATTGACCAAAATGTCAAAAAGGGCCTTATTGAGCAAAAATAGTAAATAGATCAACAAGGTTAAAATTGGTAAAATGGCGTAAAAGTAAAAAATATAATATAACAAGAGTATAAATCTTAAAAGGGATAGTATAAAAAAGGTAAGAAGATTGAAAAAATAAAAAAGGCCAAAATGGGAGAAAGGGGATAAACGATTATATCAGATCAATAAATGGATAAAACTAAACACTGAGTACTCCGCCCATTAATTCTACAATGTGAGAATTCAATCCTCAATTTAATTTTCAAAAATCACCCACTTCTATGGTCGCGTGGTCTGACGCACTACTCTCTCAGTAGACAAGACTTCCGATGACGGGAAGATTGAGGTTCGAATCTCAATCGGGTGTACTGAGGGTAGTTTTATTTTTACAAACTGGTTTTCCACTCTCCCTCCATGCAAATACAGGTACGCCTCCTCTGAATAAAACCTTCCTCATTCCTAAAACCATTAGCTCAATTAGTACATGAGCGTATAACCTGAACGGTTAGTAATAAAAGGTGCTAAAAAAAATGTTGTTCCAGGAATCAAACTCGGTACCCTTGAGACAGGGGGAATTTTTTTTTTCTAATTCCAATGTCTTTTGCACCAATTTTTCTCCCGAGACGAATGTTAGGAGGTTTCCTGATAACTCGTGATGGGACAGAATCTGATAAGGGTAGGCAGGACTAACACCCCCTTCAACGCCCCCCCCCCCTTCTCATATTCTGTAGTCTGACCACGTGTCGGCGATATTTCCCGAGGAAAAGGGTTGGATAGGGGGTTATGGAGGGTAGAATACATCCGAGTGGTTTCTCTCTTCATCATGCGCCATTTGTCACAAAAAGAGAGAAATATGTTCGGTAACATTGGCAAGCTTGCTAGGAGCTGTGCTAGCCACACAACAATATTGACATAGCCATTTTTTACATAGGTATATATTTTTTTTTTTTGCGAAGCCATTTGTATGAATTTAAAACATGAAATTACATATCTAACAAGTGACATCTTTTGATAACGTGTTGCAATAGGGCCTTTTGAATTATTCATGGCGTTCTCCCACCCAATAATTTTGGATTTTTTTAAATGTATATTTAAAAAAACTTATTTAAGATAGCATATTATTGTGCAGTTGGTAATTTAATTTATCTCTATTGACCTTTATAAACTAAATCATTTTTGTAATGAAATATTTAGTGGTAATTTTATTGAGTCTTAGTTTACACTTTGGTTTTACGCATATTGTGTACGAATTACGCCTAATTATGTAAGGGATTAGAAAGGTTGAATTTAGAGGAAGTGTACCCACGTTTGTGTGTAAGAAGAGTGTAATACTAACTAATAAAATACCTCTCACAGTACACCCAAACCGGTTTCAATACCTGTCATTGACAACCCAGTATCTTGAAAGTGTGTCGTCTTAAACAGCAATATCACCAGTGCAGCTACGTAACTAGATTTATAATTACTTTTAAAATGAGACGAAAATCGTTTGTTTTGAGGGTAAGCATGCCATTGTTCTTTGTGAGTCCAACCTACTTATCACATCGATGGTCATGCAATCAAGGCGTATTTATTGTCTGGTTTTGTCTGTATGTGATGAAGTGGTCAGGGCTCGATACCTTGCAGGGTGTATTAACGTGTATTTTACTAAATGTTTTTCTCGCTTTCTCCTCCTGCAAATGAGGGTGCAATTCTTTTTAAATCATACTTTCTTAATCCTTAACCAATTTTTGTAGATATTCAAATAGCCAATACGTGTGGCAGGATGTGTAGCTCGGGGAAAAATTGATTTATTAACACTTCACAAGGTGGAGAATTATTTATTTATAAAATGCGTAACCATTCATTTCGGGATAAAATAGTAAAATATGTGAGATAAAATTTGATTGGTGGTGGGATAGAGCGAAATTACATAAATATCTTTACTGTCTCATAATTTTTTTTCGATCTTTTAAATTATGTGGTATTTCATTGTTACTGACTTTTTGAAATAAAAAAACTTTATATCTGTCACAATAATAATATTATTATTATTATTATTATTATTATTATTATTATTATTATTATTATTATTATTATTAGCACCGCGTCTTACTACCCGTTCGGGTTATACGCACTTACGCTAATGTGTAATGGTAGGGTGATTGTGAGATGAAATGAAGGACCTACAGTTTAACGTGGAATCAGAACCACGGTGGAGACCTGGCATTCCTCACGTTCACAAGATGTCTTGTCAGAGGTGAAGGAAGGGTTTGGTTATCAGATAAATCTTTGCCGGGACCGAGGATTGAACCCCGGCCACCAGCATAGAAGTCTGACACCTTACCCCTAGACCACCAGGTCACCATCTGTCACAATAAAATAGCGTTTAAGTAGTTACAAAAGTCATACCGCTGTTATTAGACTATATACCGTACCATCTATAAATAAGTAAAAATGTATTTAAAATGTTTATAGCCACATTTAATAAATTGAGAATCTCAGTCGGTAGCATTACTGTCTACTCAGTTAATCGTCCCGAGCTCGATTCCCGGCCTGGTCGGGAATTTTATAATTGTCAAAATGTGTGTTTCCCCTTTCATAGTGACGAATTAATAACTGGGGAGCTGGATGTTATCTCTATTATATGTTTAAATTAGTTTATAAGTCGTGATTATAGAATCAATCGGTTCAGAAAGTTTACGTGAAATACATAAAATGCCGGCAAATTAAAATTAACAAATTTAAGGCTTACTTATTTTTCAGCTAAATAAACCATGAAATTTACAACAATACATTTATAATAAATTTTAATAATAATTATTTCCTGATCTAATCAAAATGAATTATTCATTTTGATTAGATCAGGAAATAATTTTTACCCAACAAAAGGGATTGGATGAGCACACATCAAACATAACTACAGAACCAATGCCAAAAATGTTTTTTTTTAAGGGGAACGTCAAATTTAAGATATTATTTTAAATTATTATTATTTAAATATATTTAAATAGGTATATATTTATTTATATATATATAAATATGTATATATAAACATACATATATATGTATATATAAATATATATATATAAATAGATGAATACTTCTCCGCTCATATTTATTTACTATGATATAGTAATACAAGTCATAAGTTAAGTATTTCTCAAATCTGATGCTTCCCTGATTCCTTAAAAACAGTTTTTGGCATTTGTTCTATAGTTATATATATACAGTAGCCCCAGGGCTTCTTTGGTGCTGACTGACAGCTTTGAAAAGTTACTAGAACAAATTATGTATCCCTACGCTGAACCATATGATCTGCAAAAACACGTGTTAAGCAGCTGTCACTTCTGACGGTCAAAATTTATGTATATACCTAAATGTTGACTGTCAGTTGTCAGCTGTGAGCTGTCAGTCAGCACCAAAGAAGCCACGTGGCTACTGTATATTATTTTAAAGGTTAATTAATTTTATTTAAAAGGTTAAAAGGAAAGAAAAGACAATATTTTTGGTTAACTCTCTTTCATTGCCTTAATTTATTTATATTAGATGGATATGATACAGTACATTTTTACAATGAAAGGGATACATCCTTTACATCACAAAAGTAAGACAAAATTGGATAAAAATAAATGTAAGGGTTCATCGAACAAACTTTCTCGCTCCTTTATTTAAATTATACATCTCTTAACTCGTAGTATATGTGAAACTAAATAATATACATTATTATAAAACTATAATGAGACAAAAAGAACATCTCATTTTACCATGCAGTAAAATAGATTGTTACAGAAACATTATTTTTTCTGTATATTTTCAACTCCCCATTTTACAAAGCTCTATTTAAAATATATAATGTTCTATAACCTATAAAATATTTATTTTACAAAACATTCTTTAAAATAAAAACTTGTTTATCTGTAAAAGTCCTACACATTTGTTATGATAATTAATTTCGTATATCAAAGAGTTGCGGATATATGATCCAAAATTGGAATTTTCCTCTAATGTAAAATACCCTCAAAGCAATTTTAATGGGAAAATATATTTGTCATTTGTTTGTAATGTTAAATGGTGTTTGTATATAAGTTTTAATCAAAATCTTTATAACTGAATCTGAGAAATTAAAATTATTTCTTTTCGCGGTTATTTAAATAACCATTAATATAGGGTCATTTATATCATTACCTAAAAGCCCTCCGGGGAAAAGTATTAAATTCTAGTTACCAAGTTTATCCTGATCGGACAAAAAGTTTCGGCTCTAGTCTCAGTAACCGACGGACGGACAGACAGACAGACAAACTAAATAGAAAAAAACACTTTCTCGGGTTCCGGATCATGAACATTGACATGCACCAAAATCTATAATACTATTTTTTGACGATCAAAATACTTTCTTTATCCGAGAGGTTGCGAGTAGATAAAAAGTTAGGGGAAAATACATTTAAAATAGGAAGTAAAGCTTACATGCTAATTTCAAGCATAATTTTGAGACATTTTACTAAAACCTTGTCTTATAACAATTTTAGGTTATTTCTATACGTACTATATCCAACACCTTATCTCAGTTTGTAGCCTGTCTGCCTTATGAGGTAAGGGTTCCGGGTTCTATTCCCGGCATGACAACAAAATGTATCATTGTTGAAATGTGGGTTTACCCTTTCATAATGATAAATTGATGGCCGGGGGCTGAATGTTGTGTCTGTCCTAGTCTTAAGTTAGATTATAAGGTATATGAAGCTACGACAGGTCTAGCAAGCAGGTTGTGGGAAATATATATCTGGAATAAAAAAACACCCTGGAAACAGGCTGGATATAATTCATATATACTAGCTACACCTTCTTGTTAGAGATGAGGAAGGTTGAGTTTATAAGAAGTGTATCCACATTTGTGTGGGAGAAGATGGTGGAAAATTATTTGGAGAACGCCACCCTTAGTTTACTTAACTGTGATCCGAACCCCAAACTCCCGTTCAGCGGTAAAATATTTTACTGCGGTAGTGACACCTTAGACCATGTGGTCAGAGAGATGGGTTTGATACTATTAGTTTTCATTGAATTTGACGCATGGTATAAGGCGCTCCTTTCGCAGTAAACTAGATCACCGATGACTGGGAGATCAAGGTTCAAATCTCAGTTGGATGTATTATTATTATTATTATTATTATTATTATTATTATTATTATTATTATTAGCACCGTGTATTACTACCCGTTCAGGTTATACGCACTTACGCTAATGTGTAATGGTAGGGTAATTGTGAGACGAAATGGAGGACCTACAGTTTGACGTGGAATCCGAACCACGGTGGAGGCCTGGCATTCCTCACATTCACAAGATGTCTTGTCAGAGGTGAAGGAAGGTTTGGCAATCAGATAAATCTGTGCTGAGACCAAGGATTGAACCCCGGACCCCCAGCACAGAAGTCCGACACATTACCCCTAGACCACCAGGTCACCCCAGTTGGATGTACTGATGGCTATTTTTTACAGAATGGATTTACACGCTATCTACGCAAATGTGGGTATATTCCATCCAAATATAACCTTCCTCTGTCTAAAAACATTAACGTAGTTAGTGCATAAGCGTATAACTCGAACGGGTAGTATGACATGGTGATAAACAAAATTATTGGAGGAACAACACATTTTTTTTTACTACCACGGAAAGAATAATGAAACCACAGGGCTGTGAATATTTATAAATTACTCAATTGTGGCTATCATTTTTTATCACTGGGATTTATTTGAGGAATAAAATGTTATTTGATCGAAAGCTAACACATCGACCGCCACAAACAATAGTAGAGGAGAAATATGAGAAGCTTTATAATGTAATAGAATAGCATGGGTTAATTCGATTTTTCTTCCCATCAAAATGTATATATCATTCTAATTTGCTTTTGTTGCAAGAGAAACAACTCCCCATTTTTGAGAGACTGGCATGTATAAATCACAAAAAATAATAATGTGAAGTTTATTTTTGGTAAAAAACAAAACAAAACAAACTTTGATATACACCCCTTTAAGCTGCCACTAAGCAAATTTTAAATGTTATGCTTGCTGGGTGAGAAATGGACCTTTAGTTAAACGTTTGATGTTTATGAATAATTTTATAAATTTTATAATACCCTTTCTGACAAAGAACATTACTTTCCAACAATTATGTGTACAAATTCATTAAATTAAACTGTTTAATATTTATATTGTTCACGCCCTGCTATAATAAGGCTTTAAAAATATTAGTGGATACAGAAGAGATTAATATAATATTATCAAAGTCAATCAAGGTTAGTTTAAATATGTAATTTAATTGACTTATTATTGGTTAAATGGTTTGTGTTTGGCAAAATATTAATTGGCTGTCCTAGTCACTAACCGGGAGTTAAGTTACACAAGTGTATTGATGTAATTATTGCAGTTGTCTATTTGTAAGGGCTTGGTTACATTTCATCAACATAATATGGATTCTATATTATAATGGTAATAAGGTTTTTTAATTAGGTCAAAGGTTTCACTTCGATTGTATAATTTTGATACATTTTGTATATTTCTATGGCACCATATTTAATAAATCTATAAAATGCACATTTTTTTCTAAAGCTTATATTACATTTATTAGTATTTGTTAATTAAATTTACTATATAGACAAACCAGTAGTAATGGCTGAGTGGGCAGAGGTATTACATTATTATTGCCCTTGCTCATCATTGAAGATTAGTTCGGGGTTTACATCTTACCCCGATAATATTGGAAAAAAGTGGAGGGGGGCATAGTTCCCGCATATGGATTGATTGTCACAGTTATTTTTCCATTATTTCTCCAAGATAACTATGGATGAATTTCAAATTGGCAATTGTCATTACCTTTATACCTGACACAGTGATCAAAAAGTCTACACAATCAGGTATATAATAACCTAGATATTCTTACATCTTGTCTCAGAAGGGTAGCATGTCTGCATCCTCAGCTAAAGATCCCGGGTTCAATTTCTGGCATGGCTGAAAAAGGTTCATAGATGAAATGTGAATTCACCTTTATCATGGTGATAAATTTACGGCTGGGTGGCGGATGGGGGTTGTTGCATGATACCTCTGGAGTAAAATTGATGTGCCTCACTGTTCAGTCGGCCCTTGTCTCTCTCCTCCACACTTGCACCGGCCGCTCCAACCACCCTCCCTACTGCCTGGACCGGTCCACAGCCCCATTGGTCAAGGCCAGGCAGCAGTGGAGGGTATATAGCACGGTGATTTCTGGAGCTGTTTTTAGTGGTGACCCACCCTTTGGAACCACTGTTACGAAAGAGCATTAATAAATGGTCATTTTGGAAAGAGCATTTTCATCGTCACTCCCTATCCCTCCGCAACTATCCCTTACCTCCCATCACGACTCACGTTGCCGGGACTGTTCCTCTGCCTCCCACCGCGACTCACGTTGCCGGGACTGTTCCTCTGCCTCCCACCGCGACTCACGTATCCGGGACTGGTCCTCTGCCTCCCACCGCGACTCACGTTGCCGGGACTGTTCCTTTGCCTCCCACCGTGACTCACGTTTTCGGGACAGTTCCTTTGCCTACCACCACGACTCACGTTGCCGGGACTTTATCCACACCTCCCACCGTGACTCCGTGTTGCCGGGACTCTGTCCTCTCAACCTCCAACCTGAACATCCCTTCCGACGGTGACCTCATGGGATGGAATACACCCGCCGCGCCGGCAAGGCCAACTGACAAAAGACCCTAAAGAAGACAGTGGCATCCAAACAATACTCCACCCGTGAACCCGTCTTTTACGATCCCGACTGCAACCACCAGACCCCCGAACGCCAACACTCCTTGCAGCATCTCCAAGAGTCCCTGCCCCCGAGTTAACTAATTCCTCCCCTCGTCTTCCCCTCTCACCGACCATCCGACTCCCACCTACTCCAATTTCCCCTTTTAGCCCTGAGGGTTACCATTTACATACCCTAGCCACCCCAGAACCCGCCTATGTTTTCTCCCCCATCTTCCTTCCTTACCCCCACCCACTGGACCCGCGAGATCGACGCCTAGAAACAAACGCCACACCGGAGACTGGACTTCGACGAGACAAAACCAGTTACCCAGAAGCTGCATTGAAGGGATACAAAAATAAGCTAATGCGTGCATGCCAACTGACCAAGTCAGTGCACATGTGTGTAAGCCAACTGTGGAGTATGACGTCACTCTACTATCACCCACGCTCTTGAACTATGGACCCGCCGTGTGTGGCGCTAAAGGGTAGGTCACGTGGTCTCTCTCTCTCTCTGGCTTCAGCGTGGGCGGGACCATAGTTCAACACTATTTTTTTCACCTTGGTCACTCATTATAAGAACTTAGTTCAAGTCAGTAGAACAGAACAATGTTTGCTTGCACGTCAAACCAAACACTTCTATCAGACATTGTTCTTTGTGAATCATTTGTAATTGTAAAGTAAACCTGTAAACTGGATATGTTTAACAAACAATTTCAGTTACCAATTAATAAACGTTCAATAACCTGAGAGCGAACATTCTTCTTTATTAACCAGAGGTCATAACCAAAATCAGTACGCTTCCAGTAACCGAATGGTTAAAATGTGTAATGAACAACATAACAAACAAGAAGTCAACCCCTCTCTATAAAGAAGGCGTTGTTAGACAAAGAATAGAAAAAGTGGGTCACTAGGGATCTTTATTTGGCCCACACCCAAATATGTATAATCTAAGTACCCGAACCTAACAATATTAACTATGAGTAAATTATAGTACTCAACTTTTCAAGTTAAGGAAGTTAGGGTTTGCTTTATGTAGGTGCATAACAAACAATATGTCTAATTACTCCCTTCTTTTCTAAATCATCAACGAGTTCCCGAAAAATCTTCAATTTATTTGGAGGTGTTCAGGGGGGACAGGGGGATGAGGGGGGCAGGAGAGGGGGGCAGGGGGATGCACAAGAATAGGGACCCAACCCGACCGGAACCTCATCCGTAACCACAATGTCGTAGGATAACAAGTCACATTTTCCCCAGGCCGTTGTTATTACATCATAGTACTTATTTTTCAGACAGTTAATACGATCCTCATCCATCCCTATGCTATTGCACCAAATAATCCTAGAACTCGGGCGCAATCCCAAAACTTAAATATCCCGTGCCTATATCCAAAATACCTCCAGCGGCCCATAATAAGGCATTTTCCAGAATAACATCGCATACAAGCTTATCTATCATATACAACTTTTTATTCCATAAACAAACCGACCAAATTTAAGAGAAGGGCAAACTTGTCTATCAATAACTGTCTTCCTCTCTGTACCTAAAATAAACGTGCAGGGAGCACACTTCTCAGTTTCAATGCCACTTTTATGCTTGCCGCTTTGGATTCTGCCCAGATACTCGGCATCAATAAAGGACGCATTAGTACCAGTGTCAATTAAAGCGACACCGTGATTCGATCCTATACTAAGCTCAACCATGAGAACGGGAGCAAAGGGTGTTTTTTTGGAATGATGTGACCTCGGACCCCTCCCCTAGCTACATGTCACTCGTTTCCCACCGGACACTGATATCGGAGATTTCCTAATTTATTGCAACGAAAACATACTACGCGAGATTATTCGCGTCTACCATTACCTCCATGCTGCTCTCTCGAATTATTATAATTGGGGTGACCTGGTGGTCTAGGGGTAAGGTGTCAGACTTCTATGCTGGCGGCCGGGGTTCAATCCTCGGTCCCGGCAAAGATTTATCTGATTACCAAACCCTTCCTTCACCTCTGACAAGACATCTTGTGAATGTGGGGAATGCCAGGCCTCCACCGTGGTTCGGATTCCACGTTAAACTGTAGGTCCTTCATTTCATCTCACAATCACCCTACCATTACACATTAGCGTAAGTGCGTATAACCCGAACGGCTAGTAAGACGCGGTGCTAATAATAATAATAATAATAATAATAATAATATTATAATTGGTTCTATTGATCACAGGGGGTTCCCGAGCAGACTTTAAAAAAATTGGTTCTGAGGGGACAAATGAACTAGAGGGTTTAGAAATAGTTATGGAGTGTTTATCAAAATATTCGCTTTCAGCCAAAAGAGAACCCTCAATCTTTGAAGCCAAGGAATACAATTCCAAAAAAGAACATGGCAGATGCGGGAACACAAAATGTCTCCTAGTAAGCGGCGATACGTTTTCAAGTATGATTTCGTCAATATGAGATACACTGAGCCTTAAGTTGAGGATGCTCGGTGCTTCAAACACGGAGAAAATAAACATTCTGAAGGACTCGTGAGGGAATTGAAAGCGATATACAAACTCCGAACAAAGACGCTCCCTTTCTCTTCTGGAAACTATCGAAGCAAGTATTCTATCCTTCGTGGTGACCCAAGGGACTCCTAGACTAATCCCTTATGATATAAGGCGAGTTAAAACCCTGCGGTTTTCCCAAGAAACAGCACTAATATTTCAGAATCCTCGACAAGAGGCAACTTATGAACTTTGTTTACCTCCAACAAAAAGGTGAACAACGCAGAACTATCCTGTCCGTTACAGACGGGTATGCGATTCAACCAATCGCTCACAACTTGGGACCCAGTATTATTATAACATGACCTATCTGACGTAACAATAATATTGTTATAAAGAGGGTCTTGAGGCGGCGTAGTGTAACAAACGGTATCTAATGAGGCATGCATAAAAAGCATCTGCCATGGGCGCGTCGGCACTTCTATCAACCACCTGACGGGAAGCGTCACTTATAACCAATACCAGAATGTAATGGAACTTTTTCACCCAACTCCTCAGATAGCATGGCCCTCAATTCATGGTCAGTGGATTCAGGGTCAATTGATATCCCACGGCCCACGAGCTCCGCGGCTAACGCCTCCCAGTTCAGATTATACACTTGTGTTTTACCAACAAGTACTTCAGTCGTATCCAGCGGTGTCGGATCCATGGCGTAGAACGGGGCTTGTAACAAACAAAAGCACCACTTTGAGTAATATGACTAAAAAAGATTGAACCTATTGAAGCAGAGTGGGGGCAGCTCAACCCTTCTCTTTAGAGAAGGCGTTGTAAGACAAAGAATATTAAAAGTAGATCACTATGGATCTTTATTTGGCCCACAACCAAATATGTAAGACCCAATCATCCAAACCTAGCAGTGATAACTATCAGTAAATTAAAGTACTCAACTATTCAAGTTAAGGAAGTTAGGGTTTGCTTTATGTAAATGTAGACAAATGACATTAAATTGACAATGGCCTGAAGGCCGTTTAATTATCAGAGATAATTATCAAAAGGTTAATAATATTGATTTTATTGGTTGCGGTCAGGGTTTCCTAACGCAAAAAAACAAATAGAACATTATTTAATTACAAAGGTTAGCGTCCCTTTTCTAAAATTCTATCACTGAAATAGAATCATATGAAAATTTAAATTCCATACCCAGTAGTGTTGTTCCCATACAACAATCCATACGATCCGACTCGAATACAAATTATATCCCCCACGATACAATACTGACAGCTACCGAAAGTACAGTACTAGACAGTGCGTTTCAAACAGTACAGTGAGACCTAACAATAACATTTATATTGACATATCTAGGTCTACAATTAAAAGGTTTTACTCTTGCAAATATCCTGAACATTTATTATCTACCTGCCCTATTAGAAGTAAGGGCCCCATACATAACAAAAAACTATCTGTTTGCGGAAACACATCTAGGTCCGCGCAAGGCGCTAAGCTAAGTTTTCAAAAATACTTCAATAATACCCCTGTATTATTGTTGTGTTTAGAAGCTTATATAGTAACATATAATATATACCCATTAGTAGATAATGGATCTATCAATAACTTATATTCTACACAGTTGTATGAAGAGTTACACAATAACAAACATATAAAAAGGGAACAAAACTGCAACATAGAATGTATCACGGTGGATAATAGTATATTTGAGGTTAATAAAAATATCAAAGTGTTTATTAAGATTAGCGGCCTGTCTTGGCCAATATGGTTTCTTGTGGCACCTAAACTAACATTAACTTGCTTTTAGGTAATGAATTTATTGAAAATGCTAAAATTATAATTTGCATGACTAAAAAAACATGTATGTTCCCTCATAAAAAAGTTGTTGTTACAGTAGGACTGAAAGAATTGTCCAAAATAAAATCAATAAATACGATCAACAAGGATGCCGAGAGTTATGAATTGCTACAAAAGTTATTAAGTGAGTTCGGTGACGTAATCACGGATAGAATAGGTAAGACTAACGTGATGACATATGAGATTGTCATAATGGACAAAACCCCCGTCAGATCACGCTCATATTATTTTACCCCTCCCAAGTTAAATGTGTTATGCAATCATATAAGTGAACTTCTAAATAAATACATAATAATCCCTTCCAATAGCTCATTTGCTTTACCTGCCTTTTTAGTTTCCAAACAAGGAAAATCACCCCTATTAAGTAAGGCTAGAATATTTATCGTGTTGGATTTAAATAAGTCATTTCACCAAGTTCCTTTATAAGAACAATGCAAGCAATATACGGCATTTGTCAAGAAAGCAGGATTATTTGAATATAATTACTTCCCATTTGGTTTAGCAGTCGAATCAGGGGTTTTGACCAGGCTTATGAACATAATCTTTGGATATATTAAATATAAATTCGTTTGGAATTACCTTGATGATTTAGTTGACTACTCCAGCAATATCAGCGAACATAATTTCATTTAAAATAAGTGTTTATCAGATTACGCAAGACGGGATTATCCATAAACCCCCCAAAAATACATGTTGGCCTAACGCAAATAGAATACCTTAGACACATATCCATAAATACAGAAAAACTCGTCTTATAGTGGAATTAAAAACACCTGATACCCAAAATAAATTATCAAGATTTTTGGGTACTGTGTCCTCTTTTGGCAGGTTTTATTTCGAATTTGTCTTCTGGGGCAGAACCTTTATACAAATTAAGAAAACAAATAGCTGTTTTTAATCGGAACGAAACTTTCACTCAACTAAAATAGGCCCTTATTACGGTGCCCATTCTACGAATGGAATATTTTGGTAAACCCTTCATCCTTAAAAACTATGCTTCCTGTTAAGTTATTGGATCTATGCTAGCTCAAACAATAGAAATACATATACAACCAGCAGCGTACGTTAGTCATACTCTACACCCTCAAGAATTAAATCATCCCACCTATGAACATGAAGCCCTCGCTATAATATATACCATAAACAAATTCATACAATATTTGGAATCGCAACAGTTTGGCCTACACACTGATAACTCGGCTGTAGCGTGACTACTCAACATCCACCTCAAATAGGTAAGATAGCACGTTGGATTGTAGCATTTGGCTACAATTAAAAAATATAAGTGTTGGAGCGAAATAAACAACTTACCACATTTCAACATCCCAGTGTCTCTGGACAACAGTTCAGCGAGACGACGAAAACACGACCGAGCATAACCGCGCCGTGGGGTGGTGCACTGACAGAGCCTACATAGATTCAAACGGTGGACCACTAGAGGTCGCTACAAATCATAACTTTCCTAAGAACTTAAGAAAGGAAGAGATTCATGTTTCACTCTAATCCAGAACATTCCAGTTCTTTGTAATTTGTTATCAAAGCTAAGTTTGTCACCCGTATTCCTTCCTTTATGATCATAATATGTTCCCCCACCGTGTTCCTTCCCTTCCATATTTCTCTGGGGTTTCAAGCATATATAATGCCGGTATGGCAACATATCCGCCACTCTTGGACTTGAATATATATTGTAGAGTACGTTGCCATGGCTACAAGTATTTAAAATGTAAGAAAAATTTTCTTTTCGGCTTGAATATATTTTGTTATGTTACCTTTTCTATTGTAATGAAAAAAAACTTTACGGTGTGAGAGAAATATGTATTATCTATATATTTTTATATATAATTTACTTGGTCTAGTATCAAGTGTCTTCTGACATATTATGCTGTAACAACAATAGTTAACATCAAGATGTATAAAGGTTGTGTTTTTGTTGGGCGCCACCCCTAATATCTAGGAGAAAAATAATAATTAAAAGAAAAAAAAAATACCTCGGCTAATTCAGTCTATGGCACTACGACTCTCAATACTCGAGACCACTGGGTAAACTTAAAACTAAAACATGAACAATTGAGATAAAATGGATTGCTGGAACAAAATGTAATTAAGACTACAATAAAAAATAAATGTATAAAATAACAATTGTTGGCACTTTTGTGGATTTATTATTGTTTCCCCTTTTACCACATCCCAAGCCTACCTATGGAATTCCGGATAATTATAATTCTAATTTAACAAAGTATAGAACAGTATTGTTGAAACATAAAAAAAATATATAATAAAAAAAATTAATAATTAGACATAAAAATGAAATGTTAATTAATTCTCTGCATTAGTCTGTCTTTCTGAACGTAAATGAATTCTCATTTTTATAGGAGAAAAGTGGCTACAAGTATTTAAAATGTAAGAACAATTTTCTTTTCGGCTTGAATATATTTTATGTTACCTTTTCTATATTCACTTTTTGTCTCTTTTTTAATAATATAATAATCATTGAAATCATAGACTAAAATTAAATTTGTTGATATTATGAAACTATTCAAAGACTATGATATTGAGACTTATGTTATTTTGTTGAGATCGATATATATCTAATTTTGACTATTACTGTTTGACTTGATAGAGAGACGAAAGAAATCATAGCAATAAGGTCTAATATAGTTGTTTTTAATGAATATTTCTTTAATGAATTTTCACTCTCTCGTTTACAATAATGGGAAAGTTTATCTTATTGTTTGATATTACTCTTGAGAGTTATCAACTCTTTTCATTATATTACGTATTTTAATTGAAGATGTTTTCTTGTAAAAATGGGAATATGAATTGAAGCCTTTTTAATGACTGATGATAGAAGTATTTGAGGACTCACTTTTAAATACTGTCTGGTTAAAATAATTGTTTTTTTTTACATATATGCGTATTGTGGGGATAGATATAAATTTGTAAATAGTTTTTTTTTGTAGGGGCTATTTAACGTAACTGAACAAGCAAGTCTTCGTAAAGGGGTGGTTAAAATAATGTTGTTTATTTTCTCTTGCAAATCTTTAAATGTAGGTTTATATTTAACTTTGTTATTGTCTTTATAATTACCTTTCATATACGTGATAAATATTATATATTTACACACTCTATTACTATGGTAATATTTTTTTATACCATCATATATGGTTCTATCTACTGACATACATATAAACATATATTACTTATATTTTCAATGAATAAATATAAAAAAGACATTTTTTTTTCATTAATGTTATGAATAGTGAGAATAACCTTGTAGCATCCAAAAGGGGCAGATGCCACAAAATACATAGAAAAACTTAAAACAAAAAATATGGGGGAGTTTAACCCAGAGCGAGTGCCGAGGAGTTCTAGATTGTAAATGCACCCAGACAGCACGAGACTGCAGCCTTCCTAAAGTTCGTATAAAACTAAAATGTTCGGAGAACAGTCCTTGGGAAAGATGGGGCATATATTAGAAAGATACCAAAACAGATTAAGGAAGATTGACTTTTATTAATACGCTCAATAGTTGCGTAACATTTTAAACCATAGTATACAATATAAATTGGTAAAAGGAAACTAATGAAATATTCCATTTAATATTTAACATAGTATTCTATACATGCATATAGCGTACGCGAGACTAAATTAAAGACTCTATAAATATAGTCATATGGTGCTACAAAAAAATAGGTAATTCAATAAGATAAACAATATCTCTATCTTGAAGAGGCGCCCTTCTAGTAACGCTAAATATATATAAACATTAAATATTTTATATTTTTTTGTATCAAATATTTACTATAAAAGATTTGCTAACAATAAAAGGAGCTTTGTAAATGACGATAAATCATCTCAACTTAGCCAATGAAAGATACTCCTTAAGATTTAACATATAAAATGACATTATTTTTAATAAGGCGCAAAGCCCTAGTAATACCAAAGAGTAAGGAAATGCTCCTAACCATACGACGTAATTTTATGGATTTTAAAGGTGTGGCCAAAAAGAGAATTTAGAAAAATAATTAAGATATAAACGTTCCATAAACCGAAACAGAATTTTGGTTTTACATTTTTTTAGACGGAGAAAGCCGGAGCTTATGTTAATCCTGCTAAGACACAGGCCCAATTGTGCCGATATCGATACAGAGAGTAGAATATATACACAACTCAGTAGAGGATGAAAGGAGAAGGGGGTAGGATATATTCTGGATTAAAATGGAACAATATGGCTGCATCGGGAAGATTCTCGTTACGGAGACTCGTCACTGCGCATGCCCAGCCAAGCCTAGGCGTCGCTTAGATTGCCAGACCTCACGCGCTTTTAGTGTTTTGTTAGCCCGGGGGAGTGAAGGTTCGTCCGGAGGACTTGAGCCGTTGTTCCACGCAGGCCCCGTCGACAGGTGAATGCGGTAAATTTCTTCTATAGTTTTGTTTTTTAACGTCTCCCTTATAAGTCCAATGCTACAACCTTAGGATATTTGTTTGTATGTTTATGTTCTATTCATCCTTTATTCTTTTTGGGAACTTATATACTTTTGAGGACGGCCGTCTAACAATCATTCCCGCACCCAGATGAGTTGCTTTCTCTGAGTTTCAGGTGTTTTACTCAGTTAATTAAAACAATTACTCAAGTGACTCACTCTGATTGTGTTAATATATATTTTTTTGCTATCTGAGCCTTCTATTTTGATTAGTTTGGTAAAGGAGGTTTCAGGATTACTCAACTACAAGAACCTAGGTTCAACATTGTGAATATAAAAGGCAAAGACAATCCTAAAGCCAATGCGCTATCTAGGATGTACGAAGAAGAAACAATAGAAAGTTGCAACAATAATGTTTCGAATATTGGATTCTTAACTCAAATACCAGAAATTTATAAATCAATACGATATGCACAACAAAAAGACCATTAACTAAATACTATAATTGAAAGAATATAAAATAAAGAGAATATTGCCAATTACAAAATTTTGAATAATATTTCATATTAAAAACCATCGATTATATCACAATCCAAGATATATGTTCCAAAATCTTGTCATAAAGTTCTAGTTCAGTATTGTCTAGTTTCGCCGGTTGGAGCACATCTAGGCGTGGCCAAAACCATCAGGTTTATAGGTAAGCAGTTTTTTTTTGGCACGCTATGGACGGAGACGTACGCGCCAACTTTCGGTCATGTGATATTTGTATACGATCTAAAACAGGTCAAAATTATAAATATGGATACTTATCATCAACAGTATCAGAATTTTTGATGTACGTTTATTCAAATATTTTTTTGGCCCATTACCCAGATCAAAAACCGGTAATAAATACATTATTATGGCTGTAGACGGACTTTCTAAGCTCCTGTGATTCCTACCTCTAAGTAAATCTACAGCTGATTTACAAAATAACATTTTCAAAAGATTTTGTTTAACTTGTTTCGTAGTTTCTGAAACTGGTTCTCAATTTACATCTCACGTCTTCAAAAATATGTGTTTTCAGCTTGTTATAAAACATTATACTTCAGTGCCCTATTATCCTCAGCCAAACTTATGAGTAAGATCTCATAGAAATTTGAAATATGCATTCATAGCCTATCATAATCTGCATAATAGAGAGTAGGATTCTAATTTATACTGGCTACAAATTGCTTTCAATAATGCCGAAAATATTAGTCATAAATATACGACAGCAGAACTGTCATCGGTCCATGAACTTTTGACACCCCTGAATCTTAAATAGTTTTTACTGGTAGGGCACAAAGAGGGGCAGAAGAAAGCACCTTCCTCATGTGGACTAACGATCTTAAACAGTTAAAACGGGCCCAAGCTCGCGTTGGTGAACTCTACAACAAATACAGACATCCGATTCCTTATAAGATAGGTCAACGGGTAGTTTATAAAATCCACCATATTAGGGATAAAACTGCAGGGATTTTGGATAAATTGAATTATCGCTGGTCTGAGCCCGTTGCTCTCAGCACTTTTTTGAGCAACGTAACGGTTTAATTAGTAGATGCCAAAAGTGGGCTACCATTGCGCCGCGCTCATGTTTCACAACTAAAACCATGTCCAGTGAAGGCCACGCCGTTGGGATGGGGTTTGTTGTTGTTATTGTTAGTTAATTTATAATCGTTCTCCTGCCATGACATATTTGACATGTACTCTGACAGTAATAAACGAGTTTCTTGCATTTTTATTTAAGTGTCAATATTAAGTATATTATAATCAAGGTTGTATTATAATAGTAAGGGTTTACTCATGGTTAGCATAAGTGTTGATACGTATGTTGCATGCCCCTTCCATCTTATTATATTTACGAACAACAGGTGTCTTATAGTTCTATTATAAAATGATTGTTGGAAAGATGTCATTAGGTTAACAATTCTGTGCTTGCCCATATAATTAAATCTTTGTTAGAAAGAATTCATCGAGTTAATACCCTATATTTTTTTATGTCTTTCACCAATAATGATACATAAAGTGTTTTTCAGTGTAAAACAATACATATTGTAATTACGTGTTCTAATAATATAAAGCCACTGCATTATTTACATCATATGTAGCAATGGACATAACCTCTTGCTACTTATATGTGTATGTTTGTTAATATCAATAATATTATTACTTTTAGATAACTAATTCTAATTTAGGCAAAATACATTACAAATTGAAATTTTATGTGTTCATATTTTGTATTTATTGATTAGTCAGCGTAAGTATACTCGCGTTCATTAAATTATTATTATTAGCACCGCATCTTACTACCCGTTTGGGTTATACGCACTTACGCTAATGTGTAATGGTAGGGTGATTGTGAGATGAAATGGAGGACCTACAGTCTAACGTGGAATCCGAACCACAGTGGAGGCCTGGCATTCCCGACATTCACAAGATGTCTTGTCAGAGGTGAAGGAAGGGTTTGGTAGTCAGATAAATCTGTGCCGCGACCGAGGATTGAACCCCGGCCGCCCGCACAGAAGTCTGAAACCTTACCCCTAGACCACCAGGTCGCCCGTTCATTAAAGATATTGAATTTTCTTATGTATGTAATTTTATAATTGTATTAATTCTTATGCTTATTTTTAGTGTGCCATGAATCTCACATGCCATGTTGTTATGTTGTTATACTATTTTTTGTGTTATTCTAATTATAAAATTTTTGCTTTGGTCATTTTGTTGTGCCTGGTGTGTGTATGTAGAGTGTTACGTCACACTATACGTATAACTCGCGCTGTTGAACTGTGAGCCCGCCGTGTGTGGCGCTAGAGGGCAGGTCAGGCGGTCTTCCTCTCTAGCGTCCACGCGGGCGGGAGGTCAGTTCAACCCAGTAGAGTTCAACCAAGTCAGTTAACTCAGTTCTGTCAGTTCAGTCAGCTCAGCTCGGATCAACGATCCTCTAGCATTTACTTTTGGACAACTGAGCTTTAAACAGTTGTGCTCTGATTCACGATGTACTGTTATTCCATTTTGGACAAGTCAGTTTTCAAATGTTATTATACAATTTAAAACATTAACATTAAAATAAATACAATGAACAAACAAACAAACAAACAAACAAACATATCTGTTTTGTAATATGTGTCAAGGTACATTCACCATTAATTAATAAGTTCAAACAAACTTTGAGTGAACTTAGAAAATAAGCTACAGAGTGAAGTTCAGGGTAGTTATATCAATGAAGTTTCAAAGGTTTGACTTCCCGACTAAAGCTCAAACCTTCGTGGAACTATTACCCTCGACACTTTTGAAGAATTCGACAAAATGCGTACATTTTAATCAATTTATATTAAAATAGAGAGTGACCTGGCGGTCTAGGGGTAAGGTTCTGGTCTGTGCTGGCAGCCGGGGTTCAATCCTCGGTACCGGCACAGATTTATCTGATTACCAAACCCCTCCTTCACCTCTGACAATACATCTTGTGAATGTGGGGAATGCCAGGCCTCCACCGTGGTTCGGATTCAACGTAAAACTGTAGGTCCTTTATTTCATCTCACAATCACCCTACCATTACACATTAGCGTAAGTGCGTACAACCCGAACGGGTAGTAAGACGCGGTGCTAATAATAATAATAATAATAATAATAATAATAATAATAATGAAAGAAATTAAACAATTACTGGTAACCACACGAGCAATAAAAAATAATATTTAAACTACAATATTTCAAGCCAGAAAAGGAATCCGAAAAATTTGGCTACCCTAACATTTCAAGAAATTACAAAGATACAAGCTCCCAAGTGGCAATGGGAAACATTAAGTGTTCTATAACAGAATTTTTTTCAAAAATAAAACCTTTAGCAAAAAATTACAGATGCCTACACTGACACATAATAAACCTAAGTGTTCAAGATAATCAAACCCATAGTTGAAATATAAAGTTTATATAATCAATAATATATATATATATATTTATTTATTTATTTAAAGTCATCCTGGATAGATAATGACCTAGTCCTGAATAGAACTTCTTGTGGAAGTGGCGGGCGTAATAGTCTTCGATGCTAGCTGAACACTAGCTATATATAGGTCTAATTGATGGATTGGTAGGTGGGAAACATTCTTATTAGGAAATTGACTACTAGTAATATAACGTTACACGCCTATCAGCTGGTGGATATGCTATGTCATTTCAGTCACGTGCGCCAGTTTCTTGTTGTGCTGTAGATCCATTTAACTTGTTCCCAAGACACAAACACCAGACCCATTGTGAGCGGCTGCAGACTCTAGCTACGTTCATTCGGTCGCATAGACCAGTTCAAGAATACGAGTGGTCCTCTTCAGTCGGGCCAATCAGAGCATTTCTTGATCCCTCTATTGGAACGTCTTGTTGCTGCATTATTCATAGCTTGTTAGGACTTCTCTTCATTTCTAGAATTCGGTGTGAAGAGGCTGGTTATGGAAGTAACGCTGTTCCAGCAGATACAACGAGTGAATAGATAAAGCATCTATATTAGACATAGTAAGATTGGGACAATTATTTCAGTTCTACTGTAACAACAACTTTTTATCATGAGGGATCATACCTGTTTGTTACTCATTTTAGAATTTTCATTAAATTATTTAACCAAAAGCAAGTTTATCGTTAGTTTAGGTGCCATAAGAAACCATATTGGCCAAGACAGGCCGCTAATCTTAATAAACAATTTGATCTTTTTATTAAACTCAAATATACCATTATCCGCCGTGATACATTCTCTATTGCAGTTTTATTCCTTTTTTATGCGTTTGTTATTGTGTAACTCTTCATACAACTGTGTAGAATATATGTTATTGATAGATCCATTATCTACTAATGGGTATATATTATATGTTACTATATAAGCTTCTAAACACAACAATAATACAGGGGTATTATTGAAGTATTTTTGAAAACTTAGCTTAGCACCTTGTGCGGACCTAGATGTGTTTCCACGAACAGAAAGTTTTTTTTGTTATGTACGGGACCCTTACTTCTAATAGGGCAGGTAGATAATAAATGTTCAGGATAAGTGCAAGATTAACACCTTTTAATCTTAGACCTAGATATGTCAATATAATTGTTATTGTTAGGTCTCACTGTACTGTATGAAACGTACTGTTTAGTACTGTACTTTCAATAGTTGTCAGTATTGTATCGCGGGAGGATATTATTTTGATTCGAGTCGGATCGTATGGATTGTTGTATGGGGACAACTCTACTGGCCATGGAATATAATTTTTCATGTGATTCTATTTCAGAGATAGAATTTTCGAATCGGGATGCTAACCTTTGTAGCTCCCACAAGGTATTAATCTTATTAGGATATTTATATTTTGATAATGGGTTTGAGATTAGCATACATCTTCTGCAACTGCTCTTTATCTGAATATCCTCCGTGTCTTCTAAATAATGTTTGGATTTTATTAAAGTAATTAGTCACAAACTCTGTGGGGGTTTGTTTTGATATTATAATCTATTTTCTAGGCGTTCAACATAATCGACACTAAATAAAGTTTTTCTAAAGCAATCTAATAAAGTAACCCATAAATTCTAAAGATTAGAAATGTTTCTAATCCATTGTCTTTTATTGCCTTAAAAAAGTTCAGGAGGGCCTTTTAAAAGTTCTAGATTATTTAATTTCTATAGTTCCTTTAATTTTATTATATGTTCTAGAATTATTACAGGATCCGAATTGTTCCCTTATTTTAAGTTCCATTTCTGGATTATTTTGAAAATGGTAACGTCTCTTCTCTATAATTAGTAATAGTATCAACTATGTTTATTTTATGTGGAGGTTCTATTTGATTTTAAGGATTTATACTTAGATTTTCGAGCGACATAATAGTTTGTTCCTTTTCAGCTGTTTTAGATTTATAGTTTTGTTTTCTAATTTCCTGGTTTATTAAAAGTATTTATTTTAAGAGAAATGCCCTTTAATTGTTCTATTTTTCAGTTTAACTTGCTCATTGTCACATCTCGAACGTAGTGTCCCATCTTCAATATGTTTAGCTTTAGTTATGAATTTCTTAGTTTTAGAATAACTGGGGTATTTAGTTTCCTTAACCTGGGTTAGCAAATCATTTAACTTTTGTTCTATAATGGAAACCTAGATGGAATCTGTAGGTATTAACTCAATGACTACCCGTGACTTTTCCTAATCTTGTTTCTGATCTATTATTTTACGAAATTGTGACCGAATTTTATCTGTGGTAAACCGTGGGTTAATACCTCTATTACTTAACTCGTATTGGAGATCATCGGACTCAACTCTGTAAACATTCATGTTTGATTTTAGTTTTGTCTATTGAACACACTGTAGTAATTAAAGAATGTTCTATTTGTTATTCTGCACTAGTCCATCCTGAACCTTTTGACATGTACTCCGTAATTTGATTTTGTATTACCATTTGAAAATTTATAAGGAAATAGACACATAAGTAGAACCATACTATTAGCACTTTATGCATAATATGGTTAATATATATGTAATATATTTATTTATATTTACGCATACGTTTATACAAGAACATAGTAGAGCCAGGAAAATTGTCTGGCAAATTACTCGCGTTCCTATACATTAATTAAATTATCGCATCACTTTAAAATGTCAATGATTACTAAAAATAGTCAATTTTCCAACCTAGCTGTAGAACTGTGCTGACGGTGTATGTAGAGATCCATGGTGACTTATAATAATTGAAGCTTGTAGTAGAGTTAAATTATGGATTTTTGAAGTTGCTGGAGAGGGATCCCCACTTATGGCGAAGAGTTATGATCATTGAGACGACTTTTTGTAGACACGGATGGTTGGTTTGACTTTTCGTTGCAGTGTTTAGTATCCAAACTTGTTTTTTAAGCATTCTGCCTCAGTTGACGTAGGCGTTTGATTAGTTATATTACCAAAGACTCTTTGTTAGCTGTGCTGCCATGAAAATTCTCTTTTTATGAAAGAAAATTTATTTTTACTTGAACTTCTCTTTAGAAAATTATCTGATATTAGTTCCCATTAACTTCCGCTAAACCTCCTTCTTAACTTCCACTGTGGTTTCATTTCTTAGCTCACTCAAAGATTGCTTGAACTTATTATTTATTGGTGAATGTAGCTTGAGTCATATTAAACACAAGAGCTGTATATTTTTGTTCATATTATTTATTTTAATGTAAATATTTAAATTATTCAATAACATTTGAAAAATGACTTGTCCAAAAGTGAATAACAGTACATCGTGAAATAGAACAAAACTGTTTAAAGCTAAGTTTTCCAAAAGTAAATTACAGTTCATCGTGAATGCTAGTGAATTGTTGATCCAAGCTGAACTGAATGAACTTAGTTAACTGACCGACTTGGTTGAACTTGCGGAGAGAAAGACCTCGTGACTTGCCCTCTAGCGCCACACACGGCGGGCTCACAGTTCAACAGCGCGAGTTATACGTATAGTGTTACGTAACACTCTACATACACACCAGGCACAACAAAATGACCAAAGCAAAATTTTTATAACTAGAATAACACAAAACATAGTATAACAACATAACAACATGTCATGTGAGATTCATGGCACACTAAAAATAAGCATAAGAATAAATACAATTACAAAATTACATACATAAGAAAATGTCAAATCTTTAATGAACGCGAGTATATCTACGCTGACTAATCAATAAATACAAAATATGAACACATAAAATTTCAATTTGTAATGTATGAATGTGTGGAAAAGAGAAGCATTAAGCGTCTGTCCAATAAAAAAACATGTATGTCTCGGTTTATGGATATTGTTGAAGTTAAAGGAATGTGCAAGGATAGGGAAGATTGGAGAAAGTTAGTGAGGATGGATTAAGTAGTAAGTTGTTTTTGAGCTACATGCACAGTTTCTTGCTTACCTATTAAGGGACCGGTTTGATTATATGTGTATGTATGTGTACGTATGCTTGTTTGTGTATGTTTGTATGTAAAGTTTTGATGGTAAATGTAAATGCGAGTGTGCGAGTGCGCAATAAGTGTGCGAGTAGTGTGCGAGTATGCAAGAAGTGGGTGAATGCGCAAGTGTGCAAAAGTCTGCAAAAGTGTGCATGAAGAGTGTATTAAGGCTGTATTAAGGCTGTATTAGGGGTGCATCAAGAGTTCATTAAGGTTGCATGAAGGATGAATGAAGGCTGTATATATGGTGCAACAAGGGTGCGTCAGCAAATTGGGCATGTAAATAAGGATAAAGGAATGGCAAGGCAAGGAGGAGGGGGTTTGGAGCAGAGCAGAAATAAGGGGCCAAGGGAGTAGTGTTCGTAGCTCGCGGCATCGGACAAGCGATATTCAGGTTTCTCTTCTATGTTGAGTTCAAGGGTTTAGGCGTCCGTTGAAACTGTCACGCCTTCTACTCCCCCTTATTTGCAGAACATTTGGTGAAGACATGGTAATCGAATCCGGGAGCATCCACGTAATGTGAGTAGAACACAAAGGATATTATTGCAGAATATATCAGTTTTAATTATCTTCTTCTGATTCCTTTATATTATTTTAGAGTTTGGTGCAGATTATATTGTGTGGATGTCATTTGAATTGAGTGACATTCTACAGTAAGACGTAGATGTTGTAGATAAATGTGTGCAAGTGTGAAAGTGTGTTAGTGTGCAAATGTGTAAGCGTGATAGTGAGCGAACTTTCAAGTTTGCAAGTGTTGAAGTGTGTGAGTGTATGAGTGTGAAAGTTTGCAAGACTGCGATTTTGCAAGTGTGCAAGTGTTTTTTTTAACGTTTCAAATGAAATTTTTACTCTTAACAGTACTAAAATATTTTATATTAATAAGTTTATTCGTATCTTAAATAGTTCCGGGGAAATGGTAAAAATTTGATGTTTCCTCTCATGTAAATTACCCTCAAACAAATTTTCATGTAAAAATGAGAACTGACATTTAATTTTTAATTTGAACTAGTGCCTAAGACACGAACATTATTCATAATTGTTAGAGGGGAATTGGAGAAAATTTATTTATTTTTTTGACCTTCAGTAATCTATCCAAAATTTTAAATTTTTATTATACAATTTCAAAGATTCGGGAGGAGAAACTTAAGAAATACTTAATATGAAGTCTTAGCCCAAGCGGTAAAATAGTTTAGGTTGTTGTCTAGGCACAAGTTGTATTGCATAAACCACTTATTCAGTTCCAGCGGATCATGAAACGTCGAAATTTATCAAAATCACGAGTTTTTCTTTCTTTGATGTTTGCAATACTTCTCTCTACAAGAAATCAAGATAAAGTAAAAATTAAAATGTTTTCATCAATTTTAAGCCTTCTATGGGGTTCCATTATGTTTGTAGAATGGATGTGAATTGAGTGACGAAGCAAATATATGAAGGTAGAGTGGGTGGATCAAAATAAAGGGGTAGGCCATATAATGTGTGACTAGACGTTGTAGATGAATGTGTACAAGTGTATAAGTGTGCAAGTTACCAAGTGTCCAAGTGTCTGAGCGCCCGAGTGTGCGAGGGTGTGCGGATGTCTGAGTGTCCAAGATTGTGCGTGTGAGTGTGTGCTAGCGTGAAGGCGTGTACGAGATTTGCACGCCTCTGGACCTGATGCTCGTGTGTTCAAACCAGCTGTGGTAAACGGATTTTTTTTAGTGATAAAAATATTCAGCACAACTTCCTTTGGGGGTGAAGTAAAGCATTCGGCCCCATGTTGATTGTGGCATTGAAAAAATAACCCTGGAAAGTATGTGAAAAATACATTTACCGCTAAATTAGTAGCCCTACAGTAACCCCACGGCTTCTTTGGTGCTGACTGACGGCTCACAGCTGACTTCTGACAGTCAACATTTAGGTATATACCTAAAATTTTGACCGTCAGAAGTGACAACTGCTAAACACATGTTTTTGCAGATCATATGGTTCAGCGTAGGGAGACATAATTTGGTCTGGTAACTTTTCAAAGCCATCAGCTGTGAGTTGTGAGCATTCATTCAGCACCAAAGAAGTCATGGGGTTACTGTATAAGTGTCCAAGAAGTGTTAGAACGTCAATTGAGAAAGTCGTTTTTTTTTAACCTTCAGTAAGCTACCCTAATTTATAAGTTTTATATTATACAATTAAAACAACTCGTAAGGAAAACTTAAAAAAAAACCCTTATACTAAGTCTTAGCCCAGGCGGAAAAATAGTTTGTTGTAGCCGAGGCACAACATTGGCATCGCATAAACCTATTTTTCAGCTCCAGCGGATCACGAATCTTCGAAATTTATCAAAATCTCTTTTTTTTTTAACGTTTGCAATACTTTTATTTCCAAGGAACTAATAGAAAGAAAAAACTTAAATGTTTAATCAATTTTAAGCCCATTATGTGTTTTGAGCATATTGAGAAAATGGATGAGGATCGAGTGACGAAGAAAATATATGAAGGTAGAGTGGCTGGATCAAAAAGGAAGGTGTAGGCCATGTAGGACGTGGTTAAATGTTGTAGATGGATGTGTGAAAGTATGCAAGTGTGCAATTATGTAAGTGTGCAGGGGTACATGTGTGTGGGTGTGCGGATTTGCGGGTGTGCAAGTAATATTCTATAACGAAGGCTTCATTAAGATGCAATACTTGGTTTAATCTGTTTATTGATGTTGGTGCTATATGGGTTCTTAAGGTGATTGTTTAAGGGACACGAGACGAAACCAGTGATTTTTTTTTTCAGTTTTTATATCAAAACAATGGTTTTGGAGTAGGCAATAAACTGTACATTTAACAAAAAAAAACTTAATACTTAATCCATCCTTACTAACTTTCTCCACACCTAGATTTCCTCGCATACTCCCTCCACTGCAACAACATCCATACATGGAGTCATACACGCTCTTTTTATTCTTAAAACTTTTAATGTTACACGTTTTCACACATTCGTTCACAACATTTAAACATATATCACATAATCTACCCCTTCGTTTTGATTCACAATAAAATATAATCCCAATAAAAACCAAAAGTTTAATCCTCTTCAAATGGTGAAATCAACAGCTGTTGTTGAATATATGTCATGATCATACCGGCATTAACTGACAAACTTTTTAAATCAAGAGAAAATATGTTCTTTAATTTAAGGATATTATTATTATTATTATTATTATTATTATTAGCACCACGTCTTAATACCCGTTCGGGTTATACGCACTTACGCTAATGTGTAATAGGTGGGGTGATTGTGAGATGAAATGGAGGACCTACAGTTTAACGTGGAATCCGAACCACGGTGGATGCCGGCATTCCCCGCATTCACAAGATGTTTTAACGATACCCTAGACAGAATATATTCACGAACTATGGATATCAACATGTTAAGAAAATTAAACTCTGTGTTTACACTGGAAAATTATTAGAGTTCCTTAGACCATAACTATATTTTGATATACAAACTGCTTAAATACTGCAATTTGAATTAATCACATCCCCACCTTAAAGTTAAAATACTCTAATTTTTTTGTGATTAAAAATTGACTTAAGAAGTCGTCATGAATATTAATTGAAACAAGTCTTTTTAGGGTCTCTAGGTGTAAGGTATCAGACTTCTGTGCTGGCGGCCGGGGTTCAATCCTCGGTCACGGCACAGATTTATCTGATTACCAAACCCTTCCGTCACCTCTGACAAGACATCTTGTGAATGTGGGGAATTCCAGGCCTCCACCGTGGTTTGGATTCCACGTTAAACTGTAGGTCCTTCATTTTATCTCACAATCACCCTACCATTACACATTAGTGTAAGTGCGTATAACCCGGACGGGTAGTAAGACGCGGTGCTAATAATACTAATTTTTAGGGTCAATACTTGTGGAATTTATCATATGTTTTCCAACTTATCACGTGGTCACCCTCCCCTCTCCCTTAAGAGAACAATCCCGGAACAATAGGGGGTTCTGGCACCATCTTTGAGAACCATTGTTATGTAATATCTGTGACTTGTTAAGAGTACCTGTAGAATTTCACAAAGTAAATATTTTATAAAGGAGTGTTTTGCGATTTTGTACATTCGTTAAAATTTTCGTTTTGTGTGCAGAACTTATTGTGCTTTAAAGAAAACGGAAATAATTATAAGTTTCACACTCCCGAGATAGAATGAGATGATGGAAATTTGCAGAGAGAATTCTCGAGGAAAATAGTTGATGGATTTGAAGACAGGAAGATGACGTGGAATAAGACAGGGGCGGAAGAGAAGGAGGGGGGGAAGAAGTCTTGGGCATGTTTGGAATAGATTTGAGCTGGCGGTACCAAAACCCGTCCGTTTGAAAATAAGCTTAGCGAGGAGTAAGAAGAGGAAAGAAAAGAGAATGTTATAGCGACAACTGGGATTTTCTCATGTTGATATAGGAGATGAAAACAAAACGACAAATGCTACAAACTCAAGAACACAAGTAGATGAGTACAGTCCCTTTGAAAACACAAAAGATAGGGGATAGTCCCGTTCAAGAGTTTGTTTTTAGGGGTAGTTATCCATTAAATTCTGAATACTAAATACAGAGATTAATTTCCAAACTTCACGGTTCTAATGATCTTATCTTGTCGATGAGCGATTAAAACCCCAATAATTTAGTAATAATAATAATAATCATTTCCAAACTTATTTTTTTAACCCAACACTAGCCGCGTTTTAATCACGCTAATGATACACTTAGGTGGTCTAATGATGTAAGGTGATGCTCTCGCAATAGCCTAGTCTGCCAATGATGGTGAGATAGGGGTTCGAATACTGGTGTGGTGGTCTGAGTATGTTTTGTTTCTTCTAAACGGCTTTCCACTCTCCCTTTATGCAAATTCGAGTGCACGTCATCAGAATTAAAACTTCCTCATCTCTTATCACGGTACCGTAAATAATACATAAGCGTGTAACTTAACTTGAACGGATTGTGAGACGTAAGTGAAATAAACATAAATGATACTGTACACTTCACAGACTTTTTGCCGTATTTTTCTTAATATAAGACATTTACTAAAAACTCGTAAGATTTGTTAAACGAAATAATATGTCAACACGTTGTTATAGAAACATTACCACCAAAGATCATAAATTAAATAATATACACGGTTACTTACTCTATGGTACTAGGAACCAGGAACACTGTTATAGAAAAATTGAGGGAATAAAAGCATCTTTGTCCACCAATGAGCGTAAGAATAAAATTCATTTTCTAAGACCAGAACCAAAAATTATATAAATTTGCTTATCACTCAGAAACTATTGGTTTTATAAAAATGTATTTCAAATAATTTAATTTTTAATTCTTAAAAGAACTACAACTTTTCATTGGTATATTATTTCGTATCTCAAACAATTACGGAGAAAATATGAAAAGTGTAATATTTCCATGATGTAAAGTACCCTTATAGTAATTTTCATTAGAACATAAGAATATCCACCTTGTTTACAATTATTATAATCAGTGTCTGGATATAAAATTTAATTAAAATCGTTTGAACAATTTTCTATAAACTGGTTTTTTTTCTCTCTTATTTAGAGTCAGATATCTAATTCCAAAAATCCTTTGGGGGAACATTAAGAAAACCCTAAATACCAAGTTTTAGCCCAATAAATAAAACAGTTTCGGCTCTAGACCATGGTGCAGTCAGACGGACAGACATATAGCATTGTGAAGATAACTTTTTTTTTTCAGGGGGTCATGAAATGTCTAAATTAATTATCAAAATCTCAAATTTTTTGACGATCATATTATTTTCTCTTTGAGGAGTCGGGGAAAAGTAAAAAGTTATTTGCTATGAAAAATTATTCTGTATCAACAGATTATTGCGGCCGGGGTTCAATCCTCGGTCCCGGCACAGATTTATCTGGTTTCCAAACCCTTCCTTCACCTCTAACAAGACATCTTGTGAATGCGGTGAGTGCCAGGCCTCCACCGTGGTTCGGATTCCACGTTAAACTGTAGGTCCTTCATTTCATCTCACAATCACCCTACCATTACACATTAGCGTAAGTGCGTATAACCCGAACGGGTAGTAAGACGCGGTGCTAATAATAATAATAATAATAATAAAACAGATTATTCCGAGCATGTGGGTATGAAGTCGATTTTTTAAGGAAGGAAAAACATTACTATTCGCCTGGGTGGAGAGAGTAATAAAACCAACCTTATGAAAAATACAATCTCTTCACCCATTCTGTGGTTTAATCAGTTCGTTCAAATAATGTAAATTATATATATTTTTAGCACCATGCTTACTACCTATTCGTGTTATATGCTTATGTACTAATGACACTAATTATTTTAGGGAAATGATTATATTTATTGGAAGTTTACTCGCGATTGCGTGAAGGTAGAAGAGAAAATCATTTTGGAAAAATAACCCTCAGTACACCCGACCGAGATTAGAACCTTGATCTCCCCGTTGTAAGCAGTCTATTTTACTAAGAGAGAAGCGCCTTAGAACATGCGGCCACCAATGTGGGTGCAATCAATATTGATCTCATCAAATGTGTTTGTATTTTCTTAAATAATAATAATAATATTTAGCACCGCGTCTGACTAACCGTTCGGGTTATACGCTTTAAGTACTAATTAATCTAATGTATTGGGATTTGGGAACGTTGAATTAGAGGAAGTGAACCCGCATTTGCGTGGAGGGAGAGTGGAAAACCGTTTAGGAAAAGCCATCCCCAGTTCACCCGACCAAGATTCGAACCTCGAACTCCCCGTCCTCGGCGGTCGAGTTCAACACGACTCGCGCGTTAGCCAACTACGCCACCGAGGTGGGTTATTTTCTTAAAGGTTCTCCAAATTGTATTCAGCTAAAACCAAGACACGGCTCTACCGGCAATATAAGAATCTGCTGCTATTCTGATAAGCCTAATATTCTTGTTGAAAACTATCATCCCTTAGGAATTCTATATAATTTATAAATATCATACAGTAACTAAGTGTCAAACTCATATTTGTTTCTAAATATAAAACAGTCCTCCCACACTTGAAGTATTTTTTTCACACAAAAATAATTAAATCACTTTAAATGTAACAAAAACAAAATTCCAACAATTTTTAACATTCTTAATCTGTCTGAATGACAAGTTGTTAATTGAATTTCATGATCAGACACATTCATTTCTTGTTTATAGAAAAAAAAGGGGGATTTAAAAAAATAATAATTACTCGATTGACGTTCAAAAACTAGTTAAGTCTTACAGATTAATAAGCCAGTCGTATTGCAGGTCCTGGATGTTGATGCTCTAAAAAAACACAAAAAATGCAGTTAAAATGGTGTATTGGTGCTCTCAAAAACAAAACAAAAAAATATGCACTTAAAAATTTGGTTTTATATACTCAAAGAGACAAAATATATTCTTAAAGAATTAAATATTGCATTTAAAATTAAATTGTTTTTCTTGTCCTTTTATGGTAATGGCTGGTGAATCCTTGCAAGGGAATATATAAATAATAAATTGTGTGATCAATATACCTATTTAAAAAATAAAAATAGGCAGAGCATTTGTGTGCTTGAGAGAAAGAAAGAGAGAGAGAAAGAGGTAGAGAGAATTGAATCTTATTATTGCTTTATTCTGCTTTAGAATGTACAACTAAGGCCATCTTCATATTCTCAGGTGTGAATGATCGGTAACCGCAGACTAGGTTTCTTTACCCGGAGAAGCTGCGTTCTAGATATACGGATGTTATTGGAGAATGGGTGACCTGGCGGTCTAGGAGTAAGGTGTCAGACTTCTATGCTGGCGGCCGGGGTTCAATCCTCGGTCCCGGAACAGATTTATCTGATTACTAAACCCTACCTTCACGTCTGACAAGACATCTTGTGAATGTGGGGAATGCACCGTGGTTCGGATTACACGTTAAACTGTAGGTCTACACATGAGTGTAAGTGCGTATAACCCGAACGGGTAGTAAGACGTGGTGCTAATAATAATAGTAATAATAATAATAATATTGGAGAATACATGAATTATGGGAAGCTCTCTGGCAATGTGTCCTCTTCAATGTCTTCTAAAGAGTCACTTTTACCGGTGATTACGTTGGCAATTCTATATGCTCGTACTGTTTTGAATCCTATTTTTTTTTATCAACACATTCTGAATTTTTACAAACACTGCTTCTCTAATTTTGCTTGAAACTTTTTAGAGGTTATCCTGTGATGTGATAAGAGCAGTAGCGTCCGACAATGACACACATTTTTACTTTCTTCCCAAACCTCGGAGAGAGAAGTATTGTAATGGCTAAAAAAAATCGAACTCGAGATTTTGATTAATGTTGACGTTTAATGACCTCCTCGAAACAAAACAAAAAAATGTGGTTTTCGAAATGCCATCTGTCTTTCTCTATGTTTTAACTTGGGTTAGAGAGGATGTTTCACCAATTGGGCTAGAGCTGGGTATGTCGGTTTCCCATAAGGTCCCCCCAATGGGTTTTTGTAATTAGACATATATCCCTAAAATAATTAATGGTGGCCTAACAAAGGGCAAAAAGAGAAAAAATAGATGTTCACGAAATTCACTCTAACAATATTGATAAAGTTCTATATCTAGACACTGTCTTGTTATATCTTGTTACAATCTAGTCGTGATGTAGTCTTATCACAGTCAATTTGAGAGACGTATTGAAAAATACCAGGGAACAGGCTCATACTACTTTCCAGGGTTACCCATGTGTGTAAAATTATGTTAAGGGTTCCGGGCTTCCACTCTTATAAGGACTGACGGGCATAAGAGGTCAGAGAAAGGGCTCATGGAGCTGTAGGATGTGAAAAAAGATTTTCTCGTAGCGTTCATACCTAGTTCTTGTACAATTTGTAATTAATATAATGTTATAGTTCATACTCATTTTAAAATAAAAGTCCAAAGAAAATAACCCCTTTTTCTCTATCATCTTTTATAACGTTCTCCCCATTAATCCCTATCCTTGGAGTTTGGGTGGGCAGACGTCATAAAGTAGAAACGGGCAGTGACGCCACTATTATTATTAAAATAATTTATGTAGTAAAATTTAATGGAAATTGAAATATTTTTTACAAATTACGGTTTAATAGTAGATTAAGCTTTGCGAGGCAATCTTTATTTTTTTTCAAAATTTTTAAATATTAATGAACTGACGAGAAGCCTAAAAATGTTTAAAAATTCTGATCAAATATTCCTCAAAATATAGGTTTTTAGTAGATATCGATTCCTGTTTGACTACTTCTAAAACAAAGTACACCCCGTTTCCTGAACATACGTTTAGTGTACCATTAAAACTCTAAACATTATATTATATATACTGTTTCAGTAGCAATTCTTGGGCTAAACGCAAATTTATTAATTAAGCTAACGTGTTAGGGATGAGGTAAGTTGAAATTTATAGGAATCGTGCCTTGTGTGAAAGGAGAGTGTGGAAAACTATTTGGTATAAAAAACACCTTTGGTAAAGTCGGGACTGGAACCTGTATCTCCGCATCATCGACAGTCTTAGTCTTATGCAAGTATGATGGTTTCGAGCTTAAACCATAAGGTCACCAAGCCGTCTTGTTTTATGGACCATTTATTTTAATGTAATACTATTAGAACCTAGATATTTCAAAATGTATTACATTGTTTTCGTTTTTTTTGACTTTTAGTAAATCCAGTTTCACCTAAAAAAAAAGAGCCCAAACCATCGTTTTCCACAATCGTCACCTTTTCCACCATCTCTTGCAAATGTAGTTTCCTGTTTACTACCCCTGATGTCAGAAGGGGTAGTTTCTCGAAGTCGTTTGTGAAGCTTCTGCCATTCTAAGTCTTGAAGAAAAAAAAATACAGTCCAATCAACATAGGAAGTGCCTTATCTGACAGCTAGAAAAAGTCACTAGATCTACTTTCACGTAGTCTTAGGCCCTACGTCAATGCATATTATTTTCAATTTTAAATTTTGATTAATATTATCAATACCTATAAAACAGCACTAATAATATAGTGAAATAGGATCAATATTGTCTGCAGCTAAAAAAATTGTACTGTCTAAAAGTATCTTTATATTAAAATTATACTATACGAGCCCTACCACTGTTCCTTGTTGCATGATGCATAATGTCTGGAGGAAGGGGTTATTCCCTCAACCACCACCCCTTCGGCGAGATTGCAGCATGCTAGATAATGTTTCGTGGGGTGTTTCAAAGCGCTTAGAAAGTGGCTACTTTAAGCACGAGGAATAATTTATATTTTGTTCGGGTTTTTGTATCCCCCCCTTTTTTCCCCACCATTCCAAATCGTCTATTTGATCGGAAACGGGATTATGACGAAACAAATACCACAGTGGCTGTATTTTTTGGGTGTTTGGATAGGGGGAGAGGAGGGGGGTTGAAATATTATTATTATTATTATTAGCACCGCGTCTTACTACCCGTTCGGGTTATACGCACTTACGCTAATGTGTAATGGTAGGGTATGTGTAATGGTAGGGTGATTGTGAGATGAAATGAAGGACCTACAGTTTAACGTGGAATCCGAACCACGGTGGAGACCTGGCATTCAGCGTTGAAATAAATCTCCGGAGAAGTCTTAAAATTCTTCGAAAAATCTTTTTCAAAATGTGTATTTTGGAAGTCATTTAGTTCCCATTATTTTGCATTGACACTTGTTATCAAGAGGTATAATACGTCAGTTTTGCATTAGTGTAAAAACGTCAGCTATGGTATTACTAAGTATGTTGGCCTAAAGCCTAATTTATTATGTAACATGTTGGCAAACATTTGTACAACACATTAGGAAAAGTAAGCTGCGTTTACTGTTGCCAACTTGTTGGACCAACATCCTGGGTCCTCCATCTTTTTTTAATCAGTCTACACATGTCTAGCCATAGATAACGACGTATTACTTGCCGTTTATTCATTTAGTATGTTTACAGAATGTTTACTCTTTAATAAAAAAAAATGTAAGAAATATTGGTGGGCTCAAAGTTTTTTTTGGCTAAATGTTGAATTAAAGGTGTGTACATGGAACTAATGAATTAACTACATTTACAAATTGTATTTGATAGCTTTGTGCCCATGTAAATTTCCAAATAACAGAATACTTTTGATATAAATCAATTAGTTTAACTATATTACCCTTGTTCCATTCAATGATCACAAAACTATGCAAACCCCCAATGTTAAAGTTAAACTAATCTGAAAACAAAACACGTGCGTTGCCAAGGCTGGACACTGACTCAACTCGATAGCGCATGCGCAGAACCTCCCAACTCAACCAACATGTTGGGTTGGTCGTTTTACTTTCTCCAACAAATGATCCAACACAACTTGTTGACCCCAACCGGCTCGCCCAACACCAACATGTTGGCCAACATCCCCAACAAGCTAGGAATGCGTTTATATTATAACACAACTTGTTGGGGTCGTGTTGGCCGACATGTTGTGTTACAATATAAACGAGGCTTAATATTAATAACTATAGTAATAGTATCGTATTTATTTGGGTGAAGTTAAGACCAGTGCCTTTTCTTACACTTAACCACTTTCAATGTTCATTTAATACATAAATGCTATTTATATAATTGAAAACTAATTATAATATTGTTATACACATAATAATAATAATAATAATAATAATATTGGCTCCGTAGTGAGTTACAAGAAATTACACTAGTGGACAAATTAAAATAAGATAAATTTGGAAAGTACTAGTAAAATACAAAACAAATTAGTATTCAAAACCATACCACACACATTCACATGTTATTCATACCTCACATAACATATCTATGGAGATAGCAATTAATTTAAAAAAAACAATACTGATACTAAATATTTAGTGGCTATCTATTTAATAAATTTTATACATCATAGTATGATTTATAAAAACAACACTTTTACCTAACGCACACATTCTTACTGTAACCCTAACTCTTTCTTCATATCGACGATCTAGACTCTGATGGCAGACTTTGAGAAATCTTAAGCTGAAAGGATCTAATAGTGTCAGCCGTTCTAATATTTAGATCAAGAGCATTCCAGGAACGAGCTCCAGCAACAGTAAAAGAGAGAGAAGATAAGATTGATTTGTGAAGAGGGATGGAAAGTGTGTGGGTGTCACGTGAGTGGGTACCGAGATTATGATGAGCATGAAGAGGGACTAGTCGTGAGGGGAGCTATTGAGGATATCCTGTTAGTAATATCTTCTTACTCATTACCAAACTATTTAGATGCCGTCAATTATAAAGTCGTAACTGGTCAATATTTTTAATATAGTAATATGGGTCACATGATCCCAAGTATGAAATAAAACTTACACGCGTGTGTTGAAATTTTTGTAGCTTTCTCGCGTGTTTATAAGTCGAGTCATTGTACACTATATCACAGTAGTCAAAGTAAGGAAATTCTGTTTGCAATACTTTCTCACACATTACTAAATTATTTAGATGCCGTCATTTATAAAGCCGTAGCCAGTCAGATTAGTTATAATACACAGAAATACGAGTTTGGTCACGGGATCATAAGTTGAAGATAAATCTTACACACGTGTTTTGAAGTTTTTATAATCTACTTGCTGACGGCCGGGGTTCAATCCTCGGTCCCGGCACAGATCTATCTGATTACCAAACCCTTTCTTCATCTCTGACAAGACGTGTATTGATCACAATTTGTGAATGTGGGGGATGCCAGGCCTCCACCGTGGTTCGGATTCCACGTTAAACTGTAGGTCTTTCATTTCATCTCGCAATCACCCTACCATCACACATTAGCGTAAGTGCGTACAACCCAAACGGGTAGTAAGACGCGGTGCTAATAATAATAATAATAATAATAATAATAATACTTACGAGTTCGTCAGTCAGGTCATTTTAAGCTATATCACAGGAATCAAATAAGAAAGTATTAAAGTTTGGACAAGTGGTATCTTAAGTGCAGTAGAAAGAAATTTCTCAAGTCGCTTTAATGAATGCAATGACTCAAAAACCTTTTTACAAAGATGAGTTACGTGTTTACACCACGTAAGAGTGTCATTAATATATGCCCCAAGATTTTTAACCACCGTTACCAAAATAACTTGGTTTTTAATCAATATTACATAAGGGTGATTATCAAAGTTAATATTAGATTTAAGTTTATTTGAGCTTGTAATAATAAATCGAAATCTATCAGGATTAATAGGCAAGCCATTATAAGTTTCCCATGTGTGCCTTGGATATTAGACGAACCAGGATGGCCCAGTGATAGAACATTGACAAGCAAAGACAAAGGTACTGAGCTCGATTATCGTGTCTTGGTAGTCGTTTTTCACTTAATTGTAAAGCACGCTTGGGTTGTTGATTAAACAAAATAAATTTTACATGCACATAATGAGGTTTTTAAAAGAAAATTTGTGAAGCTTCATAGGTTTCCCTGGGCCTTAAAGTTACGATAGCAATAGGTGAAAGTGAAAAATAAAAATAGAGTGCATTAACCACCCAAGTTTACTAGGATGACAGCACACAAAATTACTAGAAACCGTCCCTAATGCATCTCTACGCCATCAGCTGACATATGTCATGTTGGATAACTGTAATGAAAACATATGGTAATATATGTATCTGATCGTTAACCACAGTAATTTAGGTCGATATTATTTATATCTATTTGAGGTCGGGCTCAAAGCTTATTTATCATTTATTCCACTTAAAAAACGAATATTCACAGCACTTTCACAAAATCTCTAACAAATATATCCTAAAGATGACGACTAACGAATTAAAACCATATGATTGATCATCACGCAAACATGTTGTAATTAAATAAAATCTCATTTAGTAATCATTATAATAAAAATTTTCCACCCTTCATATATTTTAAAATAAATATATATATTTTTAAATATAAAACTCAGAGCATCCATATTTTATAGAAAATCCTCTCACAGTTTTATGACTAAAGATATTTATTTTTTTACTGACAACTAAATTTCATCTTTCGCAGTTAACTCCAAAACTATTGCAAACACTTTTAAAACATGGCTGAAATACATGTTTTAAGTTCTATTTTTATCGTTCCATCTCATTCTTTCGCTTCTCGAAGAATAGAACGTGGTGCAATTTAAAAAAAAAACAATGGATGGTTCTGGGACAATTTACTTCGAAATATATACCCGAAAAGAAGGCTCCTTTAGACAGTCGTCCAACAGAATTAGACAGGAACGGTCCACGTCAAATTAATATTTTTACTCTCGAAATTAAAACTTTTGAGTATAAATAAACAGTCATTGAGCTACCGTACTGGTTTAAGTTTATAAATATAATAAATAAAGAATATTAAATTGGTAAAAAGCCAGTTTTCATATAGAGAGAGTAAGCCCCCAGGCCTTACTAGCATTAATAAGCAAGAGCACAAGACTCCAACGTCCAAGAGACCCCTTCCTTCATCACCTTAACAAAACTACATTATAAAATGGAACCCAACAAGAATATGATTCTTCATCATCATCATCAACAACATCATTATCAACATCTCACCTTACAAGTGGCTTCAATAACGAGCAGATTCCCAAGTGATACTTAACGTTTCAATGTTCTTTACAATGGTGCACCCACGTAGTTGATAAAAAATATTTGATTTAGTTAAATATTTTTAAATACAATAAAATAATCTTGAATAATTATTTATTATATTTAAAATAAAGGACAAGTATTTCCTCTTTTCTAAGTAAATACAATACCTTTATTAAAAAGTATTTATATATGTATTTATAGATAAAATTCCAAAATTAAGACTAAGTACTTTTAATTATGTTTAGAAATTTTTTTTTCAGTTTGTATAAAAAGAGATTTTTAGTGAGAGAAAACTTAAGTTTACGTTATTTTTAATGTAAAATATAAAACATAGTTTAAAAAACTATCACTTATTACAAAAAACAGTGATTTTTTTACAAGAGTTGGCAACCACAAACCTAAACATATGATTTGTCAACTGCCGTTCAGGTAAAAAGCTATGGTAAACAGGCTCTAGGTTCAAAGTGTACACAGTACACCCTAAAAGGAAGATAAGTGGAGATTGTTTCAGAGAGGGTGAGAGGGGATAAGTTGGGGAGTGGTTGGTGGATAAAGGGTTTTTTTTGGGGGGAGGGGGAAGAGGATGGGGGTAGGTCGAAATACCAATAGGCCCCTCAGCTAAGAGAGCAGATCGAGGGGTAATATAAACCCGCGACCTCCAGCTAAGAGGGCAAACTTTTTACCAACTGAACTAAGGTGTCCGGCTTGTGGGTTGTTCTTCGATCTGTTGCGAGTGTGTGTGTGTGTCCCCCCCCCCACCCCTCCCTGCGACTCTGTTTTGAGACCGTTAAGCGGTGAATCTAGTCTAGTGGTTGTGATAATACAACTGTCTCTTAGAGAGCTATGTTTGGTCCCACTCGAGTTCCAATCAAACACCGACGACAGCCAGCGCACCCTACCCTTCTACTCCTGTTGTTTACAACTCCTCGCTGGTGGTTAGCACCGCTTTGTAACACTGTTTGGTTTAGCCACCGTGACGCCAACTGGCGTCTGTTTCTCAGTCAGCTGTATTAGGGTAGTGTTTGCCTAGTTAGGCCAGACGTGGTTAAGGTAGGGAGGGGTGAACGGGGCGAAAGGTAAAGTTAGGGTTTTTAAAGGTTGTCATAACCAAAATATATTTTTCATTTGGTCAAGAAGGATAAAATAACACTCCGGTAGATATTTATTATGTTAATTTTATTCCCTAGAGTGGGCTTATATTAATACATAACGTATGATTAGGGGAACCCTACTTCCCCTCACATTACCATATTTTGTGCCACAGTACTATTTTACGTAGGACAGTAATGTTTTTTTCCCCATTATAATACATGTTTTTATGACGGTATTTATTTGCAGTCTTAGTACTGATTTTTAAAAGGATATTATCTGCTTCTTAATGACAGTACTGTTTTTTTTAAAGAACAGTTTTGTTTTTGAGGGACGGTACTGTTTGCAGTGGACTATTGTTTTTCGAAGAACACTGTTGTGCTTTTTACAGCACTTAGTTGATTATTTTGAGTTGTGTTTTTTGGAGAACACACACACGTACACATATATATATATATATATATATATGCATGACTAATATTATTTTGCACTTTTGTCTTGACATTCTACATAACTGAAGTATACACCCAGGTACTAGTTTTTTAACCTGGTTCCTAAAAATTAATAATTTAAAGTTAGAGAAAAACTTCAATTTGAATAACATAAGTTAATTCAGCCTTGAGTCTCATTTTTTATAGAAGTTATATTTACACGGTATATTTTCCAAAAATTTTGAACACACGCGCAATGGCAATTGAAGTTCCTAGCATATATGTTATGTATATAAATTGCAATGGAAAGGAAAGAAAGTGTACGCTGATTTTTTTTATTGTAGTAATCTCATTTTTAAAAGTCTTTTTCCCTACCAAAATCCTACCAGTACCTTTTAAAACGAACTAATTACAAAAATATGTATACAAACGTTTAACTTTTTTGTAACGTAGGTATCTCAAAAGAAGTTTCTTGATATTACCTAATATTTGTTCCTGGAGTTGTTTTGTTTTAAATACTATGTGTTGTTATAAGTTTTTTACAGAACTATTAGTTTGAAGTAAATAGCATTCAATATCCTATATGTTTTTATTATCAATAGTGATAATCGAAAAAGAATTTGACATTTTTTTGTATGTACGATCAGAGTTTTTTATTGACATTAATATTTGTTGCTTGATGAAACTAATTTTAATCTCGGTTGTATTTAACCCGAGGGTTCCCAAACTGTGCGTCGCGACGTTGCTGGTTTTGGTCAGGGGCGTCGCGGACATAAGGAAAAATTAAAAATTACAATGTATTATGAAATTCCACATTCCAATTTTCAATACGTGTAATCGTACATATTTTAAAGTACTAAATGAATCATACAAGAAAGCACATATTTTGACATCATGAACAAACTGTAAACATGAGATAATTTAAAACATGAATATGTCTTTTTTTATCTATATTCATTTTAATTGTAGTAAGGAGAAATACTAAATTCATATTATGAGGAATGTACTTTAGTAGAAAATCAATTAATTGATTGGTACACTTCCTTAGCCAATTAAACATATACTACTACTATTAGCACCACGTCTTACTACCCATTCGGGTTTAATAAACTGTAGTGGCCCACCTTACGTTTTTGTTGCCCATCCTCCGAAAAGTTTGCCCATAATTGCCTTAAACAATGCGTACACCAAAGCAGTTGTAAATTGATATTATCTATGAGTTACTAATTAATTTATATCCAGTCTTAAAGGTTACATAATATACCGAATATCACCACCAAAGGAATTTAACGAAACTCCAATCTTTCAAGAATTCAATCATCTACAATCTAACTATATTTATTATTGTTGTAACTATTTCCAGCTTAAACTATTGATGGGCAGCAATTTCACTCATATAGCCCAAACAGACAGCTCAATCGAATATACATTTGATTTTTTTTTAAATCCAAACCAAACATATTTTACATAGTAAAAAAAAAGTTTTAATGTCCGGTTATTTTGAAACCCCTTCCTACTATTTAAATAACTAAATAAAAACAAGCATTGAAATCATGAATACGATGGAATATCTAACAAATCAGTTTTTTTTATTTACTCACCTCTACCTCCCTTTTAACAATACCTTTGTTGAGGAAGAACGAACAAAAAAATTGTTGAAAAAAAATATAATGGCCAAATATGTGACATTTAAAAGGGAAATCCAAGCAGCTTTAGAAACAAGGCCGTGTTTGGACGGTGTCCGATATCGAACTTAATGTTCGTTGAACAGTTTCGAGAAAATTTCAATCCCCTTTTTTTTCATCTCTTTCATACATGTATTTTCTTTGTAAAACACACATACATGAATTCAGCGTCATGTGTTAACTCTTATGTTTTTTGGTTGAATAAAACATGAGGGATAGCGTTTGTGACCGCCAGCGTTGTACACGACCCAAGTGTCATCCTTACCCCCCAACCCCCTACCCAGCAGTCCCATCGCTAGGGGAACGTCAATTCCCAATATACAAAACAAGGAATATATCACTTGTAGGGAAATGTGGGAGAAAGGAATACGGAATTAGGAGGGGGAAGGGTAGTATAATCCGAGGAAAAAAGACCAATGCGTCATCTTTATCAGGTTTTACCACCTCTAAAAAAAGAAGTCATTTTAAAGCGTTTTGTTTTTATAATTATTTTTTATGAAACGTCAGAAGTCAGTATTTTTACCTTAAGAACCCTTTAAAATTTAGTTCAAAATGTGTGTGGTTTGTTTCATAATAAATAAGAATATACTCGTACATAATTTTTACAAACTTAATTTGAAGTTAGTTTAACAAATAACTGATTTTTGAATATTTAGAATGAACACTCGTTTAACAATATTCTTTCAAATCTATTTATCAAGTTTGTTTATAGTTATGAGGTGGGGGTGTAGGTATTTTTCAAGAAAACTGACTTAAGGCTATTTCACTGAAAAGCTTGTTTTGAAAATGTTGTTACAAGATATAAATGCAGTATATGGAAATGTTTGTACGATTGTGTCGTGCCATTTATTTCCTTGGAATTTTCATGGACAAACATTATAAAACCACTGGTGGGATACGAAGACAGTACTTGTCATTTAAATAGTACTGTACATACCTGCATCAGTAGCTGAGTGGTAAAACTCGTCCCTCTCATGTTATACTGGATTTCTTATGACAAGAGAAGATTTGTGTTAGAATCCTGGTTGGGTGCACACAGGGTGTTTTTTCTTAAATTGCTTTCCACTCTACATGCATGGAAATGCGGGCTCATTTCCTCTAAAATTACACTTGCCTCACCCCTAACCTGTTAGCATAATTAATGTGTGTGTATAATCAAAACGGGTTTTTAGACTCGTAGGAATTGACCCCTTTAGGCTATTCAAATATTCATTCTAATCAGATAAGGGCGAGAAAGGTATAATTGAGAGGAGATGTACACTCATTCACTTGAGGAAGAGAGTGAGATACTATAGAGAAGGAAAAAAGATTAAGAGATCCAACCTGGACTCAAACCTTGACTTATCCACTCACCGAAGAAACAGAACCAAATAAAACTGACGTATCTGACCACATGACCCATTTTTTTTAGCATACCGTCTTACTACCATTAGGGTTATACGCTTATGTACTAATTACGATAATGGTTAACGATAATTTGTATGGAGAGAGAGAATGAAAATACATTTTGGAAATGCCACCTTCAGTACACCCGACCAAGGTTCGATCTCACAGTAATCAAGAGTCCAGTTTACTGCAAGAGTAACACATTAGACCATGCAGCCACCGAGGTGGGTTGTGACCCAATGTTGCATGTATGATCGTCCATTCTTATCCTTATAGACAATATGTAGTCCAACATGATCTCAACAAGCTGTGTCACAGTATAAACCCATGCACAACGTGTTGGAGAAGTATGTAAAAAAATACTCAACCCGAAGCTTGGTTGGATCCTCAACAGTTCCATCGTCAGATATAGGGCCTTAGGCAACTGTGAAGCAAGGGAAATGAGTGGTGAGGTAATTTGCTGTTGCTTTCTTCACTGAGCCAGAAGGTACTATTGCACATCAGTCTGCAAGCCCATAGAAGGTACTATTGCAAATCAGTCTGTCAAGCCCACAGAAGGTACTATTGCACATCTGTCTGCCAAGCATACAGAAGGTACTACTGCACATCAGTCTGCCAAGCCCACAGAAGGTACTATTGCACATCTGTCTGCCAAGCATACAGAAGGTACTACTGCACATCTGTCTGCCAAGCATACAGAAGGTACTATTGCACATCAGTCTGCCAAACCCACAGAAGTTACTATTGCACATCAGCCTGCTAAGCCCACAGAAGGTACTATTGCACATCAGCCTGCTAAGCCCACAGAAGGTACTATTGCACATCAGTCTGCCAAGCCCATAAAAGGTACTATTGCACATCAGCCTGCTAAGCCCACAGAAGGTACTATTGCACATCAGTCTGCCAAGCCCATAAAAGGTACTATTGCACATCACTCTGCCAAGCCCACAGAAGGTACTATTGCACATCAGCCTGCTAAGCCCACAGAAGGTACTATTGCACATCAGTCTGCCAAGCCCATAAAAGGTACTATTGCACATCAGCCTGCTAAGCCCACAGAAGGTACTATTGCACATCAGTCTGCCAAGCCCATAAAAGGTACTATTGCACATCACTCTGCCAAGCCCACAGAAGGTACTATTGCACATCAGCCTGCTAAGCCCACAGAAGGTACTATTGCACATCAGTCTGCCAAGCCCATAAAAGGTACTATTGCACATCAGTCTGTCAAGCCTACAGAAGGTACTATTGCACATCTGTCTGCCAAGCATACAGAAGGTACTATTGCACATCTGTCTGCCAAGCATACAGAAGGTACTATTGCACATCAGTCTGTCAAGCCTACAGAAGGTACTATTGCACATCAGTCTTCCAAGCCCACAAAAGATACTAATGCACATCAGTCTGTCAAGCCTACAGAAGGTACTATTGCACATCTGTCTTCCAAGCATACAGAAGGTACTATTTCACATCAGTCTGCCAAGCCCACAAAAGATACTAATGCACATCAGTCTGTCAAGCCTACAGAAGATACTATTGCACATCAGTATGTCAAGCCCACAGAAGATACTATTGCACATCAGTCTGTCAAGCGTACAGAAGGTACTATTGAACATCAGTCTGCCAAGCTCACAGGACGTACTATTGCACATCATTCTGCAAAGCCCACCAGCAGACCCTACAAGAAACACCTTCACTCCATCCACCACTGAGACAGATCAATGAAAGTAACAACTGGCCCCAACATATACTAAAAATATATTGCATTGTAAACAATATATATAACTAGACTGAGACAGATCAATGAGAGTAACAACTTTCTCTAGCCCATACCAGAAGGTATAGTGCATTGCAAACACTCTAGCTGACCAGTGATAGTTTAGTATACTTTTGATACAAATCAATTAGTCTAGCTACATTCACCCTGTTCCATTCTATTGGCACAAAATTTGTCAACAATTTTTTTAAACTAATATGAAAATTAAACACGAACATTGCTAATTAATGATTAAATAATGAAGTCCGACTTATTGGGATCATGTTGGCCAAAATGTTGTATATAAAGATAAAATAGGCTTATTAATAAGAACGAGTTCTCATTGAGTGAAAGAGGGCATCCCAAAATATCCTTACTATAGTCTTCTAATTAATTTACTTGTAGTCCTTTAGTACATATGATTTTAATTCCTTTCCTATTTTTATAGTCTGTAAATTTGAATCCTTGTATAACTTAAGGTGAGATGGAAGGGGACATGTGAAAAGCCAGTGTTTTTGTAGTTATGTTAAAACTTTTTTTTAGCAAAAAAATATATATATTCCCCCAGTACAAACATAAAATTTAACTTTCTTCAAATGTTGACATCAACAGCAAGTTATTGATTATTTGTCATTAGCAAAGATGTATTAGGTGACAAACTTTAGAAACGAGGAGAAAAGGAGGTAATTAAATTCCAGGACACCCTAAACAGAACTCGAGAATTTTTAATTTCACCATAAGAAGAAAATTAAGCTTTATGTTTCTTTTAGAGCAATATTTTATATATTAAAATAAAAATGTTTTTTCATAAAAAAAACTGCAAAAACACTGGCCTTTTCTCGCGTCCCCTTCAATCCCACCTTAAGTTCGAAGTCTTATATACCTTATGTTTGAATTCTTATATAACTTAATTTTTTATCTTTATAAACCTTAAGTTCGAATACTTATAGTCCGTAAGCCTATATCATTTATAATTTTGTTACACCCACACTATGTATTCTTATAGGCCTATAATTGCAGTTCTTAGTTCATATCCTTATTTTCCGATAGTTCATATTTCCTAAAACTATACTAATAAGTTCGAATGACTTTCAATTTTGTACATGAACTCCATATTCTTAATTTATTGATATCATGTCAACTTATGAGAAATTATACAACGATACCCAATAAACTCATCAAAATGAGACATTTTCAGCAAATTATAAGGGGTGCTACGGACTACGGACTTACTAATGGAGACGCTGTGGCTAAACCAATTGGTTGGTTCACACTTTATAAGAAAAGTGAGACTAGAATATCTTTGAGTGGTGCAGAAATTAAAAGATATTAATAAATTATGGGGTGACCTGGCGGTCTAGGGGTAAGGTGTCAGACTTCTATGCTGGCGACCGGGGCTCAATCCTCGGTCCTGGCACAGATTTATCTGATTACTAAACCCCTCCTTCACCTCTGACTAGACAGACTGTGAATGTGAGGAATGCCAGACCTCCACCGTAGTTCGGATTCCACGTTAAACTGTAGGTCCTTAAATTCATCTCACAATAACCCTACCATTACACATTAGCGTAAGTGCGTATAGCCTGAACGGGTAGTAAGACACGGTGCTAATAATAATAATAATAATAATAATAATAATAATAATAATAATAAATTATGCTGTTTTATTATGTTTTGAGACGCAAGCTTAAAATATATTATCCTCAATATGTTTAATTTTTATTATTATTTTAACGATAGATATTTTATAATTTTATGGTTTTTGTGTCGTGAAAAAAAAATCGCGCAGAACATACATCGACACATACACTTTTCATTTAATGGGCTATTTCAAATTATTATTTCACAACAACAGATGCAGCCGTCTGCTAGTATCTCACTTTTAAGTTATTTGAGTTATTATAGAGTCAGTTGTTTTTGAAATTCCATTGATTCTCCCAAACAGGTTTGATGGAAAGCCGTTGACAGATCTTAGATTGTTTCTACTAGTATAGAGTGAAATAATAATAATATTTAGCACCGCGTCTTACTACCCGTTCGGGTTATACGTTTTAAGTACTAATTGCTCTAATGGATTAGGAATTGGGAAGGTTGAATTAGAGGAATTCGACCCGCATTTGCNTTTAGGAAAAACCACCCCTAGTTCACCCGACCGAGATTCGAACCTCGATCTCCCCGTCCTCAGCAGTAGAGCTCAACACGACAAGCCACCGAGGCGGGTGTTTAGTATAGAGTGAACAGCACAAAGCTCACGCTCATTTCTTGTGATTTGTTTTGAGACCGCCACAAGACCACTTATAAGTTATCTTGCTAACGAGTGAATCCACAGAGGGCTGCCTAGGCATCTGAAATATTGCCACTTATATGTTGAGCCTAGGTTAGAAACTGACCAAACCTGAAACAGGATCTGAGCTTGTTGATAACGGGAATGAGTGCTAAACTATTGCACATACATAGACTTGCATACATAATCAAAAGACTAAGTTTCCCAATATGAAATGTTCAAAAATCTACATAATTATTTTGGCTTATCAAAAAACCTAAATTCTGGTAAAGGTAACTGATACAGAAACATATCCTAACTCTGTGACTTAATTATGTTTTTATTTCTATTTGTTTTTAAAAACTCTGGTTGCCACGGAGATCTAGACAATCGATTTCCAAACCTCTTGTGGTCATGGATAATAAGACATTTAAAAGAAGCTATTATTTTGGCGTTGTTATATAATGGATCTTTGTTGATCGAATAATGGAATTTAATAGAAGGGGATACAACACAAACTGTATTGTCATTTGTAATTCCCTCCTCACCTATTTTTCTCCTATTGCCGGACCGGTACATCAAGTAATGTTATACACCAACGAGCTTATGGCGTGAAGGACGAGTGTTACGTTGGTTTGGGCATGTTGAGAAGATAGGTGTGGATCAAGTGACGAAGCAAATATATGAAGGTAGAGTGTGTGGATCTAAAGGAAGGAGTAGGCCATGTAATATGTGGTTAAATGTTGTAGACGATTGTGTGAAAAAGAGAAATATTAAGATTTTTAAAAATAAAAGTGCATGTATGACTCGCTATGTGGATGTTGTTGAAGAGAAAGAAGTATGAAAGGATAAGGAATTGTGAAGAAAGTTAGTGAGCATATATTAAGTACGGAGTTGTTTTTTGAGATATATGCGCAGGTTCTTGCCTAATCTGTAAAGGAATGGCATGATTAGATGTGTAATTCATATATATTATTAAGTATTTATGCTATTCTAGCACCATAAAGATTACAAACAAGGAGAGTTTTTTTGCCTGAAGTTGTTGATCACGAGGTTTCATGGATGTCGAGTAAGTTGGAGAAATTGGGACACTGTATATACTGAAGTAGCGAACAGCTGGAAGTTAACAAGAACTTGTGTCGTGTCGGTTCACCCTCTATTAAACAAGAGTTAGAAGTAACCAAAGTTAGGATAGGGACGTTATATTGGCGGAGTAATATACTGCATCGTCACTTCTGGGCTGGAGAAATCGTTTTTTTTTTTTAATTTAGAGCTGATTTATACTGTCTCGTGGTTATACTAACATCAACTATGTTGGCTAGAAGGAAATCCACAATGGTGGGTAGAGGAACAACCATTATGGTGGCTAGATTAACATCCATCATGATGGTTAGAGGAACAACCAACAGAGTGGCTGGATTAACATCCATCATGGTAGTTAGAGGAACAACCAATAGAGTGTCTAGATTAACACCCATCATGGTAGTTAGAGGAACAACCAATAGAGTGTCTAGATTAACACCCATCATGGTAGTTAGAGGAACAACCAATATAGTGTCTAGATTAACATCCATCATGGTGGTTAGAAGAACAACCAATATAGTGTCTAGATTAACATCCATCATGGTGGTTAGAAGAACAACCAATATAGTGTCTAAATTAACATCCATAATGGTGGTTAGAAGAACAACCAATAGAGTGGCTAGATTAACATCCATCATGGTAGTTAGAGGAACAACCAACAGAGTGTCTAAATTAACATCCACAATGGTGGTTAGAAGAACAACCAATAGAGTGTCTAGATTAACACCCATCATGGTAGTTAGAGGAACAACCAACAGTGTGTCTAAATTAACATCCACAATGGTGGTTAGAAGAACAACCAATAGAGTGGCTAGATTAACACCCATCATGGTAGTTAGAGGAACAACCAACAGAGTGTCTAAATTAACATCCACAATGGTGGTTAGAAGAACAACCAATAGAGTGGCTAGATTAACACCCATCATGGTGGTTAGAAGAACAACCAACAGAGTGTCTAAATTAACATCCACAATGGTGGTTAGAAGAACAACCAATAGAGTGGCTAGATTAACATCCATCATGGTGGTAAGAAGAACAACCAATATAGTGTCTAGATTAACATCCATCATGGTGGTTAGAAGAACAACCAATATAGTGTCTAAATTAACATCCATACATGGTGGTTAGAAGAACAACCAATAGAGTGGCTAGATTAACATCCATCATGGTGGTTAGAGGAACAACCAATAGGGTGGCTAGATTAACATCCATCATGGTAGTTAGAGGAACAACCAATAGAGTGTCTAGATTAACACCCATCATGGTAGTAAGAGGAACAACCTATAGAGTGTCTAGATTAACATCCATCATGGTGGTTAGAAGAACAACCAATAGAGTGTCTAGATTAACATCCACCATGGTGGTTAGAAGAACAACCAATAGAGTGTCTAAATTAACATCCACAATGGTGGTTAGAAGAACAACCAACAGAGTGGCTGGATTAACATCCATCATGGTGATTAGAGGAACAACCAATAGAGTGTCTAAATTAACACCCATCATGGTAGTTAGAGGAACAACCAATAGGGTGGCTAGATTAACACCCATCATGGTAGTTAGAGGAACAACCAATAGAGTGTCTAAATTAACATCCACAATGGTGGTTAGAAGAACAACCAACAGAGTGTCTAGATTAACATCCACAATGGTGGGTAGAGGAACAACCAATATAGTGTCTAGATTAACATCCATCATGGTGGTTAGAAGAACAACCAATATAGTGTCTAGATTAACATCCATCATGGTGGTTAGAAGAACAACCAATAGAGTGGCTAGATTAACATCCACTTTGATGGTAGAGGAACAACCAATAGGGTGGCTAGATAAATATCCATCATGGTGACTTGAAGAACATCCATTATGGCTGTCTAGAAGAGTACCCGCCATGGTGGCTTGAGGATCACGACCTGAGGTCTACTCTCTTTCATTGATCGTGTTAATACAATGGTCGAATATAAACGAGGGAACCTAGAACGCGCACCGTCATTAAAAAAGATAATGTTTAAAAAAGAGTCTTGCTCTCTCCCATTATAATTCCTCCACGCCGTGGCCGCCGACATTTTGTGATGACCATCCCTTGGGGGATGAAGAGGCTGTAAACTTAACTCGTTAAAATTTTAAACCCTTGTGAAAGCTTCTGGTATTTAGTACGCCTTTATTTCATCTCTTCTTTGATGATTCAGAAGAACAATTGAGTGCGTTTGTCTAGTGGAGTAATGACTGAGTAATTCACGGCAAAGTTGGCCACAAAGACTGACGTAGTAGATTCTGGCCAGAAAGTCAGGGCTTCTGTCTTCAACTAGAGGCAATAGGTGTGTTTATTTTACCCTTCATCTCAAAAATATTTTTATTTTCATTTCATTTATTTGAGGTATTCACTGTGCACTTTCTGAACCGATATATTATATCAGCACACAACTTATAAACCAGCTTAAATCCAACCCGCTTTGATGGCCGCTTAGTCCAATGTGCTACTCTCTTAATAGACTAGACTGATGATGACAAGGAGATCATGGTTCAATCCCAGTCGGGTGTACTTAGAGCGGGAAACTATTTAAGAAAAAAAAACACTATCTCCACGCAAATTTGGGTACACTTTCTATAAATTTTAACCTTCTTCGCCCCATAACCCATTAGCGTATTTAGTACATAAATGTATATCCCGAATAGGTAGTAATACGCAGTACAAAAAAAATTCTAGAACAGACACAACATCCAGCCTCCATCCGTTAATGCATCACTTTGAAAGTGGAAGTTACTTTTCACCATTGATAAACTCCTCGAACATGCCGGTAATCGAACTCGGGACGCTTACCTCAGTAGATAAACACACTACCGACCGAGTTAAAGTGTCGGACAATCTCAAACAAAATAATGTTAAACCTTTCTTTAAAATCACCTTCCTACAATATATGTGGCTAAATTGTTTGAAGAAGCACAAATAGACTGAAGGATCATTTCGAATCATATCAGTTTTAAAATATTTAAAAATGTACTGGCATTGATCTGAAGAAATAATCAAAAACCTTTATACAAATTACCCCTCTGACAAATCGTTTGAAATGAGAACCAATTTAATCCCGATTTTATATAAATAAACCCGCCTCGGTGGCGTAGTTGGCTAACGCGCTTGTCGTGTAGAACTCGACTGCTGAGGACGGGGAGATCAAGGTTCGAATCTCGGTCGGGTGAACTGGGGCTGGTTTTCCCTAAATGGTTTTCCATGCTCCCTCCACGCAAATTCGGGTTCACTTCCTCTAATTCAACCTTCTCAATTCCTAATCCATTAGCGTAATTAGTACTTAAAAGCGTATAAACCAAACGGGTAGTAAGACACGGTGCTAATATTATTATATAAATAATATTTTATAGTTTGTTTTATTCAAACGCGACCTTTTTGAAACAATTGATACAAGAGCATGACTTACAAACAAACTTAATTTAGAACAGACACAATAATAAGTTTCTCGGGCGTCATTTTATTACTGTGAAAGAAGAAAATATGATTTAATAATTTATACTTTTTCAGGGGTACTAACAATTGAACTGAGCTAAGTCGGTTGATGCCTACGAAACCATTGGCTGTTACTAGACCAATGAACGGCCTCAATACTCACCACTTGTCACACAATCCAAGTAATAAGGTGGGAAATAGAATGGATTGTCAATGATGGGAGGTCGAGGTTGGAATCCTGTCTGGGTTTTCCCTTTCATTATGTTTTGTTTTTTTTGCCCGCCATGTCTTGCAATTTATCAGGATTATGATAATATGTTTTTCAATTAAGTTTTAGCCCCACGTTTTAATACCTGTTCAGTTTATACCTTTATGTACTGATCAAACTAATCAGTTGAAGATGAGGAAAGTTGAATTTGGAGTAATTGTATATTAAATTACGCGGAGCAAGAGTGGAAAATAATTTAGGAAAAAAACCCCTTCACTACATCAGAAAAAAGGTATATTTATACCTACCTCACTCTAATATAAATAAATAAGTATATATACATTTATATTTTTTATTTAACAGTGTCTTATTACCCTTCCAGGTTACACGCCTATGTACTAATTACACTAATGTTCTTGGGATAAGAAAGTTTTAATTTGGGGGAAATGCACCCTGCATTCGCGTGGAGTAAGAGTAGAAAACCATTTAGGAAAATCCACCCTCAGTGTACCCGAGCGGGATCGAACCTTAATCTCCCCATCTTCGGCAGTTAAGTCCAATACGAGATTAGCGCGTTAGACCACGCTGCCACTGAAGCGAGGCTAGGTAGCTATAAGTGAATGAACAAAAAAAAGTTTAAGGTATACTACTACCTCTTATTAAATTTCACCCGCCTCTGTGGCGTAGTTGGCTAACGCACTTGTCGTGTTGAGCTCGACTGCTGAGGACGGGGAGATCGAGGTTAGAATCTCGGTCGGGTGAACTGGGGGTGGTTTTTTCCTAACTGGTTTTCCACTCTCCCTCAACGCAAATGCGGGTTCACTTCCTCTAATTCAACCTTACCAATTCCTAATCCATTAGAGTAATTAGTACTTAAAGCGTATAACCCGAACGGGTAGTAAGACGCGGTGCTAAATATTATTATTATTATTATTAAATTTTCTTCATAGAAACCAATATAAAATCTTTATAATCGGATGTAACTATCACTTAACAAAAATTTTAATAGCTCTGAATTTGTTCGTTTGAAAATAAACTCTAACTTTTAGTTATAATTTCAGAGATAGCTCTACTAATTCTGAACAATTTGTTATAACAATTTTTGAAAAATTGGTTCTTCAGTTAACTAGCTTTAAATAATTCTAACTAAAAAAAAAAAAACACGTATACAATGTAATTTTTGGAGTAAAACATTTCTCAGTTATTAATTTTTAATAAAAATTGTTTGAATATATATTTTTTTAATTTCAAAGATAAGTTATCAGTAAACTGCGTTTAGTTTTAGGATTATAATCAAAATCACGATTTATCCTCGAACTATGATGACCATACCATCTCAGTATCAGACCCAAACTAGATTCATTAAATAGTTTTGGATGTATCCTCTGTTACAGACAGACAGTTATGAGGACAGTCTGAATTGTTAGACCCCCCCCCCCCGTTTTTTTTAGTTTGAGGCAACATTAAACGTCAAGACAAATCATCATCTAGAAATAAAATAATGTTCACAAGAAAAAAACTTTCTATATATGAGAAATAAAAAAGTGGCTGGCTGCAATTTGCCAATTTATTTTTAATCTTCTTTCTCTTCGTCTCTTCTTCCACTCTTTCCTTAATTTCAGTGGGGGTGGGGGACACATCACGGGTGACTAGGGTGTATCACACGTCCCGTTTCTACGGTTGGTATCCGTGATTCAACGGGAAGTTCTTTAATGACACCGTGGTACGAATGTATTTCAAAGGTTAGAGTTCTCCCTCTAGACCTCTAGTGATTATATCTTTGACTGCTGATTAGTTTTACGTTTCCACTCCAGAGTGTTTTGGACAGTTAGTTATCTAGCTCTACCTTCATGCGTGGTCACATGGTCTAAGCCTGGGGGTAGGGGGGAGAGGGTAAAACTCATTTGTTAATAAGGGACACATAACATTATACAATATACATACTGAGGGGGCCACAGTTAAAAAATAATTGGTATGATGCACCACATAGACTTTCACTCAATTCTATCTTAAAATACATTTACCAGAAACACGTATGGAAAAGAAAATCATGTACATTGTAAAAAAAAACTACCCAAATAGCATTAGTTAAATAGTGTACATTTTCACAGAAACATTGAGAAAAGAGGAACATCTCTATCTACCAAAGAGCATAACAAATAATTTCAACTTTCATATAGCTCCATACCCGCTTCAGTTGCCGTATGGTCAAACGCGCTACTCTCGCAATAGACTTTACCACCGATAGTGAGGATATCGGGGCTTGAACGGGAGTACTGAGGGTGTTTTTTTTTTTCAAAATTTATTTTTCTCTCTCCATCTACACATATAAGGTTACAATTCCTATAAATATAACATTCCTAATTTAAAAAAAATCCTAGGATAGCTTTTTAAAAACCCTATATACTAAGTTGTGGCCCAATCCGTAAAATTCTTTCGGCTATAGGTCAAAGCACAGACAGACAGACACCGTCGTGAAACCCACTTTTTCGGTTTCAGGGGGTCTAATAAAACGTTGACATTAGTTAAAATCTTGAGTTTAATTTTTTTTAACGATCGCAGTACTTCTCTTTCCGTGTGGTTGAAAGAGTGTAAAATATGATAAGGCTCTTTTCATGGCATTTTGTTTAAAGCTATCTCTATAATTTTGCGTTTACAAATTTATGGTTTCATACCCTTTTACTAGTGAGCTATAAACAAGATTTGTAGCTAATAAATCAAATATATAAGTTTACTCCGAACAAAATTACAATTTAGTTTTAACGAAACTTTGAAACAAACCTTCATAATTTAAAATGAGTGGTATTTATATATATAAAGAACAAAAGAGAATCTAGATTCTCTTTTGTTACATCTTTCTCATAATTCAACACATGATTTTCTACAGAGTCAAAAAATAAGTCAAAAAAGGTTTTTATAAATGTCTATTCTCTCATTACTATATTGATGACAAGCTCTAGAAGGATTCTGAAAAAAAGAACTTTTTTTTTTAGAAAATACAAACCTTTGGTTTTTGCTGTCTACCTTAATTACATTTCAATATAGTATTACTTATTATTTAACAATAGTGACAGATGAATAACACATTGCATCACGTATGAATATATTAAAACACTCTTAGTATAGTTTGTATCTATTAAATAAGTTCTCTCATAATCCTACTATATTAAATAATATGTATTTTCTTTGTTGAGACCTTTGTTTATTTCAAGTCGCGTCTTACTACCCGTCAGGCCTATACACTATTTAATTTTGATATTATCAACTTCAGTGGTCACAAGGACTAAGGCGTAGATCTCACAACAGACTGGTTTGCCAATGATGAGGGTATCATGGTTCGAATTCCTATCGGATGTACTTGGAGTGGATTTTCCTAAATGGTCTTCAACGTTCTATCCCCGCTAATTCGCGTACATCTCCTCTGAATTCAAATTTCCACCTTCACAACAAATTAATATGATTAGGTATTGTGCATACGCGTACAACCTGTAAGGGCTGTAAGACGCGTTGCTAAGATTTTTTTTTTTCACATCATATACATGAAGATCATATGTACAAAATTTATAGTAATAATTTGATTTCAGAAGGGTCAATCTTGCATTGTGATCTTCCTAACTATGCTCATTTGTTTTTGAAGCTACAAACGTACGTTAAAAGCGTACGCACGTTAAGAGCACGCGTACATTAAACGTCCACGTGTCCGCAGCCTAAATAATATAATAATGTAATATGTATGAAACATTAATTTTAAGATAACCTTGATAGTGTTTTTTTTAATAAGGTCATTGCGATGAAGTGTTATTATTAGTTTGAAGGACGTATAACATCTTAAATTGCGTTAATTTATCTAACTATTTGGAGAAAAAATTGAGGATTAAATCAATTAAGGACATCTTCCCTACTAGTTACTCAAATAAAGGCGTTAGACAACCTGCTTGTAGACATAAAAAAATTCAACAAGTGAGCACGACGTCCACGGCGTCACGTGATATTGTGAAGTCGTAATAACTTAAAACAGAATAATTAACTTATGGAGAAGAGGAACCTTAACGCAAGGTCCTTATTACATATAGAGCTCAAAGCCCTTTCATTTAAGCTATGTTACATGGACATAGGGAACTATATAGTCAGACTGTCTGACTAAAGAAATTAAGTCAGATTAACACAAAACCAAATTTAGTCATTCTGACTAAAATAACGAGTCTGAAGTACTCAGAAAACATTTGAACTGCCTCGACTAACTAAACTAAGTCATAAGGACACAAATTTTTTTTTTAGTAAATTAGTCACTCTGAAGAACTTGGAAAACATTATAGCCGCTTAGACTTACAGAAACTAAGTCAGGACTTAGAAACAAAACTTAGTCACTCTGACTAAAAGAGCAAGTATGAAGGACTTAGAATACATTGTAGCTTCTTCGACTAACATAAACTAAGTTAGAAGGATACAGAAACAAAAATTAGTTACTCTGATTAAAACAACAAATCTGAAGGACTTGGAAAACATATTTGCCACTTGGACTGACAGAAACAATATTAGTCTCCTTGACTATTACAACAAGTCTGAAGGACTTGGATATTTGTTGAATACTTGGAACATCGGACGAGATTCCCTCGGCGTCGATGCGGCGAGACCCACGACCCAAACATCAAGACCACTGGTTTCCTCTTCAGGTGCTGGAACAGAGGTTCCTCCTTCGAGGATATACTATGATGAACTACAGTAGAATGAACATAGGGGTCAACCGTTATATACTATTTTTTATTTACTCTAAACAGGAGCCAATAAGGGCATGCATTGAGGGAAAAGGAAGGAAGGAAGGGGGGAGGTGGGAATAGCGGAGAAAGAGTTGCCAAGGAAGTCCGCTAGGGCAGCAGTGCTCGTAGCTCTAGGCATCGAACCAACGACAGTCAGGATCTTGGTCAACATCGAGTGTTCAAGCGCTCAGACGACTGTTAAAACTGCCACGTCTTCACTTCCTCCATGCACAATAGTTTGTCGAAGTATGGTGATTGTATCCGGGAACTTCCACCTAATGTAAGTATAACACAAATGATATTATTGCAGAAAGTATCAATTTTAATTCTCTTCTTTTGATTCCTTTATTTCAGTTTGATATTTTGTGCAGATTAAGGTTTTTAGATGTCATTTTACTTGACTGACATGCTACATACTTTAAGATCAAAAACATAATTTTGTCATAATGTAAGGATATGTTTTTTAAACTATTTAAAGAATTTATGGAATTTGATTCAATGGTATGTCCTTAAAACTCGTTGAATATATCATGAATATATTAATACGGGAAATATTATCTCGATTTGCAGTGACGTCACAGGAAATAAACGTTATTAACTTAGCTACAAAAAGATGAAGTAGTCGAAGCTATAATTTATTTTTTTAAATATCTGTTTACAAAAAATAGAAAGGGTGGTTCGTCTTTAGGTCTTGGGAATATATCCATCTCCCTGTGACGACATAGCCGGGGGAGAGGGGGAGGATTATGGGATGAGGGGACCTGTTCAAATTATGAAGGTGGAAAGGGTGAGGTGGAGTCACGTGACCCAAAAGGCGAAAGGAATAAAAAAAATAGAAGAAAGAAAGCGAACAAACGACGGGTGATTGTGGGAGAAAAAAAAAGAAAATTGGATTGCGAAAGTCGGCTCAGTCTTTGTAGTTTTCTTGTCTCGTGACCGGGGAGAAATTTTCGGCCCGTGGAGAAAAAAAAATCTTGAACTTGGTGGGATACGAAAGCTACCATGGGACTGGATGAGACAGGACTAAATGCTCAGGCTTTGATTACCGACAGCTTCGAAAACCCTTCCCTTTCTTGTTCTTACTCGTCGTCTTGCCAAACCTTCAATTTGTAAGTTTTATTAATTTATATTTCATCGCCCCAACTTACTGCTCGTTTGGGTTATACGTCTTTACCCTCATAACGCTAATGAGCCAGGGATGAGAGTTGTTGAATTAAGAAGAAATGTATTCACATTCACGTGTAGAGAGAGAATGTAGAATCACTTAGGAAAAATCACCCTCGGTACATCCGACAGGGATCAAACACCAACATCCCCTTCATCGCCAGTATAATCTGTTGCTAGAGTGACGCCTTGGACCAGAGGTCTTCAACATTTTAATGTCGAAGGTCCAAAGTTTTTTTTTCTATTGATGGCTCGCGGACTGCAGTTGCAGTGCTTTACTCATAATATTAGGATTTAACACTAAATATATTTATTTCTGTGTCCTTTCAGTGGTGATGAGTTATCACGAACACCCATGAATATGTACTAAGACTCCCGACTATGTTCGAACACTCCCCAGTATGTCTGAACTCTCCCGAATAAGCTCGAACACTCCCGACTATGTCCGAACTCTCTCGAATATGCTCGAACACTCCCGACTATGTCCGAACTCTACCGAATATGCTCGAACACTCCCGAATATGCTCGAACACTCCCGATATGTCCGAACTCTCCCCACTATGCTCGAACTCACCCAAAATAGTATTCTCTCCCTTGTCCTCTAGAGTTGTCATTCACCATTTCAAAGAAAATTTATGAAAAAAAGTAATGTTTTTCTTCACGTATAAAGCACAAATAGTCTCCAAAATACCTTAAAATAAGTATTTATTGAATTATTAACTAATGTAAAATATTATTTTTTCTTTTGAAATAATTTTATATTTTTCATAAGCCGATGGGCCGCAAAATATTTACGTTGGGCTGCAAGTGATTTGTGGGCCATGGGCTGAAGACCCTTCCCATTAGACCATAGGGCCACCTAACCGGGTTAGTTAGACATTTAATTTTATATTGAAAATGGGCTATTTTAAGGAGTCTGTAAAATGATATCTAACATGAATTCAACGATTACCTAGTGTGGCGGTTGGTGCTGTTTTCAGCTTTCGAATGTCAGAATCAACGGAGGATAGTTTCAATTGTAAGTCTGTCTCTACACAATATTATTTTTTAATAATAGACAAGCGCTGAAAACTGGGTTTCTCAAAGGTGAATGTAGTGACTAAGTCATCTACTAGTTTATAAATCTTTTAGAAACATCAGCGTACACTGAGGGGCCATGAAACCAAAAGTCCAACAACAACAAAATTTAAGAAAAAAATATATTATATCTTCTTATATAGATGTATCGTGGACTCCAGATTGAGGACCTCTGGTATAATACGTCACTCTTGCAATAGACGTGTCTGTCGAGGAAGAGTAGCTCTGGGTTCAAATCACGGTCGCGTGTATTGAGGGTGATTCTTCATAAATGGTTTTAGATTCTTCCTCCATGAAAGGATGGGTATATATCCTCTAATGGTATACAGCCCAGTTAAAAAATATAATCCTCCTTATTTTTATAAGTCTACTCAAATATAACTCAACTTTGATTTAGGAAACAGACCCAACTTAAATCTGTTTTCCAAAATACATTTCCTAAACACATACTAAAAGCTATAATTTCATATAATTATCCTAAAAACAACCAACCCCATGGTGTAGTGGTCAGTCCGCTTGGCTATGGGCCTAACAGTCTCGGGTTCGATTCCCGGCTGGTACTTATGTTATTTTCCCGAAAGGGGGAACTACCCTAATGGTCACCAGGGTTTGGTTAGCTGGCGTTATATTTAAGTGTTTCCATCATACTCACTATCACCACCATCATACTCAATATCACCATCATTCTATCACTATCACCATCATACTCACTATCACCACCATCTTACTCACTTTCACCATCATAATCCCTATCACCATCTTACTCACTATCACCACCATCACACTCAATTTCACCATCATACTCACTATCACCACCATCTTATTCAATTTCACCATCATACTCACTTTCACCATCATACTCACTATCACCATCATACTCACTATCACCATCATCGAGACATGGAAATATTCTCCATGGAAAGGATGTACGATTAGTACATTCGGGCACACTCTGGGAAACGGTACGTTAGTACTGGCCAGACTTTCCACTGCTGGGCTACAATTAATGCAGTCCAGTCGCCCAATATATATATA
>CABFVX010000873.1:147481-174872 GCA_902151425.1 Timema shepardi
CCCTCAATCCAACTCTCTTTTTTTCCCCTCTTCCAGTCTTTAGCTCACCCTGGACTTTCTACCCCCTCCAACCCCGAACCCCCCTTTTATTCTTTTGTTGAGGAAAAATTGAAGGAAAACAGCTACAAATGGCAGGGCCTATGCAAGAAGTGTGTAACTGCAAATTCCTTCTCTGACTTGGGTGCTGGGGTCTAGTTCTATACCTTCCCGTTTGTTTTTCTCTATCTCTAGCCATCTGGGCTATCTGCATATTTACATCAAAAGGGGTAAGGGTAAGCAGGTAAAATCATAGAAAAATGTAGCCGTATTTTCGTGGGAATTAGAAAAGGGGGAAAAAAACTAGAAATAATATACCTCAGTACACCCCATTAAAGATACTAAATTAAACATCTTCATCTGTGTCAAACCAGAATTTAGTGAGCCTTTTAATCAATCTGCATGCCCATCGATATTTGTGCCTCGTGTTTAGTGCCTTAATACTCATTCATACTCATAATACTCCACCAGGAGGCCCGAGCACATGCCTATACCTAGAAAGCCCATCAGCGATCATTTTGACCACTTCTCATAAACCATATGCAGAAATTCTCTAAATATATGTCTTAGAACATTGTAGCATACTTTTGGATTATGGCTGGTGATTTATTTATTTTCACTAAGATGAATTTATACTGGGTGTTCCAAAGTTTCTGGTCAGTAATTACCACGTACCTCGTTTCTGTAATTTCTATAACATATGCTGGAAATGTCACCCAAGGCCCGGAAGACATATACGAACACAGCTCTTCATATCATATCATATGAAGAGGTGTGTGGACACATTTCAGGCCCGGGAGGGACATTTCCATTTCCTGTTTAAGTAAAAACTCCGACGAGGTACAGAACGTAATACTTTAATGAGCAGTAAATTTTGAGACGCCTGTCCGGTTTCTTCACAGGGTCTCTAGTTTTTCGGTTTGTCACGTGATTTTTAGTGTCTCAAAAAAAAAGAAAAAAACTTACTTGGTACTAAGTAAGAATTGAGCTCCGGTAACAAAATTAGTGCCGATGGCAGTTCCTCAGCTCTCGTGCGAAGCTTCTAGAATAAACACCATCATCCTCTGTGCCCCTAGGTGGAAAAACACCCGAACCTCTTCTTCACTCCCGCTAAACAATCATCTGGGGAGGTATTGCCAACCTAAGAAAACTACTATTAAGTGCATTTTTGCTTTCTCTTCACTTGGGAGAGGAAATATTATGATCGTATAAAAAAAATCATATTTAAAAGATTTTGGTGTATAACGAGTTTTCAAACACTATTGAATAGAAAATTACATAAAATATTCCTACGAAATAAAATTTGTGACAAAAACATAGCTTTTCAGGGATAATTATTATGATGCTTTATTTTGAACGTAATCGGTCCCTTAGTATGGTGATCAGTGTACCTGGCTATGAACCTAGAGGACCCAGGTACGATTCAAAGCTCGAACCTTTGGTATTTTTCCCAAAAGGGAAATTATCCCAATGGTCACCAAGGTTTGGTTAATTTGGTTTAAGTTAGGTTAATTAAAACTCACAATGGCTCCACAAATTCATAATAACCGTCACTACATCATCTCATTTCGTGTACAACGTGTAAAAAACCTCTCTATAAGGCCCCCGGTCCTGTCGAGTGCAAGTCTAAAACCTATTGTGTGGGGTGGTGGGTGGGAGGGTAAAAGGCGTGGCGTAGTTTCACAACCGACCAAAGTATCCTTCCGCTCCAACAAGAACAGATGGATCACGGAAACCGTAGATGGCGTTATCTATCGGACAGGTCTTGTGGAAAAATCATACGTTGGGAAATATCAGTTTTCTCGAGAACGAGTGAAATTTTGGAGATAATATTTTCAACACTCCTTCTTAGATAATATATTGATGTTTATTAATTGTTAAATTTTCTTATTTGTTGTTATTAACCTGGCAGTTTTCTATTGAAAAATGTCAAAATTATTGATATTTGATCACTGTTAAAATCATAGAGGAGGTGTGTGTATAAAAAGTATAACTTAATCAACATGCTTTCTATTCTTGAACAAACTAGTTTCCGAAAATAAAATTGCAAAACAATAAAAATTCTTCAAGAGAACCGTTTGGATCCATGGCTCTACATTTCCACGCCAAGTGAAAAGGGCCAATAGCCTTAAGTGTATCCTAAGCAACGTTATGTGCCACCAGAGCGTCTAATAGTATACATATAAGGCGACCGAAGATGGATGGCATGTCCCTCATGGTCATATTTTTCATACAATATATATATTGAGGCTAACTCTTTGAATTTGACAGTTATATTGATAGACAAAGTACAACCTAAATCGTTTTGAAAATCTTGACTCTTACAAGACCTATAAGAACACTTTTTCACAGAGACAGACCTCAACTATATTGTCAGAAGAGGAAAAAGAGCCTTTTAAATTTTCCGAGTGAAAATGGGCTTGTCCTTGAGTTGGGTCCAATAGTCCGACCATAGGAGACTTTGAATCTTTTTTTTTCAATTCTGTTGTTATTGTCACAATGGAAGTTATTCTTTATAATGTCCCAGATGGAACAATTAAACAATTATTTGTAAATGTAATATTTTTAAAAAAGTTTGAAAATATCGAGATATTCCTGTGACCTTCAGGAACATTGCTGCGAACCAGTGTTTGGGAACCATGGCCTTAGACCATTCGACCAAGTAAAGAGTTTAGTGCCAATTCATGTTATGTATTGAGGACCTCAAATTAAATTTTGAAGCATTAATTCGACATTTTTTAAAATCTTACATCACGTATATAACATAAATTCAGGTTAGTTGAATATTTATTTATGCTGATGGCGTGGAGACAAGATAGGTAAAATTTTAAAGAAGTGTACCCACAGTTGCGTGGGACTAGAATGGTAAACCATTAAAAACATCTAGATGAATGTGGTCTATATTTGAACCACGAAGGGGGAGGGTCACATTAGATGAGAGTTACAACATTATCCGCTTGGCCGCAATTGCGGGGGAACCGACAAGAATACCAATCAAATATTGAAACATAAATTCACAGCTTTTGTGCAATTTTACATGTGTCTAACTCAACATCTTAACCTATTCCTGAAGGAGCCACACACACACATATATCTATACTTGTAGAAGTTTATTCAAGCGTATGATTTATTTGATCCGACTTACAGAATCTTTCCTTTCCTTCTGCCTACCAGCTCTCTACCCCTCCCCTCATTTTTTTAAAACCAAAATAATAAATTTTTTCTTATCAAAAACTTTTGGATTCTCATAAATCAAACTACACTTTTAAGAACGGTCCTTCCTTTTCCGATTCTCTATTTTCGAATAACATTTCCTCCTAAAACCTGTAGGCTTATTTTCCCCCTAGCTTTGTAAAAATGTGTTCTTGATGTCGTTATTTAGTACATATTTTTTCAAAGTTTACTAAGGCTATTTAAAAAAGAATGTTTATTTTATATTTAGGATATTCATGATGTATTTATTAAACTTAAATTAGTTATTTAATATCTTATTACAATAGTCAACACTTCATATCACTAAATTATTTAGTCCTTAAGACAAAATTAGTTTAACTTTCATGAATTATAATTATTATATTTCCCAAGTATTTGGGCGGATTATCATCATTTTAAAACAATAAATTTAAAGTACAAGTTGAAGATATTTTAAGAGGTTTCCTTAAACAATATTTAACAATTGTAAAAATATGGTTCAATAATTAGGGGATAATATTTTGGAAACCTAGATGTATTTAACAATATAACCTATAAACCAAAAGTAGTCCAATAAAAAAGTTGCCTACAAAATTCATTCATTAATGTATGCACACAAACATATACAATATAACTAATTACATTAATAAATCTTGATTTTAGCTTTCTCAATTAAGAAAGAATTCTAATCGCGAAGGTGACCTGGTGGTCTAGGGGTAATGTGTCGGACTTCTGTGCTGGCGGCCGGGGTTCAATCCTCGGTCCCGGCATAGGTTTATCTGATTACCAAACCCTTCCTTCACCTCTGACAAGACAATCACCCTACCATTACACATTAGCGTAAGTGCGTATAGCCCGAACGGGTAGTAAGACGCGGTGCTAATAATAATAATAATAAGAATAATCTAATCGTGAACATATTTTTACACCAAGATTATAATGTTTTATATTTATTTATTTTATATTTACCACCGCGTCTTACTACCCGTTCGGGTTATATGCTTTAAGTACTAATTACGATAATGGATTAGGAATTGGGAAGGTTGAATTAGAGGAAGTTAACCCACATTTGCGTGGAGGGAGAGTGGAAAACCATACAGGAAAAAAACCCCTCATTTCACCCGACCGAGAATCGAACCTCGATCTCCCCGTCCTCAGCAGAATATTATAATGGATCCTAGCGTGTTATGTGTCCCAGAACTAAAATAATAAGGTATTTACAATTATATCTTGTCCTTCCTATGTATTAATATGCAAGCTAAAGTGTTTAATGGATTTTGTTTCAACTTTATATTAATATTTTATATGGTCATACCTCGTGGCAAAATTGTGATTTTAGTTAATTTATAGCTCTAAAACTAATGATAGTTTACTAATTACTAATTTAAAAAAATTCAATCCAGAATTTTGTTGAAAATGTTTGTTGTGATTATGCTCAAAAAGTATATAAAGGTAGTATTTGACTTTATAAATAACAGTGAATAATTATGTTTCGGATATAAGCCTAGTATATTAAACAAACTTTAAAACATTTTGTTCTATTTTCTAATTTACTGGCTAAGATAGTGTTATAACTGTGTATTTAAAACATAAAATTGTAGTTCCTATGCCATTAAAGATTTACTAGAAATAATACGACATTATTTCTATTTTATTTTCCCCTGCATATTCCATTTTACATTTTATCTCCGACAGAATCTTTCGAGCAACGAGTTTGCGTCCTTCCGATCACCCCAGGGACTTGTACGTCTCTATCTATGGTGACTTTATCATAGCTTTATGCCTTTAACTCCTGTTTATTTGTATAAACGTACATCAGTCATTCTTCATATTTTTACTGCCTTGCATTACTCACCTTTTGTTTCTCCATAACTTATTTTTATATTTTATTCGTGGAATTGTTCCTTCCATTGTCTTCTCAAACATACTTTTTTTTTATCTTTCAATATTTTCTGGTTTATTTATCTTTTTATTCGCCTACCATGCACGTAATCAAATACTTTATCCTTTACCCCTTCCGTACCCATCTATACCCCCCAACCCCAAATATACATTTTTATGCTGTGGTGAGAATCGAACAAAAGGCTCTTTAGATGTTGGTATAAACTTGCTATATAGTCCAGACCGGGGATCACACAGTTTAAGTTGTAGGTTTCAAAGTATACTTGATCTATTAGGGGTGTCATGTTTCAAATTTAGGCTGTGTATACTAGTGATGGTTTTTTTTTCTAAATTGTAAGGTTTTTTCCCCCCCCATCCTTCCTCTATGCCAATGTTGACTACGCCAGTTTAACATATTTTAAACTATACTGATTAGCCATGCCTCTGTTAGCAGGACGTCAGATTTTATGAATGAAAGATAAAACCAGTTAGAGTATATATTGTCTTGATAGTTTGAGATTTTATTTGGTTTGAGTTAGTGATGGGCAAAATTGATTAATTCTAATAATCGAGTATTTACTCGATTCTCTTTAAAAAATAATCGAGTAAAATTACTCGAGTAATTTTTAGCGAATCATCTAGTCGAATATTCCCGTGGCAATCGTTTGGACAACATTAATAGGGAGTCTTGCAATGTATTATTATTATTATTATTATTATTATTTAGCACCGCGTCTTACTACCCGTTTGGGTTATACGCTTTAAGTATTAATTACTGTAATGGTTTAGGAATTGGGAAGGTTTAATTAGAAGAAGTGAACCTTCATTTGCGTGGAGGGAGAGTGGAAAACCATTTAGGAAAAACCACCCCCAGTTCACCCGACCGAGATTCGAGCCTCGATCTCCTCGTCCTCAGCAGTCGAGCTAAACACGAAAAGCGCGTTACCCAACTACGCCAACGAGGCGGGTGTCTTTCAATGGAATTCGATACTAATAACTTTAAAATGGCACTAATCTCTTCTTGTAGGAGGAAGTCGACACTGACAATGACCTCCACCCTTATTTTCAGTTTTCACGTTGCATGTACAGTCAATATGAAAGTATAGGTTTTAAGAAGTGTCTCACCAAAAAAAAGTGGTGTGCTCTTTTTAATAAAATAAACTTTTACTTATACATTCATTTGAAATAAATTGATCTAAATTGTACCTTTTTAAATGTGAAAACAGTTTTAATTTATTTTTTTCCTATTTTGTAACTTACTCTAATTAGTTTCAATTTATAAATAATTATATCTTACTAGAGATAGATTAAAATAAATAATTAATTAAGATAGAATATAATTAGTTTCGTCTATGTGATTTTGGAAATAAGACCACCGAGGTGCCGAGTAAAAAAAAAATCCAGTAACTTTCATCGAGTTCGCTTTAAATAGAATCTGAAATGTGATACGCCTAGTTACTATGCTTTTCGATTGTGTACTTTACATCTGACCCATCTCGGTGGCGTAGTTGGCTAACTCGATTGTCGTGTAGAGCTCGACTGCTGAGGACGGCGGAGAGGTCGAGGTTCGAGTCTCGAGTCTCGGTCGGGCGAACTGAGGGTGGTTTTTCCTAAATGGTTTTCTATTCTCCCTCCACGCAAATGCGACTTCACATCCTCTTATTTAACCTTCTCGATTCCTAATCCATTAGAGTAATTAGTACTTGAAGTGTATAACCCGAACGTGTAGTAAGACGCGGTGCTAAATACTAATTTACATCAGCGAGTATTTTGTATTGAAAATGCACGTGCAACGTTTAAACCATAAAGGTTCATTTTTGCGTAGCAGCAGAAACTGTTGGGGAATAAATGAGCTCTAAGGGAATACGCCTTTTAAATGGAAAATGCATGGCAAACAGTCCAGCCAATAAGGTCGATTCTCACTTAGCCGGTAAGAAAAGATAAAATAAAAGAATAACAAGGTCCGATTAAAGTTACTCGAGTAATCCCGGAATAATCGAGTACTCCCGATTACACAACACAATCGAGTTACCCATCACTAGTTCGAGGAAGGGTTACGCCCCATGCATGCTATTTAGTGTAATATGGATGAAACGTGGATAACCATTAAAACAACAATCATAAGTTAATAAAACAGAAAACATTAGATAATTTTATCCCTTAAAATCACAGGCGTGCATACTCTTCCTCTACACTGAACGTCAGTTAGCAAACTCAAGGCAATAGTCAAGGGGTTGGGGGGTTTGGGGGTTCAAACACCCCGTGAAATTTTATTAACAAAATATATATGGCTTTATTTATGGTTCAAACAATATCAAAATTAAGATACAAATACAAATTAGGGGGCTGTGTTACCATAAAAAGCACTTCAGAAATCTTCTAGAATTGTTATCATTTAGAATTTTTTCTAGCTTACAGCAATTAGGGGATGTCCCCCCCTCCCCTGAAATTATTGGCTAGCTATGGCCTTGAGCAAACTTACCTTAATTATTTCCATAAGTGTGTAGATTTTATGTTAGGCTGAGTAAAAGTATATTCCATTCACGGTAGGAATTATTCTCTGAAAGGTCTTTTTCCCTACCAATATCCTAGTATATAGTAGATTTATGGTAGGGAAAAAGGCTTTTCAGAAGTCAATTCCTACGGTGAATGGAATATAAGTAGCCAAGCTAGAACTGTGAGCTTAAATCAGAAACGGATGGGAAGAGAGTGGAATTTCGCTCACTCAAATCAATATATTGTTTTGATGTTTGTATGCTAATAATTTTGACAGCTAAAACTACCATTAATTATATAATTATCACTGCTCATCTCTACTTGGATGCTTATTCTCACGGTTGATCCTGAAGGAAGATTAAGGAGCGATTAAGATAAGTGAATAGAAACTAGTTTTTAAGAGTTGTATCACAAAAAGATACTTGATATAGTATTAGGTTAAATGTATAAAAATGTGTTGATAAACATGTATAAATAAGAGATGGGTTAGATGTGAGTCCGTCGTGTTAGTAACCTATGTTAGCGTAAGTAGTACTTGGTTCGATACCCGGGAGGTTCGTTTGTCTCTGTTGATGCCCGTCCACGTCATTACATATGGTTCCTGAGTGTGCGTTAACTCTACTACAGTAGCCTTATGGCTTCTTTGGTGCTGACTGACAGCTCACAGCTGACTTATGATGGCTTTGAAAAGTTACCAGACCAAATTAGGTATCCCTACGCCAAACCATATGATCTGCAAAAAACATGTGTTTAGCAGATGTCACTTTTGACAATCAAAATTTAGGTATATACCTAAATGTTGACTGTCAAAAGTCAGCTGTGAGCTGTCTGTACTGATTGTAACTCTCTAAGTCGGTAACACGAGATCTGGCCCTCGCCACTATGTCTTAAAACATAACAACATCGAGCTTTCAGAACTAGACTAAAGACCGACATAATTAATCACAAGGAAGGGGGCTATTACCTCACATTGGTCTAATCCCCGACCCATCAACAACAATTTCATCTTTTTTGGGGGGGGGGGGGGGGGGGNGTAAGGTGTCGGACTTCTGTGCTGGCGGCCGGGGTTCAATCCCTGGTCCTGGCACAGATTTTTCTGATTACCAAACCCTTCCTTCACCTCTGACAAGACATCTTGTGAATGTGGGGAATTCCAGGCCTCCACCGTGGTTCGGATTCCACGTTAATCTGTAGGTCCTCCATTTCACATCACAATCACCCTACCATTACACATTAGCGTAAGTGCGTAAAACTCGAACGGGTAGTAAGACGCGATGTTAATAATAATACTAATAATAATAATTATAATTTGGGTTTCAAATATAATTGTTTTATTACCCATCATCACAGGCCTACTCGGCAATGAATCAGTTAAACACGTTATCCATGTTGTTTATAAATGCTGTTATTGTTTGAAAGTAAATGCTGTTGTTGATGACAGTTGAAGGTCTACTTCGACAACAGTTACATTAACAAACGAGTAACGAGACAATTTGTCAGAAAATACGTCCTAGACGGTTACATTGCTATGTTTATTGCATTTATTTGAATTTTGTATATAAATGAAAATTATTTTAATGAGTTATTAAACGTTTTATAAAACAGTTTCATGAGCGGATTTACCCTACATGTTAGGTTAATACCCATTACAGGATGGACATATTATTTATCCTTGCATTGCACATTATAGACTGACATAAATTGATTTAAAACCATTTAAAATTAATTTTATAGAAACATTATTTTCTACATTTTAAGCAATTGTCGAACTTGTAATTATCAGGCTGATCCCGCACTCTACACACTCTGTATGAATCCACTTTGAACACCGATTATCGAATCTCCCATATTGGCCAAACTATTGACGTTTGCAGCACAAGACACCACCAGCCACTTCTATGGGCTTTATTTCAAGACTAGGCTGGGTGAACTGGGGGTGGTTTTTCCTAAATGGTTTTCCACTCTCCCTCCGCGCAAATGCGGGTTCACTTCCTCTAATTCGACCTTCCCAATTCCCAATTCATTAGAGTAATTAGTACTTAAAACGTATAACTCCAACGGGTAGTAAGAGGCGGTGCTAAATATTATTTATTTCAAGAAAAGCGTCGTAACTGCTTAGGTGGGCTCATGGTCTAAGGTGTCACTCTAGCAATAAACTAGACCGCAAATTACAGTTGGGTTGGTGTTTGAATCCCGGTTGGGTGTACTGAAGGTGGTTTTCCCACTTTACATCCACGCAAATTCGGGTGTACTTCCTCTAAATTTAATCTTTTTCATCCCTAAATAATTAGCTTAATTAATTCATATACATATAACCAGAACGGTTATTAAGACCCAGTGCTTAGAAAAAAGGCCTCATCATCACATAGTCACATTTCGTTCAACCTAGTATTCCTCCAAGAGCCCTTTTTTGTTATGTTATTTGATCTTATATGGGCTGCAATCTTTCTTTTAGTGTTAATTTTCTGTGTCTTTCCCGCTTCTTTGATCCTTTTTGATTCTTTATAGTCTTTAACTCTCTCAAAACATTATTTTCGTTGGTCGGTCTTGTTAATATTTTAGAATGTTATCTTCTATTGTGTTTATAGTTGAACTTTGTATCTTTTATTAATTAGACATACTATACAATGAGGGGGAACGGCACTCATTCCAAAGCACCATTACAATTTTTAAAACTTTATTTTCTAAAAGTCCCGTTTGAAGATAAATATATCAAAAGATAATATATTTTGGAAGAGAAACTTGTACATAAGCGTAAGAAAATGATATGGTGCACCATACAGACTTTCTCTCTCTCTCTCTCTAATCTTAAAATATATACATTTAACAAAATCTCGTAAAATATGCAAAACTAAATAATATACACTGAAGCAAAAAATACTTCACCAAATAGCATAAGTGTAATAATATACACTGTTACAGAAACACTGAAGAAAGAGGAACATCTCTGTCCATCAAAGAGCATAATAATACATTACATATTTATAAGTATTAAAAATAATATTGTTTTTGCACATAGCTCAGAAACTATTGGTTTAAAAAAATATTTTACAAAATAAAATGTTTTAAATTTAATCAGTACTACAACTATATATTAATAAGCTATTTCGTACTTGAAATAAATACGCCTCTATGTTCTAAATTGGAAAAGTTGATTATTTAAAGTCATTTTTTTTATGGGAAAAAGAGAATCATCATTTTTTTGTATCATTAAATAATGCTTGGATACAAAATGTAATAAAAATTATTAAAGCTTATTTTGAGAAAATTAATTTTATTCCCCCCCCCCCCTTTCAGTAAACTACCCTTAATTTTAGTGTCGATATATAATTACAAAACCCTTTAGAGGGACCTTATGAAAACTCTAGATACTAAGTTTTATCCAAATTGATAAAATAGTTTTGGCTCTAGCCATAAGTACAGACAGACGGCATTGCAAAAACAACTTTTTTAGTTTCAGGGGGTCATTAAACGTCAACATTACCCAAAATCTCTAGTTATATATTTATGACAATAATTGTAACATAAGAATTGCTGGCTAATGTTACATCAAAACTACCCACGCCGAATAATACCAATACCTATAGACATCCTGAAGTATCAAAGATTTACAAAATCTTACTATGTCTAAAATATGTGCTTTACTCACCCTCTGGTCTCGGCCAACAACCATCACATGACTAGTGCTAATCAAATAATTATAAAAAGAAGACTGACAGTCCTTGGAAAAGTATATCGACGAGACGTTGGTATGAGGTGATCCAGGCCTACGCTGATTGGCCTAGCTGGTCGACAGAAAAACTCGCACGACTGCCAACTCGCCAGATTTCTGGCATGACGTGTCTACATGATAATGGTTGCTACAAGAAAAGCATACTGCTAGCACGTGTTCGCATCGTGGTGTCATACTTTTAACATGAAGACGCCCATCCCCTCCCCCTTATACCCATCAACTAGACCTATATAAGGCTGATGCTCAGCTAACATGTTCGATTATTAATTCCGACACAATCACGATAGTTCCTGGTATGGACTTGGATATTATCGCTTCAGGATGACAAAATATAAACTCTTTATATTTTATTAATTATTTAAATATAAACGTGCTATAGTGGGCTTGGGTGTTTGAACACATAGCTAATTATGTGATTAAAAACGTTCAGTGTAGGCGTCAGTAATTTTACACTAGAATATTTATTTTGGAAAGTAAAATTGTTTTGTGTAACACTTGATGTTTCCTTTTGCCGCTTGGGTGCTAGTTTCTTTGTAATATTTAGACTTATTAGTAGGTAGTGGTAGCCTCTGTTTGATTCTATTTCTTGCTTGGAACATTTAGTTTAAATTGTGGTTACCAATTATTGTTTATCTTTAAAATCTGATAGTGTCTAAATTATAGATAAAATCTTGTAGACGTATTTTGTTTGAAAACATTATAAATGTAATTTATTTTTGTTAGTTTTCAAGTTATTACTTTAAAAATAACTGATTCACTTCGGGAGACATTACCAGTATTCTAATGTAATATTGATTGCTTTGTTTTCTATTATAATGTTAATTATTAACAAGTCGAAATCTTCTCAATTACTTCAAAGGTGGTGGAAGTAATAGTCCCACAGAAGTTTGATTTAAGTCAGGAAGTCAAACCTTTGTGTAATTTATTTTAAACTCAGTTGATATTTGAATTTAAATTTAATCTTAAAATTTTATAATTTAGGCAGAACTCACAAGGGTGATTCAGGAGCTTTGTTAACTGTTTAGAGGAGCTCTTTAAGCTCTTTATTTTTATAGTAAACATTCAAAGGGTCACTGGTTTAACCTATTTGTTTAGTCGGAATTTAAGCTATTTGATATTCCAATAAAGGAAATACCTTATACCTTTATATTTTTAGCTCTTTAAGCTCTTTATTAATATAATAAGGATTCTAAAGTTTAATAAATTTGTTTGTTTGTTTAATCTGAAGTCACAAGGGTTATTCAGCCGCTTTGTTAACCAAGTAAAAGAGCTCTTTAAGCTCTTTATTGAAATATTCACGATTTTTTATTATTATTGGGTCGCTTTCAGACTAATTTGTATAAATAAATAATTTATGATAAAACTCTTTTGTTTTAAACACATTCTGTTTTAAGGATTACTATTACTTTGAGATTGTGAAATATATACTCAAATGCACTGCGCAAGCGCAGTCTCTGTCTCTTCTATTTTATTTTTCAACGCTATTCAGTTCGCCTTAGGAGGCCCGGTATTACTTATTTATTTACCTCTGTTGTCTTACTTTGAATGAATAATTCACTTTTTTTTCTTAAACTTGCAAATGTTCCTATTTTTGTTAAATTAAACTCCTTATAGATTCCGCCCACCCTCTTCCCGGCTTTTGTGGCTTCTGGCGGCTTGAGTTGGAGGTGGTGAACGGTACACGACGACAATAGTTTTACTCCGAGGGCTCAAGATAAAATAAAATATATTGCTTAAATAATGCTAAGGATTAGGCATTGCTTATTTGTCCAAATATCAAATTGAGAATTATATGAGAATAGATAAAGTCACATACTTATTAATATTACGAATGTGTGTGTAATAATGGCTGTGACATGCTGGAAGTAACCTATACTTCGGCCGCTGGAGTGCAGCACTGACTGAAGATCAGTTTGACGAAAGGTTTTGAGAGATTGTAACGGGTGGTAGGCCCACTACTCACTTCCCTTACTTACATTATGTTTATATTTACGAAATAGATTTTATAAGCTATTATGTAACATTAACAAGATTATATTAACTACTTTTCACTCTTTGTAACATGTAGTTCTCTTCATGTGATCAGGCCATTCTGTGTGATGATAATTTTAAATGGTTCGAGATGAGACTATTTCTGTTAAAATTTAACCACAGAGTGTCACTGGTATGTCTGGTAAACATCAGCTTCTCAGTATTTATTTGTATATGTTATTAAAGATTCCTTACAATGCGATATGAGGATATTTGTTAATATACTAATTCAGAAATTCACTTTATATACACATGTCTGGGCTACATCACTCGTAGTACAGTTTGTGGAAATATTAGCCAGTACTAATATAATGTTGCTCAGGAGACGACCGAATGTACTAACCGTTCATCCTTTCCTGGAGGGTCTTTTCATGTTCCAATGAGGTGATGGTGATTATAGTGGTGATAGCGATTATGAGGCATATAGTGATTATGAGGGTGTGGAACCAGTGGAAACACTCAAACCTATCTTAAGCCTAACTAACCAAACCCTAGCGATCGCGGGGGTTGTTTACCTTCATGGAAAAATACCCTAGGTACCAGTCGGGAATCGAACCAGAGAACCCTAGGCCATGTGCACTGACCACTACACCACCGGGCTAATCAATAATCCAATAATTTATACATATTTAACTTTCTATTTATTTTCTTAACGTTCACAAACTATTCTCTTAATGCTTTCTAATTTATTTTTTCCCTTCGAAAATTTTCTTAAGTGTATTTTTGTAATTTCTTTCTTTTTTTATTCTCCGTACTCTTCCTTTTCTTGTCACAATTGTTTTCTTCTTTTCTTTCTCCGCTACCGTCTTCACTTTGCTATGTGTCTTAAACCATAACTTTTCTCTGTCACACGTCACCTTCTATTCCGTGTCCTCTTGCTGTTCGGTCCTTTTACCTGCGAGGTCCTCTTTCTTAGTCGAGAAAATGTCCAGGGCAAAGTCTGGAACACACGAACCTTTTTTCTTTTCCTCACTTGATCTTGAGATAGGAACTCATGGGTTTGAACTTCTACTTAAGGTGTGGCAGAAGGGGTGGCAAGAATTTTTTACAGTTTTTTTAGAATATAAAATTTTGTCAAAAATAAATCAAATATTTATCCAGAAGCAACATAGAATTTAGTTTTTTGCACATGCTAGTATCAACAGCTCTTGAATATCTGTAAAGGGTGTCCTAAAATTTGGTCAAATCTTTTAAATTAAGAGAAAAAGGGTTTGACAAAATTCCAGGATATCCTTCACAGATATTCAAGACCTGTTTATATTAGCATGTGCAGAAATTTAAACTCTATGTTGCTACTGGCAAGATATTTTATCTATTTTAGCAAAAAAAAATTGTAATACTATAAAAACTGTAAAATTACTCGCGCTCTCTTCTGCCGTACCTTAAACCATGGGTGAAATCATACGGAACGCGTTCTAAAATACCAAAACATTCTTCAAGATTTATTAATTCTAATTTTTATGATAAAAACAATTATATTAACTCACACGGTAATACACTAGGCTACAATCTAAGAAGAAACTACATGTTCTTAAAATGCAACGAATTTTTCAAAGTTGGGGTTTATTGATGTTTCTTTCAGAAACATTCTTACCTCCTGTATAACTAACCATGAGTGGGAGGAGGGTTTGACAACAGCCAGCCTATAAAGAGAGAGATAAAATAACACACTTCCTCTTATAAGATTTACAAATTCGTCAGGGGATGTAACCTACTGTAATCGAGGAAAATATAAAATATTATTTCCCTAGTGAGATATGTAATACTCTGAGTTTGTATTCTTTTGTAGACTGGGGGTGGATAATATAACGGGTGTAATATATTCAGAGGTTGTATCCTATTGTATGCTAGGGGTAGATAATGTAAATCCTGAAATACATTCAGAGGTGGTATCCTATTGTATTATTATTATTATCATTATCACCGCTTCTTACTACCCGTTCGGGTTATACACACTTACGCTAATGTGTGATGGTAGAGTGATTGTGAGATGAAATGGAGGACTTAAAGTTTAACGTGGGATCCAAACCACGGTTGAGGCCTGTCATTCCACACATTCACAAGTTGTGATTAATACAAGTCTTGTCAGAGGTGAAGGACCGGTTTGGCAATCAGATAAATATGTACCAGGGCTGAGGTTTGAACCCCGGACCCTGGACACGGAGGTCTGACAACTTACTCCTAGACCACCAGGTCACCTTATATCCTATCGTATACTAGAGATAAATAATCAATTATTTTGTAGTATGTTCAGAGGTTGTATCCTATTTTAAGTCCTGTAATACATTCAAAGTTTGCAGCCTATTGTAGACTAGGGATATGTATTATGAGTCCTAGAATAAATTTAAGGGTTGCTACCTAGTGTATTAAAAGGAGCGGGAGTTGATAAGACCTGCAGTTAATTTAGAGGATGTCACCGAGTGTAGTCAACTTGTACCAAGCTCAGCACGGTTAAAAGAAAGAACACTCGTTTATACGGGACCTCAGGTGAAACAGAAGACGCAGGTAATACCTTTTCAACCACCTCTCTCTCTCTTCTAGCCTCTATAACGCTCCTTCCACCCCCTTCCCTTTTGGCCTACTCGGGCCAACATTGAATAACGTGAAAGAGTGCTCAGAAAACACCCCTTCCCAAACCACTCTAACTTCCCCTTCTCCATTTTTCTAATCCTCACAGGCCCTCAGGGTCTACTTCCCAACCCAATCCTCCCCCCACCCCCTCCTCTAAGTCCTCCACATGTTTCACGAAAATCCCAGTGTGTGTGTTTCAACTCCTAAGGGGTAGCAGGTCATTAATTATCACACAAACCCACTGTGTGCTTCGATATCAGTCAGGGTGTGTTTAGAAAAGAGGGGTGTTTGGGGGGGTTGGTTTGGCGTGAGGTGGTAATATGGCTGTACAATATGTTATCGTCAAAATGTTTCCCTGTTTGACATTGATAGCTTTATCTCACTCTCTACTAAATAGCACCACTGACCTGCATTATATATATATATATATATGTGTGTGTTAATTATATATGTTAATTATCTAAATTTTTATTGGGTAAATAGGTATTATTATTATTATTATTATTATTATTATTATTATTAGCACCGCGTCTTACTACCCGTTCGGGTTATACGCACTTACGCTAATGTGTATTGGTAGGGTTATTGTGAGATGAAATGAAGGATCTACAGTTTAACGTGGAATCCGAACCACGGTGGAGACCTGGCATTCCCCACATTCACAAGATGTCTTGTCAGAGGTGAAGGAAGGGTTTGGTAATCAGATAAATCTGTGCTGGGACATTGGATTGAACCCCGGCCGCCAGCACAGAAGTCTGACACCTTACCCCTAGACCGCCAGGTCACCGCTAAGTAGGTAAATAAGCGTAAGATGAGGGGAACTATATTTTACAATTGGTGATGTAAATTTGTGATCCTCTTAAATATCTAAAGATCCACTTCGGTGGCCATGTGGTCTAATGCGCTACTCTCGTGTTAGACTAAACTGACCGAGATGTGGAGTTCAGGGGTTTACTGAGGGTGTTTTTCCCTAAATGTTTTTACACTCTCCTTCCAAGCAAATGTTGATACACTTTCTCTAAAGTAAGCCTTTCTAAGCCCTAGCACATTAAAGTAATTAGTAAAATAGTGTATAGCCCGAAAGGACTGTAAGACTTGGTGCTAAAAAAAATATCTAAAAGGCGACTTACTTCAGTAGTTTAATTGATTAGGCGTTAGTCTCACATTAGACTGGACTACCGATGACGGGTAGATCGGGGTTAAATGAGGGTGTTTCTTTTACTTAAATGGCGTTCCACTCTCTTTCACGCGAATGTGGGTACATTTCCTGTTAAGGGGTCATATCCTAAGTGAGAAATTGCAGTGCAGACGTTCAGCTTTAACACAATATTTAATTCTATAATACATTATTTCAAATAATGGTTCACACCTAAATAAAGTCGATAGATTCCAACAGCGTTGTTTTACCTTAAAACCCTATAGCTTATGAGTCTTATTAATAAATACTGATGTATTAAAATTTGATATACGCTCTTTATCATCGACTTTTCAATCATATCTGCGGAGCTTTGAGAAAAGCCTTGATGAAAAGGGGCTATAGATTTAATTTTTCTCCGACTAATAGAGTAAACTTATTAATAGGCTCACAACATATTTTTTTTAGATAAATAGGCATTAGCAGCGATCTTTCCTCTTTAGTTTGAGATAAGTTTAGCAGTTTTACTCCTCGTTTTCCAAATGACATGACAAAGGGTGGTCATAGGTGAAGAGCGAAAGGGAGTATAAGCTTTGATATAATATAAAGGTGGTGAATGTGAGGAATGCCAGGTCCCCACCGTGGTTCGAATTCCACGTTAAACTGTAGGTCCTTCATTTCATCTCACAATCACCCTACCATTACACATTAGCGTAAGTGCAATTAGCGTAAGTGCGTATAACCCGAACGGGTAGTAAGACGCGGTGCTAATAATAATAATAATAATAATAATAATAATAATATAAAGGTGGTTCCAGAAAGTGACACAGACCACTGTATTTTAAACTGGGTGTCCTGGCGTGGAATTTATACTTTCTTGCTGTCTGAGGTGGCAGCATTAATTCAAACTTAATTCAAACTCTAACATATTTGCGTAATTAGTGCATGTGCTTATAACCCTAACGGGTGGTAATACTCGGTGTTAAATAATCCTAAAAGGAGTGGGCTGTGAAACAGTGTATTTGGTTATAAAATAATATATTTAAAAAAAATACATATATACCTTGAAGGTTTGTAAAGGAAAGCATATTAAGTGTTTAATTTAACACAAGGGTTGATACCCGAATCGATAGACTAGTGGATTGGTTTGCCTATTAGGCCTAGATTAATATTTGAATCCCTGCTGGTTATACAGAGGGAAGGTTTATAATATGTGGCTCTATGTTTCCTAGCCACGCAAATTTGGGTTCATTTCCTATAAGTTCGACCTTCCTCATTCTCTTTACGTTAGTGTGAAAATGTATGAATATATTTGATGGTTAGTAGGATGAAGTGTAAGAAAATTACAAAAAGCATAAGGGATTAAGAGATTAATATAATGGGTAGTGGGTGACCTGGCGGTCTAGGGTTAAGGTGTCGGACTTCTGTGCTGGAGGTCCAGGGTTCAATCCTCTGTCCCGGCACAGATTTATCTGATTGCCAAACCCCTCCTTCACCTCTGACAATACATCTTGTGAATGTGGGGAATGCCAGGCCTCCACCGTGGTTCGGATTCCACGTTAAACTGTAGGTCCTCCATTTCATCTCACAATCACCCTACCATTTCACATTAGCGTAAGTGCGTATAACCCAAACGGGTAGTAAGACGCGGTGCTAATAATAATAATAATAATAATAATAATAATAATAATGGGTAGGAATTATGAGGAATGTTTTAAAAAAAAGATGCGCTCATATTAAATTGAAGTTAGTATGGCGAGAAATTCAGTAAAAATCACATGTGGGAAAAACAACATCCACACAGCACCCACAATGGGTTCGAACTGGGGCCACTCTGTCAACGTAAATTGAATGTATTGAGGGTGTTTTATCTAATGCCTCAGACTTCTAGGCCAACACTACATAATAGGGGAGGAGGTAAAATTAAATCAAACCCTAATTTAAAATCTCTGTAGTAAAAAGTATTAAAATGTAAATCCTTGTTTACCCGAGATGATTCTCTTTACTTCATGTTTTCGTTTTACTAATTTACTTTTATATTTCAAAACTCTCGTTTACAAAAAATAATAATAAAATAATATTTTTATTTATTAAAAAGCGAGATATCACACCTTTTTTTATTAATAATAAATGGTTTTATATGTTTGTTAATTTCAGTTCCCAGTTTAAAAAATACAGAATATCTAATACTTTACTTTATCTACTTTATAAAATGCTATTTATTTTGTTAAATTTACAAACAAAAATAAACTGTGGGTATCTATATTTGTTTGTATTTTATCTAGGTCATTGTTTCAAGGACTACACATGTGCTGTTGTCAGATGAAAGGAAGGTTTCAACTAATTTTTCTTTAACATCAAAGTTTTTATATTCTACCCTTTTTTATTATGCTACATTTTAAACGAACCCTTTTTTAAAACGAGGTTTATTTTAGATACTGTTTTAGTTTAACGAATTTATAAGCCTTAAACTTTAACAAAATACAAGGCCACCCTGCATTGTATCTGACTAAAATTAAGTTATCTTTACAAAATTAAATAATAATAATAATTTCGTCACCAACATTCTATTTTAAATATTTCTCCTCTTAGTTTTTTAATCGATAGTAAAATAAAGAAACTTAATTATAAAAGTGTGTTTGCAATCATGTCACCTTAAGTATAATATTATAAAAATCAAATAGAACAGTTTCCCAAGAAAATACTTAGTCTCTGTAAAGTTTTATAAAATCAAAGAGTAGGATGGTGTATTTAAACTCCATTTTATAAACACTATAATATAAACTGTTGTCCTTTGTCAATTTTTAAAATCCATTTCAAATACGCCTATATATGTATATATATATATATTTTTTTTTTTTTACTAGCACTATTCTTTAAACTACACGACTATTTTCTAATTAGCTATTATGCCAACAGTGATTAAGGTTGAATTTTCAATGGCGAGAGAATGTAAAACTGTTTAGGATTTTTTTTGGTAATATTCATAGTAGTTCGCTAATAATGAGAATCATATGATAGATAATAAGAAAAGAAAATTTTGAATTTATATTTAATTAGTCTAAATATTTAATTTTGTAAATATATTCCACGTTAAATAGACAATACAATAAATAGGCTATGATTTAAATGTTATTTGTCACGGGTTTTTTGATGTAATAGATTCAAAAAATTGTAAGTCTAGATTTCTAAATCAAGAATTATGTTGTCATAATTAAATTGATCAATAAATTAAAATTAACCTATAATTTTCAAAGATATAGTTATTTATGATAGTCTTAAATTTTATATATATGAATACAAGAACATAAATTTAGAAAAGATTCAAATACATAATTAGTATTTGTAATAATTAAGTGTTACATTTATATTAGTATATATATATATACTCAATCAAAGCTATGTTAGTTAATCAAACTTTTACATGTAACACTAATATTTAATCTATTGTATATTAAATTTAAACGTATTTACAAAATTTAAATTAATTAAATATAGATTCAAGGTTTTCTTTTCTCATCATCAATAATTCAGAAAAAACACTTTCAGCATAACTGACTGGGATTCGAACCCTGATCTCCCCACCATTTACTGTACATACCATTGAAAGAGTGGTGCTTTAAACTGTTCCACCTGTGAAACGGGTCATCATAAAAAATAAGATAAACATTTATTTACAACTTGATTTTACATTTTGATAAACCTCAGAATTAGTTATTCATGCTTCAAAACTCTACTCGGTAGATTATTTTATTTTTATATATAAATAACAGTGTTATTTTGGCAAAAGCCTGGAGCAAAGTCTTCGACAACCAATCGGAGAGAAGAGTGAAGCTCATCTTACGTAGAGGCAGAAATCCAATATAAGGCTGCACTGTGTAACTTGTTCTTTATTTGTTTACTAAGCTAACAAAGATAGAAGAAATAGAGCACCGTATAGGGGTAATATCTATACGTAACATAAGGTAGTACTGCCAACCTAAAAACAACAACTTTAGATTACATTTATGGAGATGTGAGATGTAAAAATGTTCCGGTTCGGAAGATTTTCAATTATATTTGACTAACGCGCTTGTCGTGTTGAGCTTGACTGCCGAAGACGGGGAGATCGAGGTTCGAATCTCGGTCGGGTGAACTGGGGGTGGTTTTCCACTATCCCTCCACGCAAATGCGGGTTCACTTCCATCTAATTAAACCGTCCCAATTCCCAATCCATTAGAGTAATTAGTACTTAAAAGCGTATAGCCCTAACGGGTAGTAAGACGCTGGGCAAAATATTATATTATTAATTATTTTTGATCTGAGAATATAAATTCCAGCTATGGAGTGAATACATTCAAGATATCACCAATTTTAAATTGAGAACGCTATCACTTGCCTGTACAATTAATAATTGTACATTAACAATCGAAGCTTGGGATATCAAAATGATTTATATTACGAATAGAGCCACTTCAGATAACATGTTCATAAATTTAGAATAATAACATCTGGCCATGAGAGTCAAACCCATGATTTGAAATGGTAAGCCAAAGGTCCCAGATTAAATACTCATGTATTTCTAACTAAAACTTACCAATAAAATTCTTAAAGTTCACACGCAAGTTGAATTTCTCTTAAATACGTTTGTAACATGACAATTTTTTTAGCACCACATATTACTACCCATTCGGGCTACAGGCCTACGCCTATTTATGGATTACAGTAATGACTTAGGGATTGAAAATTTTATTCGAGAGGAAGTACACCCGCATTGGCGTGGAAGGATAATGGAAAACCATTTAGGCAAAACCACCCTCAGTGCAACAGACTAGAATCGAGCCCCGATCTCCCCGTCTATGGAACTCGAGTGCATTACGAGAGTAACACGTTAGACCACGCGGCCAAAGAAGTGGATCATAATTATTAATTGAGCTACATGTCAACGGGGGTGACCTGGTGGTCTAGGGGTAAGGTGTCGGACTTCTGTGCTGGGGTTCGGGGTTCAATCCTCGGTACCGGCACAGATTTATCTGCTTACCAAAACCTTCCTTCACCTCTGACAAGACATCTTGTGAATGTGGGGAATGCCAGGTCTCCACCGTGGTTCGGATTCCACGTTAAAACTGTAGGTCCTTCATTTCATCTCACAATCACCCTAACATTACACATTAGTGAGGTGCGTATAACCCTAACGGGTAGTAAGACGCGGCGCTAATAATAATAATACTAATAAATGTAAACATCAGTAGTTTTTGGGGATGTGCTCGCCTCAGGATCTGATGTTCGTTGGTTCAAACCCAGCCGGAGTCGATGGTTTTTTCTTGAGCGACAAAAATCTGTAAAACTTCTATTGGAGGGGAAGAAAAACCGTCCGTTCAAAGTTTAAGTGTGGCTTGTAAAAGGACCTTGGATTATATGTGAAAATACCTTTCCCGGCCACATTGGTAGGTCTGTTCCTTTGCTCTCGCTCATAGAAATTATCCGCCTCTAACATTTGCCCTATTAATTATTCCCTAATACCTTTTTTTGGTGGCCTTACGTAAATGTATGTAATAGGACAGAAGCCACCATTGTAAAATGTTCCTATTAAAACTTTACAGGATAAATTTTATTTATTTTTAGAGTCCAGTAGTTTTAATCATTTTTATAAGTTTTTGTATGAATATTTATATCAAATAGTTGAAAATTTTAATTTTTTCAAAATTATTAACTTAATCCCCTCTTTCTTTAATAATATTAGTGTTTCTTATAAATAATTACTTAACTCAGAATGTATTATTTTGACTGAAACTCTGCTTCAAGTATAATTTGTTTCATCTTGATGCCTAAAAAGCGGACGACAGACAAAAAACGCAGTTTTTCTGTCGTCCGCTGTCTAAACATCAATGTTGCCAAGCGCTCCTTATTTAGAGACATCCTTATTAGACAAGAATAGTACAGTGGCGTGGAGGTTTCAATCCAAGTCGGATTATAATTGTTGTTAGTAGAAGTAATATAATATTTTATTTTGCTAAAAAAAATACTTATGAATTAAATACTGAAAGTTTTATGGATGAGGTTAAAGGGGGTTGGGGTGGAAATAAATTTTTAATTCATCATTGAAGAAGTATAATAACAGAAATATATCAAAAAATATCAATAAATCACTTAGAAATTTAGTTTTTTAAACTTTAAAGTATATTGAAATGTACAAAGCTTGAAAGACGTTGGCAGCACTGATATTATCTACCCAACCCGTACCATTAAACTTTATTAATGGACGGCAAAGGTCTATCTATAACAGATTATGAGTGTGTTTCTTAATTTGCGGTCGGGTATTTTATTGTCTAACACTTTATTTTTCCTTAAATGACAAAAATATAAGGAAGATGACGCACAGATCCCTCCCAATTGGTAGAAAAAGAACAGACTTGGTATAAATACCCATTGTTTTGACATTAAGTTGTCGAAAATATTCAGTGTAAACACAGTTTTTGGGAGTTTTTGAACTCTTCCATCAGCTTTAAATAGCTAGTTTTATTTTCTAAGATCCTCACACACAACATAGTAAACTTGTTCTAGTATCAACACAAATATATGAAGAATAAAGAATTATGTTGTAAAGCAACATATCACCAAAAAGTAAACATTCTTTCTTTATTGGCCAACTTCACATACTAATTAATTTCCCCTTGTGACATTACTATTTGAATGCATACATCACATTATGATTTTTTTTTGACAAAATTGCAGGGTTATTATGACCATTCGACGCAAAGTTAGTTGCTACCGTTAGTAGCTTCCCTTTTGAGGAAAAAATAGCGTTTGGGCTATTATGACCACCACACTTTTTATAGTCCGCTAGTTTTATCTTTGAATTTGCTTCTAGCGTCAATGCACCAAATAAAATCAGTTTGCGTCAACAGTTGGCAAAACTTTTTCAAAGAATATTACCTTTTAAGAAATTAGGTAAATTTATTTCAAGAATGTTGGTATTCATGACTGAACGTTCATACGTTTTTATTTCCCCAAACAGCTGATCACAAGTCACATTATTTGAAAGAAATATTTAACCTAGCTTAATTTAATAAATATCTTGCATTATTTAGTTTGCCTACGATTGGAAATGAAAAAAATACTAGGCCTACATTATTCAATACACACACCATATTTTATTCAAAAAATCATAATGTAAACTATGCATTCAAATAGTAATGTCACACGGCGAAATGAATTAGTATGAGAAGTTGTCCAATAAAGAAACAATGTTTTGTTTGTAATATGTAGGATTTATGACACAATCCTTTATTCTTCATATATATATATATATATATATATATGTTGATATTGGGACAAGTGTAATATGTTGTGTGAAGATATTAGAAACTAAAACTAGTCATATAAATCTGACAAAAGCGTTCAAGATTTCCCCAAAATAGTGTTTACACTGAATATTTTCGACAAATTAATGTCAAAACAATGAGCATTTATACCCATTCGGCCTACTAAGTTAACAATAAAGGGAACGAGAGGGTGGTTTAGATGGTTAAAAATAATAAAATGCATATTTTATTTAAAGGGAGTTCTGAGATTTTAGTTTTATTAACTTATTAATTTACTAACTTCAGGATAACTAGAGATCTAACTATTAATTATAGGTTTCAGATAAATTTAGTAAACATTTTATTATTTAAAAAAGGCTAGGCCTAAACCAAATCGCATTTAAACACTAATCTAGGGCCTATATTGATTATTTCCGGTCTTGGCTGCAACATTTCACAGGCCTACAATTCACAATAACGTGGATAGTAATAATTACTAGTGTATGTACGATTAAGTTAAATATGATTACATGATTAAAGTTGTGTTGAGGCATTTTAAGCAGATTAGTACTTGTCAACTTCTCTGTCCATGTATTTTACACTAATAGGTAATAGATGATAAAGGTTGAGTTATAGAATAAAGGTATTTGGATTTGTGTAGAGAGAGAGAGAGAGTGGGAAAACCTTTAGAAAAATAAAACCATTCACCACACCCAACTAGGACTCAAATCTCAACCTCCCCACCAATTAAAAATTAGATAAAAGAGACTAACGTCTTGCTCAATTTTGCCCCATGAGGTGGGTGAACATACTACTAAACCACAAATATGTTGAAGCCTATATAACCTCCACAATCCACCTACTATAAAAACTACAAACAAAAAATCTTAATATTGGAATGTCCTAATTATCCATATGTTTATGGCAAATAATAATGAATTTTAATAGTGTTATGTTTCAAAGAAAATATTCTTTTAACATTCAGTGTAAGCGTACTTTCCCCACTCTTGGCCTGCATTATGATATAGGCCTATTTAAAGTTTGTATTAGAAAAACACAAAAAACATTTTGAGATTTTTATAGAGAAATAATGAGATGGCAGGTTTACTTCAGGTAACACAAAACCCCTAATAAATTACAAAACCTAGCATACATAGCCTCGTAACGCAAACCAAAGGACAAGTAAAAATGCCATAATAACTTTTTGATGCAAAGTCTCAAGCGTATCTCTGCTAACGGACGAGAATTCATTTTGCGTCGTGGTCATAAAAACCCCTGCTGGCCTCTGTTTTTCATTCCCTACCAACCTTTTTCATGACGCGACATATGTTTCTTGTATAAGAACCAACGCCCAGGACGCGCGTCAAGAGCCTTAAAATAAATCTTGCGATCTTCTGTCGTGTGTCGCATGATAATAAACGCCCTTAACTGTGTAGGGATAGGGGCCCTTAACCAAAGGCTGTATTTAATTTATCACCTTGTCTTAATACGTTTTGTTTGGTTCTACGCATATATGATAATTAATTTAATGGACTAGGGATGAGGATAGTTGAATTTAGAGGAAGTGTATCCGATTGCTAGGAGAGAGAGAGATAGAGATAGATAGATAGATAATAATATAATAATATTTAGCACCGCGTCTTACTACCCGTTCGGGTTATACGCTTTTAAGTACTAATTACTCTAGTGGATTAGGAATTGAGAAGGTTGAATTAGAGGAAGTGAACCCTCATTTGCGTGGAGGGAGAGTGGAAAACCATTTAGGAAAAACCTCCTCCAGTTCACCCGACCGAGATTCGAACCTCGATCTCCCCGTCCTCAGCAGTCGAACTCAACACGGCAAGCGCGTTAGCCAACTACGCCACCGAGGCGGGTAAGATAGATAGAGAGAAAGAGAAAAGAGAGGAACACTACTTAAAAAAAAACCCTTTCACTTCTTCATTGGACCGGGATTAGCACCCCTATCTCCTTGTCATTGGCAGTCCAATGAGATATTGAAGCTTTCGACCAATCGACCACTGACTAGGTTATCTTTTGTATCTTACTATCCTGGTGTAAATTGTTATTAATCCGAACAAATGGTACAAGACGCTTAATGTGAAAAAAAAAGAATGAAGAAATTGTATAAATAACAATTGTTGATTAATACACCAGGATAACCAAAGTAAATAAAATGCAGTGTGTATATATTTTACATACATAAATACATTAATACTTAATCAAGCCGCTGTGGGGTAGGCAATAATTTGTGCATATATCTTGAAAAAGAAAAATTGCTTACTTAATCCATCCTCACTAACTTTTTCAACATTTCCATATCCTTGCATACTCCTTTCTCTTTAACAAAACTCATACACCGAGTCATACATGCTCTTTTATTTTTCAAAACTATCATGTTTCTCTTTTTTCACACATTCGTCTACAAGATTAGCCCCATATTACATGACCTACCCCTTCCTTTTGAATCACACACTCTTCCTTCCTAAATTTCCTTCGCCACTTGATCCAAAATCATCCTCTCAATATGCCTAAACTAACGTAACAGGTTTCTTTCATATTGAAATATTGGACTCCCTTTCAAACCGCAACTCTTCATTACACAATCTTTACTGACTTTGTTCATACGAGTTTTTCCACAAACATTTATTAGATATCTCAATCCAATTGCATTCAACTTATTCTGGTGTTTATCTTGATACAGCTACATTCCATATCCATACAACAATGTTGGCGTTAATGAGATAATGTATTTGCCTTGTCCAACAGTAAAGATATATCGTGGCATGTTGAATGTTTCTTGTCCTTCAACAGTAGAGCTATATCGTGCCTTGTTGAATGTTACTTGTTTTACAACAGTAAAGATATATCGTGCTATGTTGAATGTTCCTTGTTTTTCAACAATAAAGATATATCGTGCCATGTTGAATGTTCCTTGTTCTCCAACAGTAGAGCTATATCGTGCCATCTTGAATGTTTCTTGTCCTTCAACAGTAAGGATATATCGTGGCTTGTTGAATGTTTCTTGTCCTCCAA
>CABFVX010000873.1:177595-216302 GCA_902151425.1 Timema shepardi
CTTGTTCTCCAACAGTAGAGCTATATCGTGCCATCTTGAATGTTTCTTGTCCTTCAACAGTAAGGATATATCGTGGCTTGTTGAATGTTTCTTGTCCTCCAATAGTAAAGATATATCGTGCCATGTTGAGTGTTTCTTGTTCTTCAACAGTAAAGCTATATCGTGCCATGTTGAATGTTCCTTGCCCTCCAACAGTAGAGCTATATCGTGCCATCTTGTTTGTTTTCAGTCGGGTAAGGTCCACTTCAGCTACATCTACAGTATCGGCGTGGTGGGCTGCTTGGCTGTGTATGCTCTGCTCAGCCTCATGTCAATATCCGGGGTGACTCTGGGCGCGGTGATATCAGTACTGGGCTATTGTCTGCTGCCGATGGTCGCCCTCTCTGGTGTGAACCTTCTCATCAGTCTGCAGTGAGTTCACATGGTCATATGGTCTGAAGCATTACTCTCACAAAATAGATTGTAGCACTGCATTACGCATTCAATATTCTTTTCGGTTTATTAGTATAAGGGTGACCTGGAGGTCTAGGGGTAAGGTGTCAGACTTCTATGCTGGCGGCCGGGGTTCAATACTCGGTCCCGGCACAGATTTATCTGATTACCAAACCCTTCCTTCACCTCTGACAAGACATATTGTGAATGTGGGGAATGCCAACCCTCCACCGTGGTTCGGATTCCACGTTAAACTGTAGGTCCTCCATTTCATCTCACAATCACCCTACGATTACACATTAGCGTAAGTGCGTATAACCCGAACGGGTAGTAAGACGCGGTGCTAATAATAATAATAGTAATAATAATTAGTATATGTATTAATTAAGATAATGTGTTAAGGATTAAGACGGTTGTATTTAGATGAACAGAACATGAATTTGCGTTGAAAGCCATTCGGGTAAAAAAACATGCGTAGTAGACCTGACCTAAGTTTCAACCCTGATATCCACGCCATCGGCAGTCCAGTTTATTATCAACCACCGAAGCGGGTCTCTCTTGATTAAACTACCGTATGATTGGAGGGTTGGGTATTGAATCCCGGCTTGGTATGGCCTACTAAGAGTGGTTTGTCCTTAAACCTTTTACCACTCTCCAACCACGCGTATGTGAGTAAATTTACTCAAATTCTACTTTCTTTCTCTACCCCAATTGAGTATTTTTATCTGAAATGAATAAAGTTCACGCCTTTTTGATGTTTTTTTCAACGTGAAATAAATAGATTTATTAAAGAGAAAAGCACCTGTCACTCGAAAATAGCTTGACATAAAATTATAATATTTGTAAAAAAAAAGTGTACATTTGGTAGACTATAAACAAAACAATTATTTCAGTGAGTGAGGTAGGTTCCAAATTTTCCAAAAATGTGATTGAATTAAGGTTTATCGTAATTCTATATATCTAATTCGTAATTCAAATTATTGCGAGTATTTTAATCATCTAATTAAACAGGCAATTACGGTTGTTACATCGTCTAATTAATGCATCCGAAAAAATTTGAATTACAAATTAGATATTTAAAATTAAGAAAAAACCTAATTTCATACTCTTTTTTTGGGAAAGTTTGAACCATATTTACTCCCTTATACATATTGCTTATGGTTCACCAAATTTACACTAGCAAATACAATTTATCTGCTAAATATAACAATTTTTGTCAATTTATTTTTTTGGATAACAGGGGCTTTTCTCTTTAAGAAATAAAGATTTTTCAAGTGCAAAAAACCCACCAAAAAGTAGTAAACTTTCTTCATATCAGAGATAGTAAGAACAAACTTGCACAGAAAAATAATACTTTTACCACGTACTTTAAGACATATTATGTCTTACATGAGAATTATTCTCAAATATGTAAGGGGATTTTGGTCAATAATAAGCTAAATTTGGGGTGTCCCTATATATATTTGAGAAGCACTGTATTGACGCGGTGCACACAAAGAAAAAGTAGGCTAGCTCCGATTTTTTCTCTTTTTAATTATTTAATGTGTGCTTTCAAAACACAGACAATACAGGGTAGGGTGGAAATAGTTAGATGATCTATGCTGAGGAAAGTGATGGACACCGTGCTGAGGTTTGTCAGACGTCCGGTAGAGCTCACCTCAGTGACATTATCTTCAAAAAATGAAAAAGTGTCGTATGTAGCTTTCTTTAAATTAGCTAGTGAATACTTACTTTACAAATAAGGTGTTAATTTAAATGTTACTAATCGTATAATGGCTTCGGTCTTACTCTAATTATATTTGATTGAACTTTTTGCTAAGTTGGTAGCGTGTTTACCGACTGAGAAATGAGTTCTGGGTTCATATCCTGATATGGCAAAAAAAAAAACCCATCAATGATGGAATGGGTATTTACCCTTTCATAGAAATCAAGAATTACTCAAATCAATAAAATATAACCTAAATATCCAAAATGACAAAATAAATGACCAAATAATAATTCGTGAATTAAATTTTACGGAGCTCCGCTCGGACTACCTCGCTCTATTGTTTGAAAATGGAGATATTTACTCAAAACTCGTAATATATGTGAAATGAAATAATATACACTGGCAAACCCAAGCACGAATTGCACTATACTTATGTAAAACTTTTTTTTTCAGTCCCGGTTTAAAATTTTCTAATTTTGTTTTTAAAGAATTAATATCCTCATTTGTATGTTTGTGTCGATAAAAAGATTAATATTGGGTCCACAAAGATCAACAATTCGTATTAAAATTTCAACTCCCGGTTGAGATTTTCGACATTTAATTAGGTGTTGCAAATCTTCATGCCATCGCATTGCTATTAAATTCTTCATTTATAAATTTTGACCAATAAAAAATGTAAATATTGACTATTGAGTCTAAAATGGATAAAGATCATTGTTGTACAAACATTTCTCCTAAGAGGCTTAAGGAAAAATAACATAAGCTTTTAAAGACTTACTTGTATTTAATCACTCTATGGCATTGGATAATTATTGCGTTAAAATTTAAGTAGTATCTATTTACAACTAAAGCTCACAAAATCGTACTAATATATTTGCCAATATCTCAGAAACTGTTGGATTTATAAAAATATATTTCATATAAAAGTTTTTTTTATATTTAATAGTACTACAATTTTGCAATGATAGGTTATTTAATATCTCAAACATTTGCGGAGATACGGAAGATTCTGTTTCTGTAAAGTACCCTAAAGTTCAGGTTCATGGTAAAATGAAAATAGTAAGTTTATTTATAATCCTATTGCACGCCTAAATACGAATTTTAATTAAAATCGTTAGTCGATTTTGAATCGATTTTGAGAAAATCTAATTTTTCACTTTTCACCCCCCTTTCTTACTCTTAATTTTAGGTTTAAACAGACACACACATAGACGTCATTGCAAAAACCACTTTTTAGGGTTTGAGGGGTCTTGAGACGTCGACATTCATAAAAGTTTCAGGTTAGACTTTTTTGCGGTCGCGATACTTTTACCTTTTGTGTTCGAAAAGTTAAAAACTCTATATATTTAAGTATAGCTTGAAAGCTATGGTTTTTAAAAGTATGCTTCTTATAAATAGACCTACATATTTGTAACGATAAGTGATTTCATATCACAAATAGTTTAGGAGATATTATTTAAAAAAAGATAATTTACGCATTAGACCCGAGACCTTAAAGTCATTTTGCCGAAATATTGAGAGAATCCATTTTGTTTAGAATATTTATAAATGTTTAGAAATAAAATTTAATCAAAATCGTTAAGGCTGATTTTGAGAAACTCGACTTTTTCTCTTTTTTCCCTTCAGTAAACTACCCCTAATTTTAGGGTTAGATATAAAATTCAAAAAAAACCTCGGGGCAACCCTTAAAAAACCTAGATACCAAGTTTTAGCCCTATTGGTAAAATAGTTTAGGCTCTAGTGGAAGGTACAGACAGACAGACAGAAAGTCTAAAACCACTTTTTTGGACTCGGGTGGTCATGAAAATTCAAGATTCACCAAAATCTTGAGTTCAATTTTTTTGACGATCACAATACTTTCTATATCTATAAGATATTTAGAAAGTAAAAATGTTTCTACAACAAGGAGATCCTGACCATAGCGTGTATGTACTAATGAGTATTGTCTGTGATGTGCCATAACAAATATTAAAGTCATCGAAATCGAATTCCTGCTGATAACCAACTTTGATTTGACCAAACACCGCTTCCTCCGTTCTTTCCAAGATGTACAGTGTTAGGTGACCTGGCGGTCTAGGCGTAATGTGTCAGACTTCTATGTTGCCGGTCGGGGTTCAATCCTTGGTCCCGGCAAAGATTTATCTGATAACCAAACCCTTCCTTCACCTCTGACAAGACATCTTGTGAATGTGAGGAATGCCAGGCCTCCACCGTGGTTCGGATTCCACGTTAAACTGTAGGTCCTCCATTTCATCTCACAATCACCCTACCATTACACATAAGCGTAAGTGCGTATAACCCGAATGGGTAGTAAGACGCGGTGCTAATAATAATAATAATAATAATAATGTACAGTGTTCTGAAGTATGCCTCGGAAAACTCTTGCTGATTATTTACGTACAATCGATTCTCAGCAACTAGCCACGTTAGAGGAAAAAGGGGAGGGGGGGAGAGAGAGGGTTAAAATAGATTTGGTTAGAGTTGTAGAAACTCATTACGAAGTTTAGTTCTATGGGCAAGAAGGGGGGCATAGAAGGGGGAAACAAACTCCTGTTTTCACTCTGCGAGAAACCCTTTGTGTCCACTGCACCATGCGTGTTTTGGAAACTCGCCATGATTTGCTCTTTGTACGCTGGGTAGAACTAGTTGTTATTAGCAATGTTCCAGAGGTGTCATAATGGGAATTAATATAGACCAACAAGCAGCGCTGTTAATAGTGTAGCTTAGCGAGGAGTGAGCGGGGGTAGGGGGGGGGGGGTTAAAATAAANTTAGCACCGCGTCTTACTACCCGTTCGGGTTATACGCTTTAAGTACTAATTACGCTAATGGATTGGGAATATGGAGGGTTGAATTAGAGGGAGTGAACCCGCATTTGCGTGGAGGGAGGGTGGAAAACCATTTAGGAAAAACTACTCCCATTTCACCCGACCGAGATTCGAACCTCGATCTCCCCGTCCTCGGCGGTCGAGCTCAACACGACTCGCGCGTTAGCCAACTACGCCACCGAGTTTGCCGGGAAAGGTATTTTCACATATATTTCAAGGTTTCTCTTAACAGGCCACAATCGACATGGGTAGGAAGGCTTTCCTTCCCCTTCAAAGGAAGTTGTGCTATGTATTTTTGTCGCTCAAGAAAAATCCGTTGACCCCTGCTGGGCTTAAACCCACGATCATCGAGTCTCCAGGTGTGGGCACTTACCCCAAGACCACCTATGTCAACACCTCTGATTTAAACTCGGTAGTAAAGGTTGACTAATTTGAAGTTAGTGTGACTGATGCATTTTCCACTCCTTGCTTTTAACCTAGAATAGGGCTCTACAACACTTTAATCTGCATCGGTGGGCCGGCAGGTAAAGGAGTTACTCTCGTCTGAATTTCCAGTGTTGGGAAGCCAGGGGATTAGTTATGGTTCGAGTGTATTATGAATCCATTTTTTTACCTAAATGGCTTCCTACTATTTCTTCAACTTAAGTTTAAGTTCTTTTTTCTAAATTATATCTTCCTGATTGGTGTAGTAGCTATGAATATCCCTGTTGGGCAGAAAGACGCGTTTTAAAATATTAAAATACGATGTTATTTGAAATGCACACCTTCTAGTGCCCCTCACGTAGGCTTCCCTGTGTGAGGGGTTGGCGTTGGAAAAGGATGTGAGCTAATACCAATATTTGGGCAGTTATAATATTACAAAAATTGTTTGGCCAAAATAAAAAATAACTCTTCAATAGATACGTTCAATTTAATTTTCTACGTATAGGAACCTAAACAAGTCTTTATTATTAATTTTTTCATGAGAACATTGGCCTTTAATGAAAAACTTTTTAAATGGAATGGAAAAAGTCCTAGTTAAATTCACGATGCTCAAGACAAATATTCAATAAATGTTGAGATTAATATGTGAAGCGAAATATCTAGAGGGGCATTTGTTGGTTTATTGTGGTTCACAATATTTCTTACTTTAAATAATATCAAAATACTGACGTTAAATCGCACTTCCATCCCATAGCACTATAACAGAATTTTGCAACACCACTCTGAGTCTTAGTTTTTTTAAATAATTGGTTTCACTTCTACAAGTGAAAATCGATGTTGGATAAAGTTTGGCTTTATTCTAAATAATGTTTGAGCTGATGTCCTTTAGATTATATATCGACAACCAGTGTTTTTACCTTCTTATTTTAAAGGTATCGTGGGTAAAGAACATAGTAGCATTTTCTTATGAATGGGAATAAAGGTTCAACTTCGTGTTACAGAACTATCGTGAGCAATGGGCAAGATACCTCTTGTTAGCCTGAGATGCAGGTTGGCTCTCATGTTTAAGGGTTATTGTAGGCAATGGGCAAGATACCTCCTTGGTTGCCTGAGATGCAGGTTGGCTCTCATGTTTAAGGGTTATTGTGGGCAATGGGAAAGATACCTCCTTGGTGGTCTGAGATGCAGGTTGGCTCTCATGTTTAAGGGTTATTGTGAGCAATGGGCGAGATACCTCCTTGGTGGCCTGAGATGCAGGTTGACTCTCATGTTTAAGGGTTATTGTGGGCAATGGTAAAGATACCTCCTTGGTGGCCTGAGATGCAGAATGGTTTCCATGTATCAAAGGTCTCGTGGGCAGCGTTAATGGTACCTCTTGTTAGCCTGAGATGCAGGTTGGCTCGCATATTTCAGGGGTATTGTGGGCAATGGGAAAGATACCTCTTGTTGGCCTGAGATGCAGGCTGGCTCGCATATTTCAGGGGTATTGTGGGAAATGGGAAAGATACCACTTTTTGGCCTGAGATTCAGGTTGGATCTCATGTTTCAAGGGTATTGTGGGCAATGGGAAAGATACCTCTTTGTTGGCCGGAGATTCAGGTTGGATCTCATGTTTCAAGGGTATTGTGGGCAATGGGAAAGATACCTCTTTGTTGGCCGGAGATTCAGGTTGGATCTCATGTTTCAGGGGTATTGTGGGCAATGGGAAGGATGCCTCTTTGTTGGCCGGAGATTCAGGTTGGATCTCTTGTTTCAAGGGTATTGTGGGCAATGGGAAAGATACCTCTTTGTTGGCCGGAGATTCAGGTTGGATCTCATGTTTCAAGGGTATTGTGGGCAATGGGAAAGATACCTGTTTGTTGGCCGGAGATTCAGGTTGGATCTCATGTTTCAAAGGTAACGTAAGCAACGGGGATGACACGTTCATGTGTCCCTGAGATAGAGAATGGTTTCCATGTTTCAGAGGTATCGTGGGCATGGTGTTGACTGGCCTGGCCATCGCTTGGTGCAGTCTGTCAGCCTCCAAGCTGTTCGTCACGGCCTTGTCCATGGATCATCAGCAGCTTCTGGTCGCGTACCCCTGCGCCCTGCTTTACGGTATCTTCGCTCTCATCACCATCTTTTAAATACAAACATCATCTTGACCTAGAGTTCGCAGACCATCTGGAAGAATCTTCGGTAGCATCACAGAGGATACGGGATCTATATTCAGAGGAGGAATGGAGGATTCTTCTACAGATAGAAAAGTTGATTAAAAATTTCCCTGATTAACTTCTAAAATTTATTCTTTTGTCTTGAATTTACTCACAGTAGCATTGGTAAAACACAAGAAGGGGAATTATTCGGTTGAAATTGAAAGTGACGTGAGTTAGCCCTAGCATTTCGATGCTAGATTTTGTTACAGGATGGAAATAGGGGAGGAATGGAAATTCTCAATACCCCTTATATATATACACAAACATAGTTCTCATAATTTTTCTAAATTTTTAAACCTTTTTTAATATTCAGTTTATGGAAATATATTAAAAATAAATGAGTGAGATTTTTGGTTAAGATGACATAAAAATGAAAAACCTACTATTAGGATTGTGAGAAGCTATTTCTATCACAATTATTGTCTATAATTACCAAAAATGTGGTTTTCCCGTCTTATCTACACGCTAATAGGTGGGAGAGGTTGTACATTTCCCTTAGGATAAACTACAATTTCCTGCCAATTAGAATAACGCATTTATAAACTTGATGTTAAACGTACTAATAAATAGAATCTTCTCTCGACATCTCCCTCCAGAGGTATAGAACGTCTCATCCGCTTCCCGACAAATGGTTCACCATTTTTTTGCGCCAATTACTCTAACTATTTTTGGTTGCAATTAGTATTTGAACAACCAAGCATTATTACATAATTACTCAAATAAATGCACATCTTGAACTAACCGCTGAAAATATTTAAGCATGTGAAACAAATGAACAAAAGTTAACATATTTGATACGAATTACATTGCAGTTTTAAAAGGTTGAGATTTTGAACCACCTTTACTTTAAAATGTCTAACAATACTGGTCCTTAGTTTCTTTTATATCTGGTTTCAATTCCACTTGAATATTTTTAAAGAAGCGTAAAGGGTTCATTGGTCCGTTAAAGTCCACTGTAGTCAGGAAGTCTTTAATTCAAAACCCAGGCATGTAAAGTTCCTGAAAAAAAAGTTAAGTTGACATACATTTCTAGCTTAGTCCACATGATTTTTTTTAAAAAAGCTGATAGTTTTAGTATTAGTTGTTGATCTGCGATCATTAAAGAAGGCTTTTAAGATGTTCTGCGAATCAGGTTTGTTAAGAAACATTACAATGATTTATATATATATATATATATACCTTAATCCTCAGGGTGGTAGTTAAAAAAAACTAGGCATTGCTTACATGTGTGTTTAAATTATGGGTGTTAGTTGATTAAAGGGATTGGCAGTGATTTGTTTTTATGATAATTTCTTCTTGACAGAACTGTACTAGTAAATGATTACCTCTCTCTCACTCCTCATTTGACCAACCACACACAAAATAATTTAATGAAAGAATGTGTTTTTGTTTATTATAAAGGGGAATTAAGATGCGTATAAGTAGTGAATAATTTACTAGTACAATCCTGTAAAATCTTCCTTGCCTTGGACACATCTCATGAGATGCCATTGATTATTATGGTTTATAATGAGGTAACTAAAATAGTTTCTAGCAATAGTCGATATTAAGCTAGGTTCGATTATCTATGTCAGTTGAAAACATTTCTTATTCATGTTACATAAACTATTCACTTAATCCATAATCAATTATTATCAAATACATCAAACAGGTATAGTCTATTGTGTAAAATTGTTTACTATACGTGCCGTAAATTGATGGAAGCTAATACTTATTTTAAACTATGACAAATCCTAACATAAAAATATATAATATTTAAATTGTATATAATAACACTAATTTTGCATGCTTTGAAAACAAAACGAAAATTGCACATACTGTATATCAGCTTCATTATATTCCTAAATATTTAAACATTACTGACAAAATGTCCCTTATAAATATACAATTTACAAAAAACTTAATGGTTTAAAGGTTTAAATACTACTTATCATTTGACGCACAGAAACCGTATTCGTTTTATTTATAATGTACTAATTTGAAATATTGGGTTGATAATTAAGAGTAATGATTTTATAATACAGTATATATCACTGTTAATCTGCCATTTATTGGTGAAATAAGGTTTATTAGATTCCGGTTTGTTTTCCCGTGTTTGTACGGCAATGAATTGGCTTTATATTATAGATGTGTTATTTACAAATTATGTACTTTTACTTATAATATTATATTGTATCTCACTTTGGGAATAAATGGTGTTGAGCAAAAAATTCAAATAAACTTAAACTCTTTTTTTTTCATTTAATTATTTGACCTATTCATCAGTCTAAAATAATAATGTTCTTTCAAAGATTTATTTAGCTTAGTTCTTTGTTTTTATATTTTACTCGAGACGAAACTACAATAAATATCACCCATGAGAATAAAATGTCTATTAAAATAAAAAAAATCTTATTTAAACTTTGACATAAGAAAATATTAAGGCATTATTCATGACTGTTTTATGGCCTTAAACATATATGAAACTCTTCTAACATAGTTTATCAAAAGATGGAATGGATGTTATTTCAAATGAAATTCTTATCGTGAAATTCTTATTGGAATATTAAACATAAAATATATAAATATAAGGTTATTCCAGCAAATTACTTATAAACTAGCTTAAAACATGATAGAATACTATGTTAGTGCAAGGATAAGAGAACAAAATTTAAGTAAATATTAAATTATTTTGATTACCATTTAATATGTTTCGAATTACGTCCTTAGTGCTGATCTTCAAGAAATTAACACCAATAATTTTTAAATTTTAAACTCTGTTTATATTAAGACCTTCTATTGATGATCATGCCCAAGAGAATATTAGATAAATAAATGCTAATCTTAATACAAAAGGAAAATATTTATTTAATTGGTTATACTTCTTTAAAATAATTTACCTCATACATGTGAGTTATAAGTATTTTTAAATAGGCCATGTGGGTTATAATTAGTAAAGTAAAATAGGAGTAATTGAAGGATACATGATAAAATGGGGGAAGTCACATTACACACATTTTATAGGACATCACATTTATCTCTAACCTCATAAGAACAAAATAAAAAACTTTTTTTAAAGGGTCGATTTAAATATGACAGCGAAATCATTTTAAAAGCATTAGAAAAGTCTCTTGATTATTTTACAAATGGCAGTACTAACGAGCTATAAAATTGACTCTCCCCATTTCCCCCTCAATAATCTTCAATTGTTCCCGAGGTTACATGTAGAGCTATAGTGGTGTAATTCAACACACACGGCCAGAATTCAAACCCCGAAAAATCAAATGAGCCTGACATTTATTCTTCGTGAGCACTAAATATAATAGTGCGTAAGATAATTCTAGGTATTTTAATGTCTTTAAGTGTTGTTTGTGCTTTCAATGGCGTAACTTCAATGAGGGTATTAGATTGTTATTATTTATCAAGTCTTCTGTCTTACGACAGGTCCATTCCTCTTGCCAGTAAACTTAGACCACCAATACGTCCTGTCCTTTGCATAGATCACGTGTTTGGGAGATCAATTTAATCGCCGTGAGGTTCTACGTGCAGTGAATAAAAGATACTAAGTCACTTCTATTCATAGGAACTAGTTCACATTAGATAGAGAGCTCGATTATATGTCAGTTTTGACCGGTTTCAGGAGTCGATTCAAAAATTAGGGGCAAATTTTCATACACGGAACATTTATAGTCCGACCATCATAAGAAGATATTACATCTCTTGATAGCATATAGTATACATTTTTTGGCCTATCACTATTTGTTAAAGTCTTTCATCCTATTTTTTATCATGTCCCCCCCTGCCTCCACCCCACCATCCCACGGATAACAACTAACTTAGATAGGCAATACAGTTCAAACCAGACTTTGCAACTTGGTACATTTTCCTGTATCTGAAGTCAGGAAATTAGCAGTTTGAAGCTTTTTTTTTAATTCGAGTGCAATTTTGTACTTTAAACTCCCATAATACCCTTCTTTCGTTTGAGTCATCTGAATCCTCCTCCTTCCTAATCTCTTCCCCTCAACCTTGCCTTCTATGATATTGTGCAGAAGGTAGTCTCCCCTAAGAATATTGAACCGTAACTATAGTGAACTCCCAATCATTTTCGGATCAACATTAAGATTAGATTGGGACCTAACCATAGATTTTGAGCTGGGATTAATCTCCTAATCCATCTTTATCATGGTTGAGGCTTATATAATTATCGTTTATTATATATTCTTTTTCCAAGACAAAGGGAATAGGATGGCCAATTAATAGTGATGGTGACTTAATTATATTAAAAACTGTGCTTGATATAGTTTTATGTATTGGTTCCATTGACGATTTAACAAAACTCATATCCCTTTTACTTAGAGTTATATATTCTGTTACTTGATATGCTCGTTGGGGGCTCCGCCCTAAAACTCCCTTGTGGGTTTTCTTTGCATGTGGATGTAAACTAATGTAATTCCAGAGCCGTTTTTTGATAGGTCTTACCGTTTAGCCACAAGAGACCTCCAAAGAAAGCTCCGCATAGACTTTAAGGTTGCTCCGTCATTTTGAGTTTTTTTTAGGGTTAATTTTTTTTTTAACTGTTCCGTCAGTTACAGGATAGAAGCTATAAGTTTGTCCAATTTCAAGTTTCTAGCTCATCTGGAAGGGGGTGTACATTAATGTCAGTGAGGGATTCAGCCACGGTGCTTTATAGTAGTGTAATATAATACTGTGTTGGTAAAATGTCTACAATAAGTACAACAGTGAAGATATAAGCAAATCACGTGAGCACAAACAAGAAGTGTCGAGTGTGTTAAAGTGGTATATCTGTCATTCTGATTGACCATTATACCCCCAGGTGAATTTATTCGAAATATATGAAGCGGAGTGTTGCCAGGGTAAACAAAGCTTATTAAAATGCGTACATATGCTATTGTATTTTTCATCAGGGTAAGTAGAGCTCGTTAAAACTGTACTTGTGATCAGTTCTCTCCCAATCTGTCTCAATTTAACCAGGGTAAGTAGAGCTCGTTAAAACTATACCTGTGATAAGTTCTCCCCTACTTTCTCTCCATTTGACCAGGGTAAACAGAGCTTGTTAAAACTGTACCTGTGATAAGTTCTCCCCTACTTTCTCTCCATTTGACCAGGGTAATCATATCTCGTTGAAACTGTACATGTGATAAGTTCCCCCCCCCCTCTGTCCCTATTTGACCAGGATAATCAGAGATTGTTAAAACTGTACCTGTGATATGTTGTCACCCAGTTTGTTCATATTTTATCAGGGTAGGCAGAGATTGTTAAAACTGTACACCTGGTATGCTCTCCACCTTTTGACCGATTTGACCAATCATGCATAGTCTCTACTCTACATACCTCACATGGGACTTTATTTCCTTTGTTACCTGACCAAGGAGTATTGAGCTATGAGAACAATTATTAACAGTTACAGTTTAACCAAGCTATGCTTACCCTGGCAACACTCCACGATGCGCCCCTATTTTAAATGTATTCTCACCTTCCTCTACTATTCAAGAAAACTTAAGGATAATAATATCAGTTTGATGGTTTAGAAACAAAATACATCCACATTTATGGTTTCATGGTCTAATTCGCTTTTCTCTCAATATAATGGATTGTCAATAACAAGAATATCTGGGTTAAAATCTCGGCAAGATATACTGAGGGTAATTCATCATAAAGATCTCCACTCTCCTTCCAGGGGAATGCGAGTACATTGTTTATAAATTCTACCTTATCATTCGAATGCTGAGGACGGGGAGATCGAGTTTCGAATCATGGTCGGGCGAATTGGGGGTGGTTTTCCTAAATGGTTTTCCACTCTCCCTCCATGCAAATGCAAGTTCAATTCCTCTAATTCAACCTTCCCAATTCCTAATCCACTAGCGTAATTAGTACTTAAAGCGTATAACCCGAACGGGTAGTAAGACGCGGTGTTAAATATTACTATTATTATTATTACCTTATCATATTTTTTCAGCACTGCGTCTTACTACTCGTTCGGGCTATATGTTTGTATAATAACATTAATGATTTTAGAGATTAAGGAGGTAATATTTAGAGGAAGTGTAGGTGCTGTTGCGTCAAGGGATAATATAAAGCCATTTTGGATAAATCAGCATAAGTAGACCTACACCCGACCAAGAGACGAACCTCTATATCGCCGGATTGGCAGTCTAGTCTACTGCGAGTGTGGGCGTGTTTTACCAAGCGGCCACTAACTTGGGTTACTTTTCTTTTTCCAGAAAGGGTAGTAAAACACGGTTAAATTTAAAATAAACACCCTATGTTGAGAAATCTTCTCTTTTTACTAAACAAAAATAAAATTAGATAGCATAATAAAGAGGATAAAAACACGTCTGCTGAAAAGGACAAAAGCTTCTTTCGATTTGTTTATAAGACGTTAAATATAATGCATAAGAATGAACTAAACTACTTAGACAACACAAAAACCAAATCTCTTTATAATTTCCCGCGTTTCCCCTCTTCCTCCCTACTTTGACACTCCCACCATCTTTTTTCTATCATTCCACTTTGAAGTCTTCTCTCAAGGATACGGCAAAACCCCTTTGGAAAATTTGCAAGCTTATGTGTTTGTGTGTGTGTGTGAGCGCGCGTTTTTGTGTGTTACGGAGTGAAACCTGGCAGACAGACGCGTGCCTTGTGATGAATATTATAATAAAACGGATCTCTTTGTTCCCAGCATTCCCTTACACACCTCCTTCCCCCTTTTATTTTCCCACCCTCCTCATTCCCTTCATCCCTCCTTCTATCACCACGAAGAGAACCAACTATTTCTTCAAAACATTTGATTAACGTTATCCTGAAGGAAGTAATATTTTGGTGTCGGAGGTGAAACTAGATGTTACGAAGGATTTATAATCATTTTGAGAGTTGTTTGAAATTTGATTGAATTTGTTAAAGATACTTTTTTTTCTTTGCAAAAGAAGTTGTCTTAAAAGTGCAATGAATAGAAGATCTATTTCAGAAGCTGAGATGTCTTTCTACACGCTTGTATCCATTGAAATAGGAGGTTAATATTCGAGTCTCGGCAAATTTTGCATTTTTTTTACAGAATTTGATTTATTCTTGCAAAGTGTACATATTGCATTTTTTTTTAAATATTGATAGTTAATAAGTTAAATATTTCTTATTCTTATCACATCATTGGTAGAGTACGGAAAGACAGGACAGATTGTCAGACGTAAAAAAAACCGAGTTAAATTTGCATCAAATATTTTAAAATGAATTTAAACATTCCTCCGTTCCACGTCTCACTACCCTTTAATGCTATACGCATATATTAATAACTCTTTTGGAAAAGGGCTTATAAAGGTAGATATTCAGAAGAAATGTATCGACAATAGTATAGGAACACGATCGAGATTAGAACCCCGATCTTTGCGTCACAATCAGTCTAATATAACACAAGTGTGACACGTTAGACGATAAGAACACAAATACTGCCTTTAAACCTTTCTTTTTCTTTTGATTAAAAGTTATTTGACACCCTGTATACAGAAAATATTACTAAAACAAACATTGGGGAGGATCTTCAAAATGTATTATTATCATTGTTTTATAAATAAGTTTAATAGATGTATTGAATTCTTAAGGGTTAGTTAACATCACGTCAAGAAATATGCCTCTATAAAAAATTGTTTTGATTAACTGAACATGTAGCTCGAGTGGAAAAATCTAGAACCGAGTTTAAGGTATTGAACGGTAAACCCAATAGAAGAGACCATTGGAAAGATTTAGATGTAGATTAGGTGATAAAATCAGAATATACCTGAAAGAGATAAGGTGTAATGAAGGGGACAGGATATAACTGGCTCACGATAGAGATAGGGCGTAATAAGATGGACTGGATAGAACTAGCTCAAAATATAAATAAGGTGTATTGAGGTGGACTGCATAGAGCTAGCCCAAGATAGAAATGGGGTGTATTGGGGTGGACTGGATATAGCTAGCTCAAGATAGAGATAGGGTGTACTAAGATGGACTGGATAGAACTAGCTCAAAATATAAATAAGGTGTATTGAGGTGGACTGTATAGAGCTAGCCCAAGATAGAAATGGGGTGTATTGGGGTGGACTGGATATAGCTAGCTCAAGATAGAGATAGGGTGTACTAAGATGGACTGGATAGAACTAGCTCAAAATATAAATAAGGTGTATTGAGGTGGACTGTATAGAGCTAGCCCAAGATAGAAATGGGGTGTATTGGGGTGGACTGGATATAGCTAGCTCAAGATATAGATAGGGTGTACTAAGATGGACTGGATAGAACTAGCTCAAAATATAAATAAGGTGTATTGAGGTGGACTGAATATAGCTAGCTCAAGATAGAGATAGGGTGTACTAAGATGGACTGGATAGAACTAGCTCAAAATATAAATTAGGTGTATTGAGGTGGACTGTATAGAGCTAGCCCAAGATAGAAATGGGGTGTATTGGGGTGGACTGGATATAGCTAGCTCAAGATAATTGAGGTGGACTGAATATAGTAGCTCAAGATAGAGATAGGGTGTTCTAAGATGGACTGGATAGAACTAGCTCTAAATATAAATAAGTTGTATTGAGGTGGACTGAATATAGCTAGCTCAAGATAGAGATAGGGTGTTCTAAGATGGACTGGATAGAACTAGCTCTAAATATAAATCAGGTGTATTGAGGTGGACTGAATATAGTAGCTCAAGATAGAGATAGGGTGTTCTAAGATGGACTGGATAGAACTAAGCTCTAAATATAAATAAGGTGTATTGAGGTGGACTGAATATAGCTAGCTCAAGATAGAGATAGGGTGTAATAAGATGGACTGGATAGAACTAGCTCAAAATATAAATAAGGTGTATTGGGGTGGACTGGATAGAGCTAGCTCAAGATATAAATGGGGTGTAATGAGATGGACTGGGTATAACTAGATAAAGATAGGGATAGTTGGTGTACTTTTGGAAGTGTGGCAATGAACCTTCAAGTTATTAATGGTATATAGTATGTAAGCTAACTAGGAGCAATGGTATAAATTTACAATGATATTTGGTTTTAAAGTAATTATTTACTCTAAAATAGATTAATATTTTCCTCAACCAAATGTATTAATACAATATTGGAATTTTTTTTAAATGGGTTTGTAAGCCCTTAAATGTGTCAATTACACATAAATTATCGGGCATACAATTAGTGGAAGTCTATGTTCAAATCTCCTTTGCTTCTATTTCAACACCCATAAGAACTAAAACACTAAATTGTGATGTTATTTTTGCTAAAAGAATTAATTAAAATATAAATTTAATAGTCAGTTATCTCAGTCTTTCAAATACGTAGTTACGTTGTCAACTTTAATGTTTTTTTTAAATTTCAATCACAACTCCTAAAGTATCGAGTTTTAATTATTTATTTACAGTTAAAATATATACTATATATAAGCTACTTACCTTTATTTCACCATATTAAACTTTCTTTCTTTATTTTGATTCATAAACTACCAATTCGCTACGCTTATTATTGTTTTTGGTATATGATTTTAACGCTATATACTTTAGAGAGTGGTTTATTTCGAAATTTTCATGATCTTAGTTTATTATTTGGTTCTTAGACACTTACAACATCTGGCTGTCATTTGAAGAACTAATTACCCCTATCGGAAGAGATTATTATTCTCGTTTGGATTTTGGTGTGAAATTTAAATTAGCTTTAAGAATGACTTATACTTATTTGTAAAATTATAATATTAAGTTATTTTATATTGATACTTTCACTGTTTAAAGAGTTAAGATATTTTGTTTTGTTATAAATTTCAGCAATTAATTTTCTCCGAGGCCAGAAAATATTTTAAATAAATGGTACGGAGCTCCGCATGGACTTTCTCGCACTATTGTTTAAAAATGGAAGTATTTACTCAATAATAATAATATTATTATTACAATACAACAATAATAATATTATTATTGAGTAATAATAATATTTAGCACCGCGTCTTACTACCCGTTCGGGTTATACGCTTTAAATACTAATTACTCTATTGGACTAGGAATTGGGAAAGTTTAACTAGAGGAAGTGAACCCGAATTTGCGTGGAGGGAGAGTGGAAAACCATTTAGGAAAAACCACCCCCAGTTCACCCGACCGAGATTCGAACCTTGATCTCCCCGTCCTCAGCAGTCGAGCTCAACACGACAAGCGCATTAGCCAACTACGCCACTGAGGTGGGTAAATATTTTCTCAAAACTCGTAAAATAAGTTATAGTAAAAACAGAAAACAACGTGTGTTATATAAATTATAATTTTTACTGTGTCTAGTATCAGTGTCTTCTGACCCTTGTTTACATAACAACAGTTAGTTAACATCAAGATGTATAAAAATTGTGTTCTTTTTGTTGGGCGCCACCCCTAGGATCTAGGAGAAAAATAATGATAAAAAGAAAAAAAAAGTTTACCTCAGCTAATTCAGACAGTGGCACGACGACTCTCAATACTCGTGACCACTGGGGAGTACTTAAAATAAAACATGAGCAATTTAGATAAAAATGGATTGTTGAAATAAAATTTAATTTAGACTACAATAAAAATAAATGTATAAAATAACAATTGTTGGCACTTTTGTGGGTTTATTGTTGTTTCCTTTATACCACATCCCAATCCTACCTATGGAATTCCGAATAGTTATAATTCTAATTTTACAGAGTATAAAATAGGATTAATGAAACAAAAGGAAGAGAGAAAAAAATCATACAATTAATATTTAGACATAAAATAAAATGTTAATTAATTCTCTGAATTAGATAGTCTTTCTGAAATTTCTTACATGAATTCTGATTTTTATAGAAGAAAAAAATTTTTAAAGTTGAAGAGTTGGCTTGACCTCACCCATGAATTAGTTCATATTGAAACACCAACTTCAGAAATTTGTTTCACTTTGGTAATGCAAATTCTTCCACAGTTTAAACGAAAATAAACAGTCTAGTTCTTGCACACACACCTAGCTTTCCATTTTTGATACTTGTACGTTAATTTACAACCGTTAAACCACTTTAAAAATAATTTGAAATAGGATTTCCACAGATTTGGCTCCATGTTAGACCAACACCGAGGAAGAAGACCCAGTGTCCTAGCGATAGTCTTCCAAAATCAAATTTAAAAAATTTTCGATTCTTTACTTCCAAGTCCAAAGAGAAAACTAATATATTAAAACAAAAAAGAAAATGTTGGCTATGGACTAGGGATAAAAATCAAATACAATGCAGGCTTAATATAAATATTGAAATATATCCCAATGAATGTGAACAATGTTTTCCTAAAGAACTAAATGATTATTTATATCTGTCAAAATTGAAAAGCGCGCTAGTTTTGAGTTATTTACATATAGCCTTGTTTCCTTCTTTTTTCTTCTTTTACAAATATGAGACCCACCACTCACTTGTTTGATAGATCTTCGCATACGTCAAAACAATCATAGCCGACATTGAAAATAGAGTCAACAAACTTCTTATAAGAATAATTAATATGTTCAATAAAAGGTAAGTGTTCTTCCTTAATTCAAAACTCCTTATTTAAATTATTTAAAACAATGTTATACGTTGTTCCTTGCTTCCATTTATTTTATTGAATGGATGTAAATAGTATTATTTGTCAAGCTGGTTATACAGCGGCCAAACTTTGAAGTGTTTAATTTCACACAAGTTTAAAATGGAAACTATTAAAAAAAACTATAAAATATAGGGAAATACATGGTAGGGTGGCAAATTACGTCACAAAGTGAATCAAAATAAAATATTCTAGTAAACCCAAGAATAAACTGCACTATCCATAAGTAAAACTTTTTTTGAGTCACGGTTTAAAATTTTAGGATTATATTTTTAAAGAATTAATGTTCTCAATTGTATGTTTGGACCGATAAAAACGATCAATATTGGGTCCACAAGGGTCAAAATTTCGTATTCAAATTTTGACTTCCGGTTAAAACTTTCGACATTTTATTAGGTGTTGCACATCTTCATGTCATCCCATTGCTATTAAATTCCTGATTTATAAATTTTGACCAATAAAAAATTTAAATATTGACTATTGAGTCTAAAATGAAGGAGATAGATCATTGTTGTACAAACGTTTTTCCTAAGAGTTTTAAGGAAAAATAACAAACTTTTTGAGAGACTAACTAATATTTAACTACTCTATGGCATTGGAGAATTATTTCGTGAAAACTTTAGTATATTTTTACAACTAAATCTCACAAAAATGTATTAATATATTTACCAATATATAAGAAACTGTTTGTTTTATAAAAATATATTCTATATAAAAGTTTATTTTTATGTTTAATAGTACTACAATTTTGTATTGATAAATTATTTAGTATCTCAAATAGTTGCGGAGTTACGTAAGCTCCAGCTACTGTAAAATACCCTAAAATTTATTTTTGCAGGCAAATGAAAATAGTAAGTTTATTTATAATCTTAAACAACGTCTAAATACGAATTTTAATCAAAATTGTTAGAGCCGATTTTGAGAAAATTGATTTTTTCTATATTCGCCCTTTATTAAACTACTCTTAATTTTAAGTTTAAAGAGACACACAGACAGACGACATTGCAAAGACCACTTTTTATGGTTTGGGGCGTCATGAGATATCGACATCCCTCAAATTTAAGGTTAGGTTTTTTCTTCGGTCGCGATACTAGTGTTCGAAAAATTTAAAAATACATATATATTTATATGCGTATGGATCTAAAGTTAATGGTTTTATAAAGATATGTTTCGTTTAAAATATTTGTATTGTAAATATATCTACATATTTGTAATGATAAGTAATATCATTTCTCAAATAGTTTCGGATATATGATACATAATGAGAACTTACGCATCAGACTGGAGCCCTTAAAATCATTTTGCCAAAATATTGAGAGTAGCCATTTTGTTTTGAACATTTATAAATGTTTAGAAATGAAATTTAATCAAAATCGTTAAAGCCAATTTTTAGAAAATCGACTTCTTCTCGTTTTGCCCTTCAGCAAACTACTCTTAATTTTAGGGTTCGATATCCAATTCCAAAAATCCTTCGGGAAAACCCTATGAAAACCCTAGATACCAAATTTGAGCCCAATCAGTAAAATATTTTAGTCTCTAGTTGGAGGTACAGACAGATAGACGGAAATTACAAAACAACTTTTTCGGATTCGGGAGGTCATGAAACGTCGAGATTTATCAAAATCTCGAGTTCTAGTTTTTTGACGATCACTATACCTTCTCTACCTGTAGGATAGCGAGAAAGTAAAAAGAAAGAACAAGTTTGAAGATTGTTAGGTTTTTTTTGTTTAGTTAAGTCAAAAAAATGTTTGAAGGAAGATAAGGAAGGACCCAATTTAGGCTGTCCTTTAATATGGAATTTTATATAGGGAATTATCTCTTTCGGCAATAATGTGTTGAAAGTAAGGGCTGACTTTTAAGGAAGGTTAACCTGAGTTTTAGATATAATAAAATTAAAGCCACTATACAGGATGAAATATAATTGCTAACAGAGTTCAACAGCCTATATTATTGGGTGAGATCAATTTCATCAACCATCATTATCGGTTTTTAGAAGTTTAAATTACTTTTATGAAGAACTAATTATTTTAACATTCTAAACATATATTACAAACCTGTTGTTATTTCCTCCAAAAGGATAATTTATGTATCATAAATAATAACTATTATTTTGTCATCGTAAATCAAGTGAGAATCCTACATTTTTAAATGTTGCTTAGCACTCAAGAAAAACCACCCCCAGTTCACCCGACTGAGATTCGAACCTCGATCTCCCCGTCCTCGGCAGTCGAGCTCAACACGACCAGCGCGTTAGCTAACTACGTCATTGAGGTGGGTAGGCCCAGAGTTCTCCTATATTCGGATGTGAAGGAGTTTAATTATTTAATTATTGTAAATATTGGCCTGTATGTCACTTGTCATATATTTATTGTTATTAAGCTTTTTGAAGGCTCAGGCTTAGGTACTTTGATTAAGTTTAACCCTTTTCCAACACTCATTGTATATTGTTCGCAGTTATATTAATTTGCAATGCTTACATTTATCTGATTGATTTAGTCCTGAAAATAAACAGCTCTTTTGGTCTTTATCAAACGTATTTATGTCATCACTTTAACCGATTGTCTTAAACTATCTTTCTCCTGAATTAACTTAGGCTCAAATATATTATATCGCATTTTATTAGGTTGTTGGTGGCCTGGCAGTCTAGGGGTAAGGTGTCAGACTTCTGTGCTGGTGGCCGGGGTTCAATCCTCGGTCCCGGCACATATTTATCTGATTACTAAACCCTTCCTTCACCTCTGACAAGACGTGTATTAATCACAACTTGTGAATGTGGGGAGTTCCAGGCCTCCACCGTGGTTCGGATTCCACGTTAAACTGTAAGTCCTCCATTTCATCTCACAATCACCATGCCATCACACATTAGCGTAAGTGTGTACAACCCGAACGGGTAGTAAGACGCGGTGCTAATAATAATAATAATAATAATAATAATAATAATGTTGTTGTTGTGACTTGCAACTTGGCCCTGTTATGGTTGAGTTTGTCGAATCAGACTGCTCTGGTGATTACTATGGCTTCTATCGTTAAAATGTTTTGTACGTCAGCTTGTTACACAATCTTACAAAGGCTGTAGTCTCGGGTGACTGGGGAGCGTGTATGAGCAAGCTTGCAGCTCTGGTGAAAGTTGTAACACCATAAACAAGCAGTCTTTGGCATAAGGAAAGCCAATATAATATACAGATATTTTTATTTATTTTATCTTCTTTGTTTACATTAAATTTATATCAACCCACTTCGGTGGCCACATGGTCTAACGCGCTATCTCACAGTGGATTAGGCTGCCGATGACGGTGAGACTGAAGTTCGAATCTTGGTACGGTGTACTAAGAGCGTAGTTAATAGGTCTACATAAACGTGTAGGCCAAACGGATGGTAAAACACGCACTCAGCCCAATAAATTATATATCTTTATAATTATCTAGGTTGAATTTACAAGTACTGTACATTTTTTTTATACAGAAGATTAAAAGAATAAATAAATTTAGCAATGATATTATAATAAAGTATTGTGTGGTTTGATTGTTTTTCCAACCTTTCTCTTCTCCTTTATGGGTAATTTAATCTAAAACTATTATTATTTATTATTATTATTATTATTATTATTATTATTATTAGCACCGCGTCTTACTACCCGTTCGGGTTATACGCACTTACGCTAATGTGTAATGGTAGGGTGATTGTGAGATGAAATGAAGGACCTACAGTTTAACGTGGGATCCGAACCACGGTGGAGGCCTGGCATTCCCCACATTCACAAGATGTCTTGTCAGAGGTGAAGGAAGGGTTTGGTAATCAGATAAATCTGTGCCGGGACCGAGGATTGAACCCCGGCCGCCAGCACAAAAGTCCGACACCTTACCACTAGACCACCAGGTCACCTTAACTTTATTGTTCTGTTCTTTGGTGGACAGAGATTTTCCTCTTTTTTCTATGTTTCTTTCTTTATTTTGTTTATGCTCTTTGGTGGAGTATTTACGCAAAAGTGTAAGAAAATGTTGCTTCACAGATCTTGCGAATTTTTACTAAATCTATCTATTTTAAGATAAAAGAATAGAAAGAATGTATGGTTCAAAGAAACAATAATTTTTGGTTTGGATCACACCTAATTTACTTTCATAATAGCATGTATTTGGTATTAAAACATCAACTTTTATAAATTTAAGCAAATGCGAAGTAAAATTATTACTTTAAATCAAATCACTAAAAAAAATTCTGAATTAAACGCGTTAAAATAGATTCATGGACCGATAACAACATTTGATAGGAGAGAGCATTTCCGAGTTAAGTCTTGTTTTGAAGAGTTAAAATTTAAATTTAGAATGTAGGGAGAGAAATTCATTGCGTTGTTTTGCCCCGTTCTTCAAACAACAACGGTAATTGGGAATCAAGCCATTCATCAGTAATTCTTGAATCAACCCTCCCTTTCCCCTTAAAGCTTTTGTTACAAACTGAGCCAATCCCCTACCCAATAATCCCCTTGGCAACACTCCACGGAACGCCACTGCTATAAAATAAATGCTCATTTAGACTGTGAAGAGGTTGAATTGTTATGAGAAGCCCTTGAACTCACTATTTGATCTAATTTAACTACCCTTCTATCAACCCTTAACATTTCCGGAATAACTTGAAGTCATTTGGAATGTACGCTCCGTTTACATCGAAAGGTAGCAAAATTACCTAATATGTTTCCACTGTGGTTTAGACTATAATATAGGGCCATGGTGTATTATGTCAAGGTATCATTTAGGGTTAACTGAGTATTCAAGTAGAAGGAAAATATACATCATAGTAGTGGCGTTGGCCGAACGGTATTTAAATATTCTGATTTTGACCAAATTACATCTTCTTTATTTTTATTCACTTTTTCTTGTCCGATATTAAGTGAATATTTATTTAATATTTTCTCTAATATATTATATTCTCTCTAGAATATTTTCATGTTCAATGTTTAAATTTATTAACCTTACAACTTTACTGTCAATATCTCTATAAATTATTTTAAAATGACTTTGTTTTTCTTCAGACCTGAAGATGGTAATAAGAAGATTCAATAATAACATCGAAACATGCTGTCACAGAAGACTAAACTACTATCAAATAAGTAGAAGGGAGTAAAGATAAAAATATATAATTTTGTCAATTATTACTTATATGATCTGGCGGTATAGGGGTAAAGTGTCGAACTTCTGTGCTGGGGTCCGGGGTTCAATCCTTGGACCCAGCATAGAATTATCTGATTGCCAAACCTTCTCTTCTTCACCTCTGATAAGACGTGTATTAATCACAACTTGTGAATGTGTGGAATGCCCGTCCTCCACCGTGGTTCGGATTCCACGTTAAACGGTAGGTTCTCCAACCCATCTCACAATCACGCTACCATTACACATTAGCGTAATTGCGTATAACTCGAACGGGTATAAGAAGCGGTACTACTACTAATAATAATAATACTTCTTACCAAATCATAATATGAACATTAATAACGCATACACAATTACTGTACACATCTTGAGTACGATTTCTGAAATACTTTATTTGCAAATCTTAAATAAATATATTATCGAAAGGTAATAGTCACCAATGGCCGATAATCTTGAGGTAGCTGCTAGGAGACCATTCACACTCATAGCATCACAACAATTGTATTGTGTTTTGAAATTATTGGCCATATCCAGACGATAAGTAATTCAAAGTCCCCATTTGACATTCTTGTAAAATTATTAAACGCGCAACTAACTGTCAAGTCCACCCAAAAGTCTTATCTCATATAATCACATCTCTGTCCATGCAATTGTATCTGCCGCTTCCTAGGAGTATTAGGTAATGCTATCAATAAATAAGCTAACGAAATGATTGCTAGCCGGCATCGTGTGGAATTATTTCTATATCTGTTAACGGCAATGTGTGTAAGTCTAGGCTATCTATATAATTCCTTAGTGATTTCAGCAAAGTATTAAATAAATTATATTTTTTGATACATTTCATACTTTTCATAGGGAATTTATAGAATAACCTGTCATTATATATTACCGAGAACAATAGCTATCCTAACCTAGCCCAACCTAACCTAGCCCAACCTAACCTAGCCCAACCTAACCTAACCCAACCTAACCTAACATAGCTACCCTATTCAAAAATAACCTAGCCCAACAAACTTAAACCTTAGTAATTAGGTGAACCTGCAAGAAAACGGTATATTACATAGAACTGGATGAAAGAATTGATAGCTTATTCCGAGACTTAAAAAAGACAAAGAACTTGATATCAAGTACAAAACACAACATAAAAACTCGTTTATTTTATACTTTGCCCAAACAACTCTGTCGCTATATAGAAAGTCTAGGTTTTTTATAGAACGCTTGTATTTCACACATTGCCGGTGACATATCCACTAAATAAAGACCCTACGAGACAAATTTGTGTGAAACCCACGTTTTACATCCACAAACAATGGTAAGCACACAAAAGTGTTTGATTAAACTGTCCGGCGTAACTTTTAGGAATTATTGCTGTTTTATTTTGTTTCTCAAACATGTTCCTCAGACTTGTTTGCCCACTGCGGACGTAGCTTTAGACAAGAATTGCCCCCCCCCTTCCCCCTTTCTCTTTTACCTCATCATAGCCCTAAGCATTTAATTACACTTATGGAGTATAGATGAGGAATATATAATTTACAGGACATATTAATGCCTTTTCGTGGAAGAAAAGTGGGGAAAAAAAATTAAAGGGGGGGAGAAAAATTGAACAAATATGGTAAGAGTTTAAGCCCAAATCTTCCTGTCACTAGCAAACCGGAATATATTAGCGGGACTTTGGGTCAGCGTGCCCACCGATGTGGGTCGTGTTGCACTTTATTGACGTTGACAGGGGAATAGGGAGTTCAAATCCCGGGTGGTTGTACCGAAAGGGGTGGTTTTTTCCTCGTGGTTAAGGGAGAAGGGAGGGAATCTATGAGGGTCTCTTCTAAATTATCCTCCTCAACCCTAACCTTTTTCTCAAGTCGTTCATAGCCACAGTGGGTTTTTAAAAAAAATATTGTTTTGTTGTGCTACTAGTCTTTCTATCGATCCAGATTACTCGCATTATATACACAAATGAGATGGGGAGGATATAGTCTAGCGTTATATAAAAATAAACATCAGTATATCAGAGTGGGATTCAAACTATGACCTCTGGAAAATCAGACTATACCAGACTGAGGAGCTATCCCATACACACACCTGTGTGAGTATGATTGGTGTTAATATACTACTGATTAAAATAAATTGTACAATACACCTAACATACGTTCTCATTTATTTTGCCTAATAAAAACTGTACCTATTTACTTAAATCTCATAAAATATGTGAAACTAAATATTATACATTATTGCAGAAACCTAACAAGAAAATATGCATTATGTTTCACCAAAAAGCATCAATGAATTAATATACACTGTTACAGAATCATTGAGGAAAGAGGAACATCTCCTTCAACCAAAGATTATAACAATCAACTTCGCATTTCCCAATGCTCTATTTATAAAGATGTATTTACTTATAATTTGGTAAATATTGATTTCACAAAATATTCTTAGGAACATATTTTTTATGTAAGCGTCTCATAACTTAGCTAAGATGTGTAAGTTCATAAAAAAAATGTCGCAGAGATACGATCAAAATTTGGGAATTTACACTTATGTAAAGTACCTTCAATGTCATTTTTATGGGAAAACGAAATGCACCATTTTGTTTGTAAGCTAAGCAGTGCCTGGATACAAATTTATATTAAAAATCGTAAAAGGTTATTTTGAGAAAATTGATTATTTATTTTATCACCCGTAATTAGGCCTAAGCTACTCTTAATATTACGATTAGAAAGATAATTCTAAACAACACCATTTAGGGAGCCTTATGAAGGTGCCAGATACCAAGTTTTAGCCGGATAAGTAAACTGGTTTTAGCCGGATAAGTAAACTGGTCTTAGCCGGATAAGCAAACTGGTTTTAGCCGGATAAGTAAACTGGTTTTGGCTCTAGTCCCAGTAAAATACTGGTAGACAGGCGGGGCTGAAATAAAAAAAAATCAGAGTATCATGAAATGTCAACATTTACTGAAATCTTGAATTAAATTTTTGTTTTTTGACGAATACAATTCTTTATCTACCGGAGGTGCTGCAAGAAATAAAAAAGAATCGAATGTCTAAGTTTGAAAAAAAATTGATATTTTTTGGACCAGTAGCTCAAGATATATTTTTTTAAATTGTTGGCCACTTTAAAGGACCCCAAGTCTTAACTCTGAACATCAACCATCGGTCGAGGTCACTAACGAAGGTAGGTAAGAGCACACACAAACTGACCTTACAAAGTGCAAGCCACTGAGGACCAGTAACGTGTTTGCTACCTTCACCCTCCCTACCACCCTCAACACCTTCCTCCTACCCCCCATCCCCCCCAAAAAAATTCCTCTCCAACCCCCTTTAATAATTAACTAGCCAGCCAATTCAGCGCAACCGTCGCGTTGTTAGTTCGTTAAGTGGCCACGCACGCTCTGCTGTGTCGGGGTTTGGGAGGGGAATTCCCCCCAGCCGTTCCCTTTCCAACCCTTTTACGCCCTCTTCACTCTCTTATTAAAGACGACCGACACATAAAGGGTTAAGGTACCTACCCCTCACCACTCCTCCACCCACACCCACCCTCTCCCTGGTATCACATGTGACGCGCTCTCTGGACCGAATGTCGATACGCCTTTGTCTTGCCGTGTAATTTGTACCTAGCCATAATTAGTCAGTACCACTCCCCACCCCTCCCCAACCTTCCCCACGTACTCTCCGTAACTTCTGAAGAACCCTAAGTAAGGGTCACCACAAAAACCATTTAAGTATGTATATTAATCTGTCTTTAATGCTTCTATAGTGTGTGTGTTTTTTTTTTCACGCTGCATCTTACTACTCATCAGGCTTACCAACTATATCATACTAGTATAAAGCCACATGGCTGACTCACTCACTGAAATTAATGTTTACCCACTTCCAGATAAGATATAAACTTTAAATTTGGCGAAACTTATAGCTTCTAGCCTGTAACCGACAGGAAGATTCCAAAAAGTTAAAAAAAAAAAATCTTACCCCCTAAAAAAATTAAAATGTCAGAGCAACTTTAAAGTCGGTGCGGACCTTTCTTTGGAGGTCTCTTGTGGTTAAACGGTAAGACCTATCAAATAACGGCTCTGGAATTACATTAATTTGCATCCAATTGCAAAGAAAACCCACCGGGGGCTTGGGGACGGAGCCCCCAACGAGAAAATCGACTGTGTGTAAATATAACGACTCCGTTTAGTTTATTTATTTATTGGAGGTATTTAACGTGCACTTTCTGAAGCAACTGACTATATAAATACACGAGAATTTCTAAGAGCAAGAGCAAAAGAGTCTACCTATTTTGCCAGGAAAGGCATTTCCGAATCATACCTTACAGGGATCATTTACCTGCACAATCAACATGGGACCGACGGCTTTACTTCCTCCACGAAGTAAGTTGTGCTACGGATTTTCAGCGTTTGGGTAAAATCTGTTGACCCCAGCTGGGTTTGAACCCAAGATTATTGGATCCTAATTCGAGCACTTTACTTCAAGACCATAAGGTGTTATAGATGAGTAAAGTTGGATTTAAAATAAGTGTATTCACATTTACGTGAAGATAGAGTGGTTGACTATGCCTACCGAAGTGACTTATCAACAATAATAATCACAAAGGTGAGGTAGAGTTGAGGTAGATATATTTTTATTATTATTATTTAGTAGCACGTCTTACTACCCGTTCGGGTTATACGCTTTAAGTACTAATTACGCTAATTGATTGAAAATTGGGAATGTTGAATTAGAGGAAGTGAACCCGCATTTGCGTGGACGGAGAGTGGAAAACCATTTAGGAAAAACCACTCCCAGTTCACCCGACCGAGAATCGAACCTCGATCTCACCGTCCTCGGCGGTCGAGCTCAACACGACAAGCGCGTTAGCCGAGAGGTAGATATAGATTAGATAAAATATATAATCGTATTCATTTAAAAAGAGCGGGAAATGGTTTACGGGTGAAAAAACTTTGTACATCTAAGTCGGGATCTGAGCCCCAAACTCACAGTACCTGTCAAAATATAGACTAGATGAGATTTTTTTAATAACTCCTCTAAAACATCCATCCCTTTAGATCAAAACTATGTAAGTTGATTGAGTTTTACTAAAAAATGAATTGTAAAAATAATAATAAAAAATGAAGAAATGAAAAAATTAACTATAATACCTTACTTCTTTATAAAATATTAGACGACGCAATATAGTTAAAATGATATTTACGCTAAATTCCTTAGGTCTTCCCAGGGGAAATCAAAAGGAAACGCTACAGCGTCAATAAACACTTCTAATTACCTCTATAGGGTGAGAGAATCTCATCACGACGGGCGAACACAGGATTACACAAAACGTTTCAAAACATTATAAAATGAAACGAAACATTTTTTTTTGTCATTGTGTTTCATCGTGTGTCATTCTTGTAACCCAAGCTCTAAAGTTAGAGGGGTTCAAATACATATACAAAAAATATTAAATGTTAATTTTTTTTTTAAAAGGAGATTCAACTAATAGAAGTGCGCAGTGTGAATAACTTCTTTTTGTGCTAAACAAATGCTGGGTACACAACATGTGCCCAGCGCACGCAACTCACTCCTAGAAGCGGGAATAATACGGTCCACCTTCACTGAATACCAAATATTACACGAAGAGGACGAAGACTTTGTAAAAAGGGGTTTGGCTATTAAACATTACTTAACCTAGGGATAATATGACGTAACTAAAATAGTAAATTATTTCAAGTCTTAAGAGCATTTAGGTTTAATTTCTGCCAAATTCTATTACAGAACAATGCATATATTTTAAAAGAATCTTAAAGTTTCTTATAGATATAATAGTAGTCAAATGACCTTGACTAAGCTCAACAATAACAATTGATATCATTCAAAAGAAAAAAAATTAATAAACATTTACTCTTTCTCCTTTTTCTAATATTTTATTAGATACCATGGAACAATTATGTGATTTTTCTATCAACGCATGGCATTATTAACTTTGAGTAAGACGATCTCTAATATTATAGAAGATTTCTCCAATATAATACATTTCTGTACTAGTTACTAAAATACAACATATTAGTTGAATGGTTTAGAGTTCATTGTTTATACATAAGTAACCATAATACGCAAAACGTCACTAAATTGTGAATGTACAGGAATACTCAAGTTACCAAACGTTCCTAAGTAAATCTTTACTTAGCTAATACAGAGACACACTTACAAGTACGATAAATAAAATTAATTCTATATTTATCCCTGACAAGCGTAACGCATAACTTTCCTAACATTTGAAATTTGACATCATGTTCTAAATGAACTTTCCCACATAAATATTTACTAAATTTATATTGCAACACCATTCTCAAGCGACCTGAATAAAGTTAAATTGTTCTGTATAACTGTCAAACTTTAATAACATTTGAAAAGTGCTGACCTAACGTTATAAACAGCATTCCCACATTAATATTTACTAAACTCATATAGTAACACAACTCGCAAGCAAAGTAAATAAAGTTAAATTGACTGTTCTGCAAAAGAACAAAGATTTATACCAAATCTAAATATTTACATTTTAAAAAAGGAATGACCAAAATAGAATTTTGAATAGTTTATAATATTTTGAGTTTACGCCGAATAAGAATTTCATCTTGCATTATATTAATATGTCCTGGAAGCCTTCTGCTTCGTCCTACAGTGTCCAAGCCTAATCCAAGAGTAGTCTCTTACTTGACAGACGATTCTTTATATGGAGCACACTCGTCGAACAATCGAGAAGGAATTATAGGTGGGGATCACTGAGATAAACAAACCGGAATGGGGAATGCGCGCGGCACTAGAAACGTCGATTTTCTTCTGGCAAGGAGTGGCAGTTACCACCCCTTTCTAGCATGTTCTTGTTGTTGATGTTGGGTGGAATTCAGCAGGATGGTGGTGGTCTCTAGCAGCGAGATGCGGCACTTGGCTCGGCGCTTATAGTTGTTCGCAGGTTGTTGTTGTTACTAGACTTGTTATGAAGTCAAGGTGCCTGGCCTGGTCGGTGAGATTGGGTAAGTGTATTATGATTGACTTGCCCATTTTGTTTACTTGGAGCATAAATGCTACATTCTTACTGTCTACATTCAAATGAATCGTTGCCCAAACTGGATGACACAAGGCAGAACAAATTCAATGACGCATAACGACACGCAGTGAGACGTTGAAGCGCAAAGCAGATGTTTCTCAATACCTCCATGTTTCAATCAGTTTGTTTCAACCCGCTTTGGTGTCCACGCGCTACCCTTGCAGTAGACAAGACTGTTGATGACGGGGAGATCAAGGTTCGAATCTTAGTCGGGTGTACTAAGGGGTGGTCTTTCCTAATTACTTTTCCACTCTTCCTTGCCGCAAGTGTGGATACACTTCATATAAATATAACCTTCCTAATCCATGAAAATAAACTACTAGCGTGTTTACTATATATATATATATATATGCGTATAACCCAAACGGGCACTAAGACACCATGCTAAGAAAAATTTGTTTCAGTTGTTTCGTGAAAAATACACCACCGCGCTGGGAGGCAAAGCCAGGATCTTTTCCACGTGACGCTAGGTTTCTACAACGTTTTGTACTGTGGTGACCATTCTTGCTTTGTTTGTTGTTCATTTTTCTTTTTGTATCGCGTCTTACGATCAATTCGTATTGTACGATTTGTCACTTTATATTTTCCAATTTACCCACCTCTGTGGCGTAGTTGGCTAACGCGCTTGTCATGTTGAGCTCTACTGCTGAGGACGGGGAAATCGAGGTTCGAATCTCGGTCGGTGTGAACTGGGGGGTGTGTGTTCCTAAATGATTTCCCACTCTCCCTCCACGCAAATGCGGGTTCACTTCCTCTAATTCAACCTTCCCAATTCCTAATCCATTAGAGTAATTAGTACTATAAGGCGTATAACCCGAACGGGTAGTAAGACGCGGTGCTAAATAAATAAATAATATTTTCCATTTTCTATTAATTTGAAATACTTAACGTGAACTTTCTTAACAGACTACATATATCAGTACACGAAAATCTGCTATGATCGACAACGAAATAACCTGTTAATTTTGCCAGGAAAGGAACCAAATTTCCAGGGTTATCTTACTCACTAAAATTGACATGGGACCGACGGATTTACTTCCCCTCTGAAGGAAGTTGTGTTACTGATTTTTATCGGTCAAGAAAAATCTGTCAACCCAATCTGGGTTTGAACCAATTAAACATTGTGTCTTGAGGCGAGCACCTTACCCTAATACCAACAAGGTCAACTTGTTATCTTCTAAATTCACTCAAATGATGTTAGAAAAATTGTCAGGAAGTTTCTTCAACACTTAATGTACTTTTCCAAATAACATTTTCCAGAATTTTTTTAATTGACAAGGTGAACCTAATTATCTCCTACTTGTTTATTCCTTGGTCGTAACAAACTAATATCAGGAATTTATAGTTAACATTTAATCAGTATCGATATTACCAACATTACACCTGTCATCTTAGAACAGACAGAAATATTTTTATTGAAGACTTGCTTCATAGTGTTTCATTTAAAAAAAAAAAAATTTAACGAATGTGGTGTCATGGCTTGAAGATGTTTACAGTAGAAACGTTGTGTTTCATCCTGTGTGCGCTCGGCATAAGTAGTCATATATATATATATATATATATATATATATATATATATATATACACACACACACACACACACACATGATGTTACCAAACTCTCTGCCATAATTTAAACCGCAGCATTTGTAGGCAGTAAGAAAGGAAAATTCCCAGTAAACATATAGTGGTAAAGTAATTTTACATTACTTAACGCAAGCTAAAGTTGTATGCAACAACGCCAGGATAATGCAGCTGTGAGTACGTAGGTGTACAACAAGTTGCATATCCTCAGGCGGGGAGAAGTGCCAGCCGCGATCAACGTTGCCGAAGCATGAGCTCGCGTCAAATGCAGCCGTACAAGTCTCCTTGACAACGAGATGTTTGGGATTATCAACGAACCAATTATAAATCTTCTTGGCAGCAAATGTTTTAGGGTGAATAATAAATGGTACGCAACTACGCACGGACTTTCTCGCTCTATTGTTTAAAAATTGAGATTATTTACTCAAAATTCGTTATATATGTGAAAATAAATAATATACACTAGCAAACCCAAGCATAAATTGAAATATACTTAAGTGAAACTTTTTTTTTAGTCCCGGTTATGAATTTTATAATTATGTTTTTAAAGAATTAATGTCCATATTTGTGTTCCGGTACCTCTATAAAGGCAAACACGAAATTAATTCAAACACAATCATATTTTGTTTAGTTAAAAACATTTTCTTCTGTTTTTAGAAGAAAACAATGTCTTAAAAGCTCGTCTTTTGAAGCTTAAATAAGAAAATCTGGGGGGAGGAGCGCAGATCCCCTAGTAGTATGTTCCGATTCCTAAAATTTTAGATATCACCCACTTTTTATATATATATTTATTTATAATATATGTATATTTATATATATAAATATATATTTGTGTGTACGTAGTTAATTATAACGATGATGGGTTTACTGCAGTTTCAATATATATATAAGGTGACCGGGTGGTCAAGGGGTAAGGTGTCAGACTTCTGTACTTGGGGTCCGGGGTTCAATCCTCGTTCCCGGCACAGATTTATCTGATTACCAAAACCTTCTTTCACCTCTGACAATACATCTTGTGAATGTGGGGAATGCCAGGCCTCCACCGTGGTTCGGATTCCACGTTAAACTGTAGGTCCTCCATTTCATCTCACAATCACCCTACCATTACACATTAGCGTAAGTGCGTATAGCCCGAATGGGTAGTAAGACGCGGTGCTAATAATAATAATAATAATAATAATATTTATATATATATATATATATCCGTGTGTGTATGTGTGTACGTTGGTGATTATAAAGAAAATGGAGTCATTGAGGTTTGAATGGATGATTGTTGATAATTTTGAAGATATTTATAATACGTGGTGGTCTTTTGGTAACTCTGTCACTCACCAAGAGATATGATCAACCGTCTATCCACCTCTTTTAAATCCCTAACCACATAAAACAAAACAAAAAAAGTTACAATTCACTCTCGTGTCCTCTTTAAAACGTGACCGTTGTACAAGAGCGAACTGAGATGTTGTTTTGTTTGTTTTGTGTTTTTTTTTCCCTCTCTGCTGAGGACATGAGAATTGTGCTTTTAGCTTTGTTGAACGTTAGTTCTTTATTTTCAAAAAAAGACACAAATAAAAGATGTATTTGGATTTGTTTGTGTAATGATTTATATTGTTTACATTTCAATAGTTTAGCAGATTTGTATGCGGTGAAGGTGAGAGGAATATTTTCAATAACATTTATTTCTTTCTTTCTTAACAGTTCTATTTTAAAACATCAAAAGCTTTTTTTTTTTAAATAATTTTTCATATCAAGCTTTAACACGATGCATGGTTTACCATTTGATAAATAATATTTTTAAAACGCTTAAAAATCATTATACTATATCAGTTTATTTTGTCGGTAGAATTTGAGCAAATGCACATATTTAAACCAAGTTCGGTAAAAACAAAAGCCATTCCCAGAACCTTACTGCTACTCCCTTCCCCTCCTCACTAACCCCATTTCCAAAGTATTCCCTATATAAGTAGTTCTTAAAAACAGTAAATTTCTTACCAACTCTCACATTCCCACTCCCCTTCAAGGCATTTCCTTCATAATTCACCCTTTCCCAACATAGCAAGCTATGTCAAAACATTCATTTATGACACTATTATTTTTATTTAGCACCCTGTAGATTTAATTATGAATAGGGTTGGGGTGTGATTTATGAAAGCCAAATGTTTGAATTTAATTATTATTATATAGAGCCTACTTAAAACTGCACGCTCAAAGATTAAAAGAAAAAAATCTATATTGGTTTGATCACAATTTATTCATAATAAAAATTGCCTTTTTATTTCTGCATCTAAAACAAGGGAAACTTACTTCTTATACTATTAAGAATTAAGGATTTGGAGCGTTACTTATGGAAAATACACGCCCCAAAATGTAGATAAAGGTTGCAAAAATTACCCCCAGTGCAGTCTGTCAAGATTCGAACCATGAGTTCCCTGTAAACGTCATTTTAAGTAATTGTTAACTTGATACCTTAGAATATGTGACCATGGGTGTATAGACCTCTGATGAGCACGTAATTTGTTTGTGCGTACGTAACGCTCAGTACAACCAAACTTTCAAATAAAACTAAAATATCAATAATAAATGACTCCCAAAAAATGTAGAGTAAAGAATTGAGTTTAACAGATTGATATTAGAATACTATTTTTTTAATTTGTGCAAAAAATCAGGGCATTTCAATTAGTATTATTATTATTATTGTTATTATTATTGTTATTATTATTATTATTATTATTATTATTATTATTATTATTAGCACCGCGTCTTACAGCCCGTTCGGGTTATACGCACTCACGCTAATGTGTAATGGTAGGGTGATTGTGAGATGAAATGGAGGACCTACAGTTTAACGTGAAATCCGAACCACGGTGGAGGCCTGGCATTCCCCACATTCACAAGATGTCTTGTCAGAGGTGAAGGAANAACCACGGTGGAGGCCTGGCATTCCCCACATTCACAAGATGTCTTGTCAGAGGTGAAGGAAGGGTTTGGCGATCAGATAAATCTATACCGGGACCGAGGATTGAACCCTGAACCCCAGTAAAGAAGTCCCACACCTTACCCCTAGACCGCCAGATCACCTAATGCTTGAAGAGGTAGTCCAGTTGCTTAGAAACCGAAAGTAGTGGCATTATTGTTTGGAATAGATTTGAAAACAGACGCTTGTTAAAATAACTTCAAATAAGAGTAAATATGGTGGAAGAAAATGGCAGCAGTTTCAGACATCTTGGAAGGTAGAAACATACCGTGGCAGGAGAAAAGCTCAACTTCTTCGGAAACAACAAATTCGACATTTTATTCTTTTACATCGTGTGAAGGAGAAATCTACTTTTAAAATCTTAAAAAACAACAACATTATATCCAAAAATATTACCCATTTCACTACTGAGTGTCTATAAAAGTATCTAGTGACCCACTTAAGTGGTAGAATGGGCTAAGGCGTCACTCTCGCAGTAGACCGGACTGCCGATAAAGAGGGGAGATTGAGGTTAGAATCTTTGTCCAGTGTATTTAAAGCATTCTCTACTAAATGTTTTTTTCCCTCTCTCTCCTCTAAATTCCACCTTCCTAGCCTCTAACATATTAGTGGAATTAGAACAACATAGATGTATAACCCGAATGAGAGAGACGTGTTGTTTAAAAAAAGCTTAATGTAAATTGGCTGCTGATAATAAAATATTAGGTAGTGAAATCAATTCTACATTGCTGTTGTGTTATATTTTTTTATTAAGTGTTTATTCTGGTGCCTAAATGACATATTTTTTATGCCTATTTGCCTGCTTATTTTAAACCTTTTTGGTTTCTAAGAATCTGCTCCCTATTAATGACTATTTGTAGAAAATAAAATAATCCGTGAATTTGTTTTAAAATCCTGGAATAAAGTGATAGCTCGCTAGGATTAGCGCAAAAATATGGAGAAATTTATAATTCTATAAATATTACTACATTAAAATATTCTTACTGTAAAGTTTGTTGCAGTTTGTACCTAATAATACTTGGATGTACAAAGGAATTATTTAAACCAGATTGATAAAAAGATAAGAATAACAAAAATAGATTTATTATAACAGAAAAATAAAATATAAGTGTGATTACAATAGATATACAAAAATATAAGATATAAGTTCCAGATTAATACTGTCTTGTCGCTACACGGGCTAGTTTAAATGCAGTAGGCTTGAAGAGCAATTTTCAATAACAAAACAGCTGGACTGGCGCCAGACTACGGTCAGGTAATTCTAGAAGAAAAACAGTGAGGTAATTATAAACGAACGTTAACTGGAAATTATATACATATAGTATTGTTAACACATTTATAATTTAAGCTAGCTTGCTTGATTGGGACAAAATAAAATTAGTCATAGTATAATGAATTGAAATAGAAAGTTTATTTGATCACATTGATTGATGGATAACATAGAGGTGTCTACACACAATAGTACTATGGCCGGTCCTTTCCCTATTGGTACTGCCAGAGCATTCAATAGTACATGTATATACTGACCCACTCCCTGGGGTACAATACTAATATAATCCATACAAGACTAATACTCAGCCAATAGATGCCAACAACGGGTGAAGAGAAAAAAGGTATTATCCGCACGTACCCCATATAGAAACAAGCGGAGTTCCGCGCTTTACGCACCCAAGCTAATATCACACTCGAAGCGTGCCAACAAGAATAATTCAATACATTGAACATACTAACCCAACTGGGTCCTGAAAACAAGATAGACCACTTGGTTTAAACCATAAAAACAAGTGTTTAATTCTAAAGACTCAAAAGAGAAATATCGTGCTCGCTGAGAATAGCAACCATTTGGACTTTGGACCAATATAACAAGTCTGATGGACTTGAGCAACACTAGAGTTACTTCGACAGCATCAACAGAGTTGTAATAATACAAAACCAAAATCTAGTCATTCTGACTGAAACAAGAAGTCAAAATAATCGTAATAGTCGCCTCGACTATACTAAGTCTAAAATAAACATTAAGTCAGATGGACATTTTAAACAAACAATTTCTAATATTTTAACTAAACAATAAGTTAGATGGACGTCGGCTCTATAATTAAGAAATCGGAGAGGATATTCCTTGGTGGCGCGGCGGTGAGAACCACGTCCAACACATCATGCACACTGGTTCCTTCGTGAGGAGAGATTTTCCTAGGAGGTGCTGTGTTGAGCACCACGACCAATAATGCATGGCCGCCGGTCCTTTTGTGAAAAGAGGTTTTCCTCAGAGGCACTGCGGCGAGTACCACGCCCATTACTGCATGGCCACCGGTCCCTTCGTGAAGAGAGTTTTTCCTCGGAGGTGCGGTGGTGAGCAACACGCCCAATACTCCAAGGCCACCTGTTCCTCCGTGAAGAGAGGTTTTCCTCAGTGGCACTGCGGTGAGGACCACGCCCTATACTCCATGGCCACCGGTCCACGACAGTGGCGCTCGAGAGTCGTGGGAGCGAACCTAACATAGGTTTAGTTCTTTTCTACGACTAACGGAGTAGTAAGTGGATGTGTTAGGAAGCACCCTGTCGCCATTTGTGTTGAATATTTTGATAAAAGGCATGTTGGCGTTATCCGATCCCATCCAGCCACGGCGAGTAAGTTTGTAATGTATTGATTTGGAATAATCTAAATTATGTAAAGAGTCATGGATGAAGATAATTTTTCTTTAAAGTAATATAGGTAGAGTATCCTTTTAAGATTCATCCATGAACAAACACGCGTTTCTTAGAATGATGTGAAAA
>CABFVX010000874.1:16956-47075 GCA_902151425.1 Timema shepardi
TATTATTATTATTAGCACCGCGTCTTACTACCCGTTCGGACTATACGCACTTACGCTAATGTGTAATGGTAGGGTGATTGTGAGATGAAATGGAGGACCTACAGTTTAACGTGGAATCCGAACCACGTTGGAGGCCTGGCATTCCACACATTCACAAGTTGTAATTAATATACGTATTGTCAGAGGTGAAGGGAGGGTTTGGTAATCAGATAAATCTGTGACACTATCTTTGAAAAACTAAACAAAATTTGCAGTGATGTTTTTTCCCCTCCCAGGCATGATTTATAAACAAATATATATTATTTAAAACGAGTGCTTTAAATACATCACTATAATATTCTGTCATCCCCATGTCTTACTACTAGTTTGGGAAATAGGCATATGTAGACTCTACTAATTACGCTAATGTGTTACGGATGGGGAGGGCTTGATTTTGATTAAGTTTACTCACATTTACTTGGAGATAGAGTGGGAAATCATTTATAAATCACCCTCAGTACACCCGACCGGGATTGGAGTCTAGTCTATTAACACCTTGGACTATTCGACTACCGAATCTGATTATTTAAACTACTAACCAGCCATTTAAAAAAACCCAACAGAAACGATCTAAGACCCGCACGCTCTCAAATACTGGATTGCTGGAAATAATGCTGTGTATTCACACAGGTCGAGTATATGGCTTATAGTGTATACTCCTATGAAAGTTCGTGGGGTGGGGGAAGGCAAGTGGTCCAGTAAATAGAGTTAAGATACTGACTATTCACATGGTACACTTTCCTACTAAAAGCTAGTACTTGCTCTGCTACAGAAATAGATAAAACTGTTGTTTGCACAAGTACAGAGTTTTATCACTTGCTCTAAAAATAAAGACGGGTCTAAACGGCATCAAAACTTATCATGAAGCAAGGTCAATAAAAAACAATTAAAAGATAACAAACCAAGGCAAATAAAATTAAAGTATATTGTGCAACAGTTGGTTATGATATTGTGAGAAATTGTTTTGTACAAACCACAGTATAGATTTCACATAAGAAAAAATTCTTTTTCTGACACACTCAAATTACCCCCGCACACTTTCTAACCCAACCATATACAAACGCACAAATTTATTTCGAATCCTTTGACGCAATATCTTTTAAAATAAGTTTAAATTTAATTTGTTATAATAAAATCAGCTCTTTTTGATTAAATCGAGTTTGAAGGTATTCACATGTTTGATATTTAATACATAGCTTATAAACAAAGGGGCATTGGTTCATTCATAAATCTCATATTGTCGTATTTGATGGTAAAGAAGAGTCGAATCCCGGCCGTACGGTATACCCTCTCCTCCATCCCCATAAAACAAGCTCCCACCCTCCCCTCACGCAAATGCTAATACATTTTTATAAATTCTACCTTCCTCATATCTATTCTATAAGTGTAAATATGCGGTTTCGACTCAATGGCGGCTCGTCACTTTAGAAGCTGGAGGGCGCAGCCTGTTTAGTTCATAAATTATTTCTAAATAATATATTTAAAAGAAGACACAAATTTTGGAATATGTTTTGCTAAATATTCGTTTAGTTAAACTCAAAAATTAATATCACAAACAACCTGCAAAAGATTTAAAAAATGCTCACCCCAAGAACGTGGATGTTTTGTAGAAACTCCGCAGCTGTGTAATCTGCATAAATATATAGGTATGTATGTTCAATGTCCTCACAATCTCACAACATTAATATGTAGGATATACAATATTTACATTATTTACACTTTCGAGAAATGACTTAGAACACAATAAACAAAGAAATTATTTATATACAAAGTCCATACGCCTTTCCTTTAAGTTAATGAACTTTTCCATAACTTTGTCGTCCAAGTCCTTCATTTGAGTGATAAGTTCCTTGTTGGTGGCTACCATCGCTAGAGCATTAAGTCTGTCATTTGTTGTTGTATTTCTTAGGAAAGTCTTTATTATTTTCAGTGTTGAAAAGCAACGTTCAGATTCAGCAGACGTCATTGGGGTCGTTATGATAATTTTTAGAAGCTTGGTAACCTCACTGAAAACTGAAATAATGTTATTTTTCTCCATGAAGTTAAATAGTTGTATTGCTCCTTTAATGTCAAAGTTCTGTCGTCTGTATGGAAGTACCAATTCAGACAGGAGTTTTTCTTTTTCTAAGAAAGGGTAGTGTTGGATTACTCGCGTGAGTTTTTCTTCCGGAAAGCAAGTAGAAAATTGGGGAAATGACTCATTACATAACAAAGAAACTGCCTCCAAATGACCAGTAAAAGTTAATTTGTCTTTTACATTAGTTGTAATGACATCACACACTTCTTTAGCACCCCCCACTCTGGTTCTACATTCCACATTACTTTTCCTGCTTATTGATTGTTCAGGGAACTCTTCATTTATTTGCTTCTCTATTTAATTCACTTGCCCCCTTTCTTTCTGCATCTCATTTTCAAAAATGGAAATGTCATTTTGCCACATTACACTGTCCCTGTTCCTGGTTTGTAGTTGTTGATACAATATATCCACGCGAGGTAACATTTTGTGGAAATAAGTTAGCCAGAACATGAAATTTGGGTCCTGAAAAGCTCTTCTGTGGCTACTCGCTTCGTTAACAGTAAGTTTGTTAGTGCATTTTCCCTCAATAACTTCGAAGCATTCCTCCAACTTATCTCTATTTTCGTACACAACGTTAACAGTTCGAATGTTGTAGTTCCATCTTGTTGCAGCAACTCTGGGTAGTCTGACTTGTACTACTTGCTCCAAAACGTCAGATCGTAGAGATGAGTGCGAAAAAAATGCGGGAATGGCAGAAAAGGTTTGAGAAAAAAAACTCGAACTTTGCCGTTTGCACTGGTTGCTTTTTCCAATATCAAATTTAGCTAATGAGCGTAACAATATACAAAATAGGCAAATGGGTATGTTTATCTAATCTTGGCCTGTACACCACCAACAAAGAGCCACTCATAACATTAGCACCATCATACGTCTGTGCTATTAATCTTCCTTTTGAAGTGTCTAGAAGAGGTTTGATGTGGTCCAATTATGCATTTTGCTAAGGTGCCTGCACATCTTCCTTCAGGAATAAGAAACCCCCAAAACCTTTCACAAACTAACCTCTCAAACACATACCCAAAAACTAATACCATCTGACATCAGTTGTCTCATCACATTCGATGGCTACAAATTCAAAATCACGTATCTGCTTTTCTATTTCCTCCCTACAGACATTAAGCATGCAGTCCAGTATGCCATTTTGTATTATTTTCGATGTTCCTTTGAATACAGTGGCTGATTCTAAATGGTCTTTCATTGCAGAATCCATCTCAGCAGTATAATTAATTAAACCTTTGTAGACACCAGGATTTGTAGATGATGCTGATTTGTCATGACCTCTGAGAGGTAATTCAAAAACACCACAGAATTTAACACATGAAACCAACCTTTTTAATATGTGCCTATTTTTGTCAACGTGAGTATTGTGTTTTTTAACGTTTTCTCTGTATTGTGAGTCTAGACTAGACGATATGTTTAAGTTTACTTTGCCTAGCAAAGAAAGATCAACGACACTATTCATGTGATTCACAGATACTTCGTGTTTCTTGATTTTTTTCTGTTAAATTATAGTTGACGCCCTTTACTATCCGCAAGCATTCACCACTCTTTCTGGGAGAAAACAAAATACACGGGAAACAGTACAAAGATTGGTCCACATCACAGCCGCAAATTCAGCCATTTTTTTTTGGTATGCATCTTTGGACTTGAGCTGTCTTTTAAAACTTGATTTTCATTTTTCTTTTTTTCACTTTGTTCCATACAAAATTCAGGACTTAGCCTACCTAATGATTTCAATTTTCTTTTTTGATCAAGAGTTAATCTTACAATATTCGTTGTCTTATGTGCCTGAATTGAACTATTCATATTAAGCCTAGTTCCAAAAAAATATTAAAACATATAACTCAAATAAAAATTATCCTAAAATAACCCTACATAATATTATTATAAACACACACGCCACACACATACTCAAGATGAAGGAGCACGCAGAATGACTGACAACTATTGCTGGTTCACGCTGTACACATTTCACAAGCTTTCAACCTTAGGGCGCGTAAGGGAGTGCGCCTTCAAAAGAAGAAAAAGCAATGCTAGCTAGCTATAGCAGGACGGGGACAATGGGTCAAGGGGAGGGAAGGTTTGGTTTCACAATGTCAGCCGCTGACCCTCGCGTGCCTGACTGCATGCCATTTGAAGACAAGAGGTGAAGGGGTGGGAAGGTTTGATTTCACAATATCAGGCTCTGACCGCCTCACGCCCGAACACATGCCATTTTGAAAACATTGCCTGCTATTACTTAAACCAAAAACATATATTTCTTGAAACTATTTTGGCAAGATAAAATTGTAGTGAGAGTGCGAATAATAATTTTAAAAGGAACTGGGGACTCGTAGGGATGGAGGGCGCGCGCCTCCGCGCCTTAGGGACGAGCCGCCCCTGTTTCGACTGATAATTTTAATACTCCATTTTCAAGAGTTATATAAAATAATAGATGTTATCAAACACCCAAAATTTCTTCTTGTCATGTAAGCTATAATACTATGTTTTATAACCATAGAAAATAACCAGTTAGTGTTTCCACCCACTCTACTACCTCTTATCTACGACCACTCTAGACTAAAAGTAAAGTGGGGGTAAGCTACAATAATTATAAAGAAGAAAGACATTAGCAACAATTCGGTAACAATATGAATATTTTATTTAATATAAAAACAATTTAAACAATAAATTACATGGCCTCCAAAATCCATCAGGGGTTGTGCTGAAAATCATATCCAAACAAATGCGCAGTACTATTTTGCGAATGTTTCCAAACATGAAACATATTTTTAAGTCAACTAGGTCACTCTGGAAGAGACAGCCACTCGACCCAAAAGCACAATGTCAGTTTCACAACAGTGAATATTGACAAAACCTAAAGTGTTGACTATCCGAGCAAATTACATTATAAATGTCTAGTCAGATATTTATTGAATAAAAAAAGAAAAGAGCCTAATGGGCATCTTTGAAATTGGTAAGAAAGTTGTTTGCTACGTTACATTGAATACAGACAAAGAATAAAAAGGGTGGTAAGTTAAATTTAACATCATATGGATATTTCGGGGAACACATGAGTTTGGCTTACAGACCATAGGTCAACCCCCCGTGGGACTATTAAATGTTGACACAATTACGGACATTAACAAGATCCCTACTTGTTAATAAACATTATATAACATACAAACGAGGTCTAGATAAACCACAATTAAATTAAATTAAATAATTTTGAAAGTATTCAAAGTCAAAATAAATGCATCAGCAAAATTTTACGTTACTTTACCAAACAATTCAAAATAAGAAAACATCGTCAAAAGATGAGTTTACATTTAACAGCTAAAGTCAGACAATTCAAATTAAATACTTCTAGCAAAAATTAGTTAAAAAATATGGCAATATGATATATTCAGTGATCTCACTGACACTAGCGTCTGATTGGCGGAAAAAAGAATTAGATGTCTCATTACAAAATGTAGTATTAAAAAACAATATTAATTTTAGCAAATAGTTTACTTTGCCTATTCAGGTTTATTCCAATAAATACGTTACTTCAATTTCAAAATTGAACAAGATATAGTTCAAGTCTATTAAAATAATATCGATGAAATAAATTTATAGAGAATACGAATACATCCTGAAAATGTCAAGTCCAGGACATAACTTATCCTGATGGCGTATAATACAATAGTCTAGGACATGACTTCTCCTGAAGGCGTCCAATTTAATAATCGTATCGTTTTCAGAATCATCGAGCTTAAATAGTGTTTCTACTCACCAGGGGTTGGAAGGGGAGTGGGGGGTGGTCCATATACGTCGGTGACGTCCCATCGGCCACTTCGATGTATGAAAATCATCACGTACACCATCGACCAAGCTTGGATTGGCTGGCCTCTCTTCCTCACGGTCCACCAGTGTTGACAAAATATCTTTTTGACCAGAGCACCAGAGACGTACACACATCCCGCGCTGTCTAGGTGGAAGATTCCGTCTTGCCCGCAGGGGGCAGGTTAGTCGTAATTCCGGTACTGTTGTGAGCGTCATTCTTGAGTCCCATTGAAATCATTGACTCGTACGCTTGGCATATCAGATGCAGTTGCACCAAGGCTCATTCGCCCCACTCTTTAATTTAGGACGCGGTGAGTATAGTCCAGTCTTGAAGGTTGTTCTAGCCATAAGATATAAAGGGTAAGTACATGCACATTTTATTGATTCCAGGGAGTTTATTCTTGTTTGATATGGCTTAGTATTGTAGACGGATTCTACATTGGACTACAATAGAGAAGCTTACTATTGCAGGAAGTTTATTAATATTGCGGTTTCATACGGGTGTGGGTAGTATGACTTGAAGATTAGTATAGGGTGGTGGTATGATGTAACATCATCAAATGTTACAGTAGGTGGTAGCACTTTTTTATATTAATAGTTGTACATATCTTTACAACAGACGTGATGTTAACAATTTACTGAGTACTGTATTATATTCCTATGCTCCTCTCTAATATTATTTTAATTTTTTTATAGGTTAGTTAGATTGCTGTTCTTACCCAAAGCTCGTACAAATCAATTTACTGGTTTAAGGAGTATAATACTGTGTATGGAAATCGAGAAATATCTTCGTTGATATTAATAACATCCTGGAAAAAATTAATTAAATCCTATATAATTTAGACATCAATCCGAATGACAAAATAGTAGCTTTAAATATCTTGAAAATGTTATTTTTATTATTTAAGGACGCCTCAACAAATAAAGTTCATAAGCACCTTGATAAAGATGATTAAGAACACAGTAAAATACCTATAGGAGAGAATAAAATTAGTATAAATAAATTACCTGATGAGAACAGCCAATGAATGCACTCCATAAAAATAAAAAAGTATTACAATTTTTCAAAAATAATATAAACATCAGATGATTACCAAAGAGTGTGGCTCAAATGGAATTTAAAAGATTCACCTGGCATATCAATCGAGGTAAAATAATACGGTACCTCCATCTACATTGTCACGTAAGAAAAAATTAAGTTCACCTTTAAATTCAAGAGCAAAGAGGCATACTTGCGACATTCCACCTAAATGTGATTCACACCGAGAGTATCGTAAAGATACGTACAGTACTACGTAGGATGGATGCAGGGAAGAAATTAGTAATTTAACGTCCTTTACAAGAGCACATTACATTACATTACATTGTAGTAATTACATCATTCCCTAATATAGAAATTACTCTGCCACAAACTCCATTAAAATATCATAACATGTATCTATTTAAAGTGTTTGGTCCACTTTCTATGAAGAAGAGGTTTACGCATCTCCAGGAAAGACTGAGGAAAAGTTTCCTTGCGCGAAGGCTTGTTTGGACGCTTTCTAATAATAATAATTACGCTTTATTATTTATTGTAATGTAGGTGGGTCTCGCTGGGCCTTCTTGGAAGAACCAGCAGGACTCACCTTCAATGTCTTACCAACCAACTCAGCCTCTGTAGATTCTGAGGATAACAGAGTTGCCATAGCTCTCACTGCTGGTAATTTTATTCCCCAAGTGTACTTGGGATTTTTCCTAGCAGGAACCAGGGAATAACTTCGAACAGGACTTAGGAGAGGGCTTTAAAAAGGATTTGGGGAGGGGCACCCCGGGGGTATGGATGGTGGGGGTGACATATAGGAAATTATTTATTCAGTGTTTACAGGCCTAGTATCTTACAAACTTTAAATCCGGGCCGTTTTTCCACTTAATTTTGAATTTACTTTTACAATTACAATCTGAATTTCCTTTTTAACATTATAACACAGATTTCGGCTCTTGATTTAATTGAAATTCAACTACCCCTAGTTCCATTTGGTCCGCCCCAGGTATACTACACACCCAGTACCCTCCCCCACTGGGCCTTCTACAGTGCCTGAGATTTCACTCCCGAGTCCGCCAAGCGCACAACAGAGGTGGGTATCCACATATCCACCACCCGGGAGGCACCCTATCGGAGTTGGTGCCTTGCCTACTTTCTAGCCACCACACTTCCGTTTAACACTTCCTTCCACCTTTGGCAAATGAATTTCTTAATCTACCCCTTACCTAATTCCCCCCGTACCTAATTTATCTATTCTAACTACTAAACTAAGCTAAACAAAGCTAGCTCAAATAAATTCTATTCCCATTCTTGCCGCGGAACTCCATCACCCCGATGGTACCACAGGGTTGCAGGGCAGCCGCCTTTCTCCATATTTACTCTGAGTGCCCATCAACCACAATCCACCTATCTTGTTTCCATGGCGGTGGGTCATACGGTGCAGAGAACCCCTCAGAGTTCATATTTACCCAACTAACTTTTGTTGATACGACTGTAAAACTGCCCTTGAGATCACAAGGGCATCCCCTGTGTTCCTCCAGACACTCAGTCTTACTGTAACCCAGTTCCCAAGGCCCGTGCTTGCTTCTCCTGGAACATTTTTTTTTTATCCCGGCAAGGATTGTTACAGCTAGGGCTCAATTGTATGCATAAATTGAAAATATAGGTTTGCCACTATACACCTGCCTGAGCTAGTTCCCAGCTCTACGCATGTTACCTACTGGTTACAGAGCTGTTCAATCTTAGTTACTGCGATTTCTTTGTTAAATACCTCTATTGCGCTCATGGGAGCTTCACCACTAACAACTCTAGTGACCACTGGCATATGCGGAACTTTCCCTTTCAAGGTATAAGGTTCCTGAAGACACACAACATCGAGTACCATCTCCTCAGCCAGCTTGCGGACTTCATGCAACACAGTCACGCTCTTCATTCCATTAACCTGTCCTATTCTAATGGTGTTATCCCCCATTACTGGTAGTATTTGTGCACGTAGCACGCTGGTCACAACACGCTGGGATTAATCGTATTGCGAACGTGTATTAAATATAGCACTAGCTAATGCATTAGAGCAATCTTTACTGTTGTACTGAGTATTAGTAGCAGTAGTATAAGTGGTAGTACTGGTAGTGATGTACCCGTAAGATGGTAGGTTGGGTGATGATCATGGTGGTTTGGGGGGTTTAGTCAAAGGGGCGATCCCTCATTGTGTCAACCTTCACCTTGGTGGAAAAACCCCTCTGTCCTTGATACACCCCCTAGCTGTAAGCCCCTGTAAAGCTATGGCTACACGGAGTAGACCCACAACACAACGCACCGCATTGCATTTTATAGCAAGTGGCTACACGAGCCGCACCGCACCGCAAAAGTGCGGAGCAATACTCCCTCGACGACTCGTCCGCGCCGGTGTGGTGCGGCTCGTGTAGCCACTTGCGTTTTAAAACATGGATAGCACTCCACCGGAAAAATGCGGTGCGGTACGGCTACGTGTAGCCGATCCTTAAATAGGAGGAACTCTCTTGACACTCTTCTTTTGTAGTTAGACATGGGAACAAGGAGTGTAATAGTAACACTTTTTACCGAGAACGGTAATCCTATAGAATCAAAATGTTTCATAATCATATCAAATAACTTATTATAATGTCTTAAAATACATTGAATCCTCCAAACATGGCTATCTAAGTTATTATTATTATTATCATTAGCACCGCGTCTTACTACCCGTTCGGGTTATACTCACGCTAATGTGTAATGGTAGGGTGATTGTGAGATGAAATGCAGGACCTACAGTTTAACGTGGAATCCGAACCACGGTGGAGGCCTGGCATTCCCCACATTCACAAGATGTATTGTCAGAGGTGAAGGAAGGGTTTGGTAATCAGATAAATCTGTGCCGGGACCGAGGATTGAACCCCGGCCGCCAGCACAGAAGTCTGACACCTTACCCCTAGACCGCCAGGTCACCGACCTACCTAAGTTCCGAAAGTATATTTAAGAAAGGGCTTTGAAATACCACTTATTGGTCTGGGAACAATAAGTAAATCTAAAAATTTTCTTACATACATTTCTTACCATAGTTTTTCTTAGTACACCATCTTATTACCCGTCTGGTCTGCCTGCGTGTAGTATTAAAAGTAAAATAAAAATTAGAATAAATAAATATGAATTTGTGTGGGGGAGGGGGGAAATTATTTAAGAAAATACAATAACAGAGATTTGGACCCTGATCTTCCAGTCAGCAGAAAACCAGACTAGATAGGTGTGTGATATTTAGTCTGGGGATCCCCATCAATGTGCATGGTAAGTTACTGATGGATTTCGTTCATATTTGGTATTTAAATGTTATATGGTCATGCCTCGAGGCCAAATCTTGATTTTAATTCCGGACCTAAAAGAAGTTTATTGATGCCAATTTTTGAAATATGAAATTTTTCAAAAATGGTTAAATGAATATTTGCTTGAAATTTATATTTCAAATGTTATTTAATGGTTTTTTATATGAAAAAAACTATTTGAAGGCAGCTAACAGATTTTGTTTTATAAAATATTTGATTTATGATTACGTACTATATAGTAGATTAAGTATTTGGAAGTAGGTACAGTAAAGGTGCATGAAAACATATAAAATGAACAAACACAACATGACTCTTACAATGAAAAGAATAACACAGTTCACACTTTATATTGTTATGTTTGGACAATGAGGTAATGGCTGCCCCTTGAAGACAATCAATCGTTACTGCCCAATCCCCCGACCTAAGTTTCATTCTATCAACCCCGTTATCGAACACTAAAGTTAACATTTAACCAGCCCTCTTCACAGAAAAGCTATAAATTTACCAAGTAAGCAAATTCGTTAAATATCTTAAATTAATAGCATTTGTGGAGATAGTGAATAGCTGCATTATAATAGGCCACGGAAGTCCAGGTGGATTCAGGTAGAGCTCGCTCTATTGGTCTCTCCAACTTCAACGCCCGTCAATTTAAATGAGTGTAGGAAGCTGCAGTGCACGTAAAGTAGCCCCATGGCTTCTTTGGTGCTGACTGACAGCTCACAACTGACGGCTTTGAAAAGCTACCAGAACAAATTATGTATCCCTAGGCCGAACCATTTGATCTGCAAAAATATGTGTTTAGCAGCTGTCAGTCAGTATCAAAGAAGCCATAGGGCTACTGTATCCGAATCCGGACAACTGGGCGCCGCCAACTAGGCGCCGGGACAACTGGGCGCCGCCAACTAGGCGCCGGGACAACTGGGCGCCGGGACAACTGGGCGCCAAAAGTAGCCCCACTTTTTTCTTTTTTTTTAAAGTGATGAGTAAAAACAAAAAACCCACCCCATTTTTTTCTTTTAAAAAAAATCACTTTTTTGCACTTTTTTCTTTTTAAAAAAAAATCACTTTTATAATGCATTGCAATATTATGCGCAACACCACGTAGAAACGAAATAATGTCTCTATTATTATAGTCCCTAACTAGTCTTACAATTCTAGCACCGACTTCTCGATACTTTCTTTTTTTCGGTGTAGGCTCATGTCCAGCTACAAGATGTTCATAGTAGATATCTCTTACAGCTTGTACTTTACGTAGAGCATCAATACATTTCCATATTGTGGGATGTTGCATGCCCAGCTCAGTTCCTAGCCTGCGATGTGCAGCTTCAGCATGATTGTTAGTACGATTGTGACACGATTTTTTGTTCCATTTCGTCCAAACCACTCTGGTTGATGAAACCTAATGAAGTGAAGAAGCAAAAAGTAATGGTAATGGGTCGAGTGGGCGAATTCTAAGAATACGCAAATAAAAGCTCGTAACACCTGCACCGCATATCTATGAACTGGATAAGAGAAAAGTAATAATAATGTGGGGAGGGGGGATTTCTAAGAATAAACAAACCAAATCTCGTCGCACCTGCACCAGAAATAAGTCATAGCTTGAAGGTATTATAATATCGGCGATATTATTTTAATTTTTACATAGGGATGCACATAAATGCTACTTATTATTCCTCTTTAGTGGTTTATTTTGCGCACAATTCTTATTTTTCATTTTTTGGGGAGTTTTTTTTAGAAATTTTACTATATCAAATAGACTAACTTATAATATAAATTAATTAAGTTTCCTCTACTAAGATTATTTTTTTAAATACTCCAAGAAAATGATATGATGTTGCGCTGAAAAATATGATTAATTAAAAAAAGTTCATTTTTAGTTTTTATCCATCACTTTTTAATTTTAATTGAAAAAATATGAAAAAATGGTGCATTTTTTATTCTAAAAAATTGCATAAGTTAATAAATAAATAAAAAAATTAGTTTTATTTTAGCGCCCAGTTGTCCTGGCGCCCAGTTGTCCTGGCGCCCAGTTGTCCTAGCGCCCGGTTCGCGCGCGCCCAGTTGGCCGCGCCTGGTTGGCGGCGCCCAGTTGTCCTAGACCGTACTGTATCAAACCATTCCGCCTTCAAGTAGAGCTGCACGTGTGATTAGAGTAGAGAGAGCTTGTAGACTTCTGCAAGGACGGCATATGCCCCAATCGGATCTCTGAATTTTATTCATATGGTAAAGAGAAGTGAGCATAATATCAATACGTAAGCTGTGATTTTAATTAATTATTTTACTGTCCGCTTCAGAACTAAAGTGCCATTTCACATGTTTCTGGAGGTGGTTTACCATTATAATAAAATAGTAGAAAAACAACTACACACAAAAGTATGGAATGATGATCCATAGCTCACTCCAGCTCCTTTTATCTTATTCATGGCCGTAAATAAAAGGTAACAGAGTGGGGTTGTAACACTATAACCCAAACAGGTAGTAAGAAACGGTGCTATAAAAAAAACTTAATTTGATTTCCTGATTATATATTTTGTGCTCTGTGTCTTACTACCCGTTAAGGTTATCTATATATTTACACTAATAGGGTAAGATGAGTAAGGTAGAATTTAAAATAAACGTACCCACATTTATGTGGAGGCAGATTGGAGAACCACTCTTAGACCACTTGGACGAGATCCAAGCCTAGACCAGTCATTCACTGATAAAAACAAACAAACAGACGATGCTGCCGCCTTGGTTCATGGGCATTAATAGTGATGATGAAAGGTAGTCATGCCTTCCATGTACAACCAAAACAAATATGTTAAAAAGTTATTCTTTAAGTACTGAAAAAGAAATAGTCTAATGTAGTATTAAGAAAAATTGGAGTTCATATTTAGAGCCATGCATAAATAATGATTAAGGTAACTTATTTATACGAGGTATATAATTAATTCTGTTAAATCATTCGTGTTATCGAGTCGTGCTACCCAGTTGGTAAAATATAATTTTTATCTTTTAATTGAAAGTAAAAATGAGCTAGTTCTGAACCCTTTTCCTTCAATTTTCCCAACCTAACCCAATAATTTAGAGCCAGCGTGGTTTAGCCCACGTGCCCGCTGACATGGGTGGTTTCATAATTATTACTTGAGAAGGTGGTGATTGGACTAAGAGGAAAGATGGTCCGTTTCGGTGGTCTTATGGTCTAAGGCGCTACTCCTTGAATAGATAATAAGATGCATTGCTAGGAAAAAAGAAAGAAAGAGAGAGGAGATTATTGATGTTATTTTATTTTATTAATAAAGTTTGTTTGAAGCTCTAAAGAGAGCATTAAAATTCTACATTCTCATATGATAAACATCCCTCTTATGCAACAAATTCATCTTGCGACGACGGCTACACCAAAGGTCTTGTCAAGCTGTCTAATAAGTTGCAGATTGTGTCAGAGGTACGGGGTGATCTGTCCATTGTGGCAAGGCCTTCACCCACTTGTAGAAGGTGTCACCAGGACATAGGGTGTCTCTAGCCTGTCTGTGGCCGATAACGTGATATCCTTCACCTATCTTTCCGATATCCACCCCACAAGATATCAGGTCGCTGAGAGTCGTGAGGGCTTCTTCGTTTGGCAGGCGGTCTGCAAACAATATTCAAACCTGTTGTTAACATAGTAAATTAAACAATGAAACTTCAGCTCTGCCCACCAATTTGTTTACAAATTGAGCTAGCTCCAAACTAGTTTTCCTTCTTAATATGATATTTCACTCTATTGCCAATAATATACGAGTATATTGGCGTCTCAAGGCGGGAGTGTAAAGGATGCGAGAAAAGATAAGTGTTTTTGAAGTTTTTATGTTAAAACTTTTTTTGGTCAAAATAAATAAAATATTGTTTCACTATAAACATAGTGTTTAATTTTCTTCACATAGGAAAGTCGATATTTCTAGAATATCTGTCAAGGGTGTCCTGGAATTTAATGACATCCTTTTCTCTTCATTTAAAAAGTTTGTCATCTAATGCCGTTATACTCACGATAGATATTCAAGAACTGTTGATAACGCCATGTGGAGAAAATTAAACTATTTATTTGTACTCTAACAATACTTTATTTATTTTGACCAAAAAAAGTTGTATTATAAAATCTGCAAAACACTGGCCTTTTCTTAAGTTAGGCTATAATATTTATTCAGCTTACAATTCCCCCCCCCACCTCCCCCACCCCCCACATGGTCTCATTGCTCGTTCGGGATATGATAATATGGTAAGTCATTAGAATTTAAAGAAAAGGTACTCGCATTTGTGGTGAGGTTGAAATATGTACTAGCTATTTTTTATCGATTAATTTCCCTAATAATTTAGAAAGTGCCATACAAAATTTCCTTGTTTTTTTGGAAGATATTTTTAGAATTTTCAGAAATATGTATTTTATTTTAATAACATGTTCCACACCAGGTTTAGTGACTATTTGAGCTAAGTAGTAGGGATTAGGAGGGTAAATGTGAGAAAATACACTTTCATTGCGTGAATCGAGGAAAACTATACTGAAAATGACGTGGGGAAACCCTAGACTTTAGATCACTTGATTAGAACTAACCCCCCGCCACCCTGCTCACCCTCAATGGATTCAAGCGTATTTCTGGTCTAACGATTGTCTAACTACAGTTGGTGTTTTAGTTGTGGAAATCCAAAATGTGTTCCCACGGGTAGTTTAAAGTAGCAAACCTTTTATCTACACTTGTGAGTTTTCTTGTAGTGGAAAGTATTAGTCAAAACCAGCACCGGTGAGCCCACAGGCTAAGGTGCCAACTTTGTCGCCTAAAGTTTTCCGGTGATGGAAAGGTCAGGGTTCAAATTCATTTTTGTTGTATCGATGGTGGTTTTTTCCTTAAATCATATTAAATTCTCCTTCCCACACAAATGTGGATACATTTCCTCTCAAGTCTACCTTTTATATTACATAGATCTAATAAACATTGTCGTATCGTGGAGTGTTCCAAGGGTAAGCAGAAAGTTACTCATTACTCAGAAATAAAAATATTCAATGGTCAAAAATACATTGCTCATATAAATTATGAAGAGAGCCTATGTATGATTATTAAAATGAGGAATTAGTGGGTTAGAACACATCACAGGTACATCTTTAACAAGCTTTGCTTACCCTAACAATACTCTATGACACCTAACTGTTAACAAATGACCTGTTATTAATATTAATATTTATTTCGTTGAGTACACCTCATATGAATGTCTAGTCATACCAAATTACAGCCTCATACATTACTTTACCTTAACAATGGTATGGGAAAAGGCATAAAATAGCAGGTTTGACCCATTATAACTCGTGAAGTGTAATGATTTGAAATTATTGAGTCACTATTTATAGCTTATAATGATACACTTGTTAAAGTTATGCAATAAAATGTTTATTGTTTAAAAACTTTAAGGTGCGGCAGAAGGGAGCATGAGTAGTTTTACAGTTTTGAAATTTGAAATTGAAAAAACTGAAATTTTTTGTCCAAAATAGATCAAATATTTCTCCATTAGCAATATGGAGTTTAGTTTTCTGCACATACTAATATCAGCAGATCTTGAATATCCCTCAAGGGTGTCCTGGAATTTTGTGAAAACTTTTTCTCTTTATTTAAAAAGTGTTGACAAAATTCCAGGACAATTTTTATATATATTCAATACCTATTGATATTAGCATGTGCAGAAAACTAAACTCTTTGTTGCTACTGGATAAATATTTGATTCATTTTGGCAAAATAAAATATATTCTATAAAAACTGTAAAAATACTTGTGCTTCCTTCCTGCCGCATCTTAATAGCAACACCCACCTGAAAAGTCCCCTATGACACAGATGCCAATGCTCTGGGTGTTGTAGCCAGGCGCATGTGCACCGACAAAATCCCATCCTCTCCCCTCGTACACATGACCATCCTCACCGATCACAAAACTGTACCCAATATCGTTCCAGCCTTTGGTGTCAATGTGGTAGTTCTGGTAGCTGCGGACGATCGCTGAACAAGTATTCTTTGGAAAGAAAGTGCCGAGTTGGAGGTATATTCCATTCACCGTAGGAATTGACTTTTGAAAGGTCTTTTTCCCTACCATAAATCTACTATATAGTAGGATATTGGTAGGAAAAAAGACCTTTCTGAGAGTAATTCCTACCGTGAATGGAATATAGAGTAAATATTGACAATATTATCAGCTGACCATTTACATAGTTTTGTGATTGAGACTGTACATCTATCAAAATGCGGATCAAAAATTTCGGCCAAATAGTATAGAAAATTGTTTCCCGAACTTACCCGCGTCCGCGTACCCCTAGCGGGTACTTTATTAATACAAATATTTTTTTAGTGACCAGCCTAATAAAACAATTAAAATTATATCAACCCTTCTAAGCCACAGCTTTGTTTGATATGCTTTACAGCTAAACTTTGGTGACCTGGTGGTCTAGGGGTAAGGTGTCAGACTTCTATGCTGACGGCCGGGGTTCAATCCTCGGTCCCGGCAAAGATTTATCTGATTGCCAAACTCTTCCTTCCCCTCTGACAAGACATTTTGTGAATGTGAGGAATGCCAGGCCTCCACCGTGGTTCGGATTCCACGTTCAACTCTAGGTCTTCATTTAATCTCACAATCACCCTACCATTACACATTATCGTAAGTGCGTATAACCCGAACGGGTAGAAAGACGCGGTGCTAATAATAATAATAGCAAAACTTTATTGAAATTTGGAAGGATACCTAGTTTAATTTTACAATATAAGTACTTATTAACTTTTTTTTATAAAGAGTGTAATTAGATGTTTTGTTAGGTTTCTCTAAGAAATTTTTGGAATTAGATATTTTATGCTAAAATCAAGGTCAGTTTACTGAAAGGTAAAAACGAAAACCATTGATTTTGGTTAAATTTTGTATATAGGCGTTGTTAAACAGCACAAATAAAATATCAAGTCTCATTTTCTCATGAAAATGACTTAAAGGTAGAAATATCCACTTTTGTTCATATCTCTGCAATTATTTGAGATATAAAATAACATTTAATTTTAAAGTTGTAGTAGGCACACTAATAAAAATTAAACCTTAGCATATTTTAATAGATGTCTCTATTTTTTTAAATAAGTTCTGTGAGGTGCATTGTACCATTTATTCTCGTATTTTTGTGTAAAACATCTTGAGATGAAAACTTTCCACACTGGTGTCTTGCCGACTAGTAAGTAGGTGAAAGCAATGTAAAGAGAATAAAAGTTAGCACCAGGGGCGGCCCTAGCAAGTTTTTTTAGTTGGTGCGAGATCTCATTTTGGCGCCCCCCAACCCCCATATACATTTCTTACATGTTTATATATTAATAACTCAGACTTCCGAAAGATTAGTATAGTAGTAGTATCGATTAGAAATAATAACAGTAAATAGGAACAATATTCATTTTAAAAGGTTTATTTAAACTCCTATGGCGCAGACAACACTCACATCACTCATAGATTAAATGTACATATTAAATTAATTCAAAATTGAAAAAGAAATGAACTCAAAGGTCTAGAATAACATCTACCTTGCTTTTGCGCTTGAATTTTTTTTAATTAAATCTAATTTTCTAGAGACAAGATTGCAAGATCTGACAGTCCGTCCTGACACATGGTTGAACTTAAATAAGTTTTAATTTACTGAAGCTTCATTCTCCTTTACCGACAGTGACAGGTATGGTTAGCAAAATTCAAAGTGCTGTCCCCACGTTCGGCAATATATCCTGCCAACAATGTTGTTTAATAAGTTGAAGAACTTTTATTGGTTCTGCTGATTCAAGATCTTTCAACAATGAATTCAAGCTTAAAATTTCCTCAACCAATTCACTATCAGCTATGTCGCATTTTCCTCCATCGGTTAAACTTATTTCTTAATCTGCTCAGGCTTTTCCGACTTTTCAGGAATAGTTTTGATGTTGTATAAAAAGGATCATGTATCATTAATTTTGGATAGTTGTGTAAATCGAGTGACCAACGCATTCTCGATTTCATCGATCGTAGGGTAAAATACGTTCATTTTAAACAATTCTTCAGGATCTATTGGTGCCTCGTATACCACCTCATACTCGAATAATATCTTATTTCTTCGGGATCGGACTGGCTTAAAATCAGGATCCATCCCAGCCTGAGAAGCAATTTCCTTAGCTGTTATCAGAGCAGACGAATAATCCCGGTACTGTTTCACAAATTCCAAGCCGTTTTTCAGCAATTGTGAAACGTTTGGTAAATGCATAGTGTCAGACTGCATAGCCGTACTTACAATGTTTATTTGAAACAAAATATCATACCAAGCTACCATTGCAATTATGAATTCAAATTGTTTCATGTTCTGAATCAAGGACAAAGCTTCTGATGCTGCAACTGAGTAATTTGTTTCTTCGTGAAGATCTAAAAGGGCTTCATGAATCGAAGAGTAGTAGTAACGAACTTCAGTGAGGCTAGAATCTCTACTCTCACAACGAGTTTCACAAAAAAAAAAATTCCAGCGATAGTCCTTCTACTGTTTAGATACCACTTCCCATCGCTTTGTTGATCTAGAGAATAGAACAAACCGTCTTTGAAGAAATCCGAACAAATAAACCGAATTAACTGATGTTTTGGTGGCATCTGCTACTACCAAATTTAAGCTGGATTAAAAAATGCTAGTGGATATTGGTTCAGAATTATGCTTTGAACACCTTTGTGTACTCCTACCATATTGGATCCATTATCATATTCTTGGCCTCGACAATCGTTCATATATAAATCGAACTCTTGCACAGTATCATCAAGAAAGAGGCCAGTGAGTCCAGCTCCCGAAGAGTCACTTAAAGGCTTGTAAGCAACGAAACACTTGAACTTTATCTTCATTAGTGTCAACAAAACGCAATGTTCAAGATAATTGTTCGACGTGACTGACATCAGGAGTGCAATTCTAGTACGATGGAGAAGTATTTAGATGATTTTTACCACAGTCAAAATTTTATTTCGAACTTCACTTCCAAGTAAACCGATTAACTCATTTTGAATACGTTTACCAAAATAGTGAACGTTAGTCTCCTTATTAACAATACGGCGGAGGTGCTCCATCATCACAGGATCGAGTTTTCACAGTTGTGTTTAAATAAAAATAAAAACCATCCTGAGTTGTGTGGTGATTAAGCTCTTGCGTTTATGAACTTTTCTTGATGATTAGTTTGTTAAGATAATATGTGAACAGTAAGCTGAGTTGTTAGGTAAACAATTTATTTTGTCGGGTAGGATTAAGTGGTATTTAGGTGCCTGGGTTTCATTTTTTGCTCAGACGATCTGTCGTATTTTAGCCTCCCCTCTCCCCTTCCCCCTATGAAGGCGCCCAGTGGGGTCACACCATTCGCACCACCCTAGGGCCGCCCCTGGTTAGCACCAGTTGGAGAAAGACATCTGATACAAAGATATAGGAAGAAAAACTAAGTTGTTAAAAATCAGGTCACATTTTTCAACTTTAAATAATAAATAAGGCTTTAAAATCCACAACAATGTCCAATTAATGTCATTAATCTACTTAATTTTTAAAATTGTGTATGTTTGGCTGTAATAGTACTGAAATATAACTGCTGTGTACTGGGTGACGTAATCAATGATATAATCAATTTATTCCAAGTGAACCCACCTCTTTTGTCTCTTTATATTGGTCCAGTCTGTCTTTATATCCACACTAACGAGGTAAGGACACTGTCAGTAATTTATTAGGATTTTTATTGCCATATCTTACTACCTGTTCAGTTTATTTTCATATGTACTAATTACGCTGTTGAGTTAGGGATGAGGAAAGAGGAGGGTGTGTGGATAACCAATTAGGAAAAACCACCGTCAGTACACCCGACAGGGATTCGAGCCCCAACTTCCTTATCACCAGCAGTCTGGTCTATTGCAATAATGACACAATAGAATTACCGGTACTTATCCTACTATTTACTGTATTAAATGTAGGCTGTGTGTATTTCTACCTGGTCGTAGCAGTACTTCTTTGTTCCCCCATGATGCACCACCACGTAGGGGACAGGAGAGACCGCCAAGGGCTGAGGTTCCGCTGCAGGGGTCCGAGCCCCCCACTCGGCCCTGCTTACTGTACTAGGGCATAGAGAGTTGACAGGATCTGAAATAATGGTCCAGTCATTATGTCCATTAACAAGAAAATATTTGTTTGATTAAAGTTTTGATTTGATTAGATTTCGTTGTTCTCTCATTAGGAATCCGGTGGAGGACCGGCAATGGCCGTCAATCATTTAAATCCTTTCACGTAGAAGACAGGGTGAAGGGAATACATTTATATGGAGAAACGGTTGGAAAATACAATGCAAAATAAAAAGATCTAGCTATTTTTTTAGGTAAGCGGTTTTCAATTCATCGTACGTGTTTTCCTGGAAGTATGTGGCACATTTATTAAGGGTGCGCAAAATTAATTCAGGAATGACGGCTGCTGCTTCTTTTTGCTAAAAGTTAACAAAAGTTGTACCCCCTGTAAAACAAAACAAAAAAGTGTTTTTATGAAACAACCTAGTTTAAAGATGATTTTTTTAAATTCTCATTTCGTGTTTTCACATTATATTTATGCATTAGCTGAAATTAGATTTTAACTCTGTTCGGAATGATCAGTACAAACTGCCGTGTGTATGCAAATAAGGCAGAATGATCAGTCCGTACTGACGCACTGATGACTTTCCACCAAACTGGAGAGTGGACTGACCTTCCATCAGTCCGTACTGACGCACTGATGACTTTCCACCAAACTGGAGAGTGGACTGACCTTCCATCAGTCCGAACTAACGCACTGATGACTTTCCACCAAACTAGGAGAGTGGACTGACCTTCCATCAGTCTGAAATGACTGTGTGTGGGTAGAGCGGGTGGGAGGTCAGTCCAAACGATCAGTCCACCGCCAAGGGTCGTGGGGCAAATAGCAGTGTGTGTAGGTCTCCTGTGTTTATTGATACAATTTTTTAATGAGAAGTGAAGTACTATATTACATTTTAATTGTTTGGATACATTTATGTTATTGTGCATTCATGCTTGTGCCTGTAAGTGATCAATGGCTTCCTGATAGAAATACTTTCTTTTGGAATTTATTGAGTGATGTGGCGAGAGAAAGAATGCTTGTGGAATGTAAAAAAACTAAAGATTATCATAATAATGTAAAGAAAAATACTGTCCCCGCTTCGATAGCCAATCCTTCACTTACAACTTTCTTTCCCGTATCATCTTTTGTCTACGCTTTTTAACATTAACATGTTATTGTGTTTAGGCGCTCGCCATGTACGGTAACATGAATTCTAACCTTTATATCTTTGACCAAATAATAAAATTAGTGGTTGTAGGGATGTACCGGCATTTGCGCCGGGTTGAAATGTGAAAATATACTAGCATTTTTGTATTTATAAAGTAATTAACGTTTGTTGACTTATCAACCCTATTAGGGATTTTAATCCCTACCTCCTCCCATTACAAGGCGTGATGTGTACCAGCATTTGCACTAGGTTGAAATGTTAAAAGATGTCTAGTAAAAATCTTCCTACCAAGATGTAAATTAAAACATATAGATAGTTTGTTTGTTTGTTATATTGCATTCAAGTAATGGTTTAATTTACGAGAAAGCTTATGCCTTGTCACCATGCAAATAAATACAATAATAATAAAATTATTCTTTTTTGGTCAAGATTGTTGAATGATATCTATCTTAGAAATGCTGATTCAAAATAAAAATACAAATAATAACGTTTTGTGTATAACTAAATGTCACGATGTGGGAGAGCAGGGGATTCCAAGACGTTGCTAGCCGTCACTAATGCACACTAAAACGGTCATACTTCTTTCCGGGGGTTGAAGCCCCCCTATATCAGTCACCGGCAGAGTTTGACGGTAGTGTGTGATAGGGTAAGATGTGTACCAGCATTTGATAGGGGTTGAAGTGTGAAATGCTACAAGCATTATTGTTTGGTTAGCGTTTGTCGACCTATCAACCCTATTAGGAATTGAAATCTCCAAGCTCGGCAAACTTACATATCAGACGATCTATCACGTCCAATAGTTTACCGCTGCAGGGGTTTGATTCCAACCTTTCCCCGCCAGAAATAGAAGAGCCTGACATTTAGACGTCGTGCCTACTTGCGCTGTAGTGAAAATTGGGAAAGTCTAACAAGAACTTCTGCAACTGCGGGATTCCTTAGAGTACATAAGCACTTTCACCCTGTTTGAGGTCATTTAACCATGCACTTAAAGTAGTTGAGAAACATTCTCACTTAGTACAAGTGGTAGAAATTAGATCTTAAAAGGAGAAAACTCTATTAGCCTGATATATGGGTGGACCGTTATTAAGTATTGCAGTGACGTATTTTGAGAAAAATGAATAGGTATGCTGTACTCTTAAAGTTGCAACGGAGATTTGGGGGCCGAGGACCCTCAATCACCATTGTCCAAGAACGTCAAGGGAATATTTAAAGGAATATATTTGAAGATGTGTCCATATAGAACATTGGTTCTCAACCTTTTATTATTTCCCTTTAACTATATGCAATCTTAGGAAATTTTGAGCCGCCCCTCCCACAACTCCATATTCTATCTTCTTTTATTTATCTATAACGATGGTTACCATCCACTCCAAATGTAATAAAAGTAACTCCATGGTGTCAGCTCGCATTCAGGTTATACCTACCGAGTGGCTACCAAACTGTTTGACGAATTAGTGCCAACCCCTGCGGATAGAGGGTGTTATGTTGTCAGCACAACGATGACTCCAGACATTAATCTCTGCTTTATATACCGGAGCCACTATTTCTTTATTTGAGTAGCTCCTTATTTGTCCACCCTAGGCTGAATTTAACCCGTTCCAGACCCACTTCTTCCCAGATAATCTGGACGTGCTGGGAATCAAATCCGGGACTTCTGGGTCCGTAGCCAGAACCTATGACCATCAGACCACATAGGTGGTCCTCATATTGTAATTATATCTACATGGTTAGAAATTTCAGTAAATATTAATGTCGGAGCTAAGAGTGGTATGGGCCCATTTCTGAACGTATAAGAGAGACAGATCCTATTCAGTTAGCCTAGTGTAATTAAAAGCACACAGTTAGCAATACTCAAAGCAAACAATCATAATAAGAGTAAAATGAAATGATACATCGATCAAGCGTCGATCAGATCTTGGTGAGAGGGAATCAGGTGGATTGCCCAACTCACGTTGCATTAAAAACTGTTTCTTAAAGCCTAACTTATCTCAAACAATGCTGCTTAGAAACAAACGAGTCTCCCAACTTGATAGTTTATGCTCAATAAGCTATTTAGATGCGTAAAAACTGAATAACATAGGGGAAATTATCTCGGACTATTAATACTATATCACTACGTCATTGGTTTATTGATAAGATATTTACACATATCTTTTGCTGTAAGCAGTGGTGAACCCAAGGGGGAGAAGGGCAAACAGGGTATTTGACCGCCCTCCCCCCCTCTTTCTCCAACACCACAAATATTGTTAATATAAATTTAAATAATATTAAGTAAAACTAAAATATTTAGCATTGAATATGTGTTGAATGTATATGCTACAATGGTGACCTGGTGGTCTAGGGGTAAGGTGTCAGACTTCTATGCTGGCGGCCGGGGTTCAATCCTCGGTCCCGGAAAAGATTTATTTGATTACCAAACCCTTCCTTCACCTCTGACAAGACATCTTGTGAATGTGAGGAATGCCAGGCCTCCACCGTGGTTCGGATTCCACGTTAAACTGTAGGTCCTCCATTTCATCTCACAATCACCCTACCATTAGACATAAGCGTAAGTGCGTATAACCCGAACGGGTAGTAAGACGCGGTGCTAATAATAATAATATATGATACATTTTAAGACCAGGCTTCAGATTTTAGCCTAATATTCAAAAGGTTCACCGTTATACACAAAATTAACAATGGAAAAAAACATATAAATAATAGCTTTAATACCATTTGCATTATTTAAATCTCTTAATTACTATAAGATTACTCCAAATGATTTATAAAAGCATTTAATATTCATAAATATTTTCGGCCTTCAGGGCTTAGGAGGCTGTGCAACCACAAACCCACTCTCTCCATAAAAATGTCATTCTTGCCACAGCCTTGATAGAATGCCTCCCCCAAAGTAAATGGCTGGGCGCGCCCCCAATTAAGTAAATTGTGTGAAAATATATTTTATTTTACCTTTTGCTTCTAAATCATCTTGAAGTGGTGGAATCACACTCCTAACTTTTGGGAATGTGATGTATAATTATAAAAAATCACAATGACTAGCATGTCATTAATGTAAAACAAAAACTAAAAGAACACTATTAAAACTCCACGATGATTTCTATTAAAGAAAAACAAGAATTACCGTCGACAACGGTTAAAGTAGCCTCGTCACCGACCCAACCTCCCACCCCCTAACCCACTCTATCAGTGCCGAAATGCCTAAATTTGAGAGAGTGGTTAAATGTGTGTGCCAAATACATGATAATACATGTGACTAGAATACCTAAACATAGCTCAATGCATTTAATTAGGGCGTAATTTAAATATTGTTAGGTAAACTATTATTTTAAGATTAATTTTATATATTTTTATCTAAACTATAATAAACATTGTGATCTTGAATCTTTTTTCAATAGTCGGCACAATGCTTAGCTTATTTCACATGAACCGCATGAACCTGGAATGTAAAAACCCGAGCTCATTGGCCAAATTACTTGTGGGCGAGCGGAAAGGAATGTGTTGCCACCCCCTAGACATTGGGCAAGGTCATTAGAGCCTCCCTAGCTTGCCTTGCGTTTTTCAAGTAGCAAGCCCTGGGTTTCCTATTGTGTTAAGTAGAACCTTTTGGAAGAAGAATTACTTAAAAAAAACACTATTCTTGGAATGTGAACCAATATTATTTTTAAAATTAATAATTCATTACATGTATATTTATTAACAATTTAAACATTAATGTTTACACAGTTTATTATTATTATTATTATTATTATTATTATTATTATTATTATTAGCACCGCGTCTTACTACCCGTTCGGGTTATACGCACTTACGCTAATGTGTAATGGTAGGGTGATTGTGAGATGAAATGGAGGACCTACAGTTTAACGTGGAATCCGAACCACGGTGGAGGCCTGGCATTCCCCACATTCACAAGATGCCCGTTTACACAGTTCACACAGACAGCATTGAATTAAACAAAAAAAACTAGTCCATATAATTATTGGGTATGCAGCGTAAGACTAGCATACCGAGAGAATACGCCACTGAAATATTGTACATTTGAAAAGATTCTTAGCGTTCACGGCAGTGACACTAATTGTTACTCTCAACCCTCCTTTTCATTGCACATCCATGATAGAAGGATATGTATTAAAACTAATGAAATAGTCATCAGCATGCACGTATGTCGTACCATTTTATATTTGTAAGCCAAAATATATTAAATCCTTTATTTGAATGAATATATATTATGTTCACGAACTTCACTTAAGCGGATGAGAGCCATTTTAAAATATGATTTAATTTAACTAACACGTAATGTTAAAATCTACAACCACATTAGTACATTTTAATAATTATTATTATATATTAAAAATAGAACATGCCACTATTTGAAACAAAAGGACATTACATAAGACCAAGTATTATTTTTAGTATAATCTTATCTCGTATTTTATCTAGATTGTCCAGTTTTGTTTACATTTGTTAGCCATTTACACAATATTAACATTATTCCAAAATATTATAATCAATCAAATTATTTTATTACGAATAAAAACATATTTTGAAAGATCTTTGGGGGCCTTGAAAAAATAATTAAAAATGTGATTTGATTATTACTGAAGTAAATTATCTTAAATTTTATGTTTTGTAAGAAAGAATTTGACGATCATAAGCATGTAAGAACAGTAGAATCTCGATTTTTCAGGGTAATGAATGGGAAGTACGGATAATATACATTACGGATATTACAAATCCCTATCTGTTTACCATCTCCATTCAAAATTTGATGTCCTTTGTTTCTACTTATTTAAGTGAAAAGGGATTTTCCACAATTGTAAATATTAAAACAAGGCAGTGAAATCGACTCCTGCACGCGAATAGCATTTAGTAATACAATTGAAACAAAAATAGACAAATTAGTGGAAAGTGTTCAAAAGCAGAGGTCCCACTAAATTCATTTAGGTAAGAGAATTTCTTGTTTTAATTTGTTTGTTATTATAACCACTATTTTATAATTAATCTTAATGATTAATATGTTAGTAAAAACTAGGGGGCCGCGAAAACATTTTAGTATATTAAGGGGGCCGCAAGTAATAAAATGTTTAGAAGCACTGGACTAGACAGTTTAACCTAAAGCATTATATCTAGTTAATTACTGACCCACCGGACCCACCGAACCCCCCTCTACTAGCCGTGTGTGCCCATCTGTTTACCTTACATGACCAAAACTAATTTAGGGTGTTCGAAATGAAGAATCTTAGGAAGATATTTACTCCAAAAAGGAATGAGACTACTGGAGAGTGGATAAGGTTACATAATGATGAGCTATATACCTAGTACTAATAACAAGACATTGCTAGGATAATCAAGTCTCATAGATTAAAGTGGACAGGACATGCAGTTCGAATGAGTGATTCTAGAATTTTGTTAAGGTTAATGACTGCAAACCCACTGGGAAGACCTAGACGCAGATGGAAGGATATCATTAGAATGGACCTGAAAAAGATAAGGTGTAATGAGGTTGAGTGGTTAGAACTAGCTCAAGATAGGAATAGGTGATGTATTTTTGTAAGTATGGCAATGAACTTTTGAGTTCCTTATGTCAGAGCGTAAGTAAGTAAGTAGGGTGATGTATGGAAATCCCGTTAGCTTCCTGCCAATCGAAATATCGGGTTTCCAAGCCCAGGGGTCGGAAAAACTGTGATAAGTGAGTACCGCTTTTTTTTTATCCCCCTCTACAACCTCTTAAGAGGATGAAATTGAAAAATACCTAAAATATTCTCACCCAATTTTAGAAAGAAACCTTCAATTTAAAAGTCTATGTCCCCTGGCTTAAAATATATTTGAGTTAATTTTTATAACGTTCAACCTCTCTTTTTCACCCCTTTGAGGTCAAATTTCGGCAAACCCAATCTCCAATTTTATCTCTTGCATATATATATATATATATACACTCACACTCACACTCACACTCACATATACAACGTTGGCCGTGAAATGACACGTTGACAATGAAAAGGCCCACTAAGACATAATATAGAGTATAAACTATAGAGTATAGAGACTAAAAGTTGTAATGTTACTTTGAAACTATTTAAAACAATTTTACTTAAAACAAAATTTTGTATTGTACTTACAGTAATTTGTCACACACGAAATCATTAAAACTAGTTCAAAGATATAGTGATTCATTTCTCCTGAGTAAAAAATGAAAATATATTATTTATAAAGCCAGCTAAAATAGGTTTTATACTGCGATCAAAGTTTGACTGGAAAGTAAATAAGTTAAAACAAATATTATTTAACCTGGTTCCTATAAGTTAAAGTTTTACTAGATTTAAACTTATCTAGAAGTAATCTCTCTGAATAATCTTTGTCTTAGCTGGTGTATCAATGTTATCTTTTAAACGGGTATACAAAAGAAACTTTGTAAATACTCAAGACGTATCACATTGAACTTGAAACTTGAACATTGAACTTTCAACATTAATCTGTCGATAAGAAGGTAAAAGGCCATAAAATAAAAATGACCACTTGCTTGAGGGAGTTAATATCCCAGGGCTGGAGAACACGTGGCACATGGTAAGATACCCTCGGGCTCACGGGAGTTTTGCTGCGCTCTTTGAGCCAGGTTGAGTACTTGGCCACCAGGGAGTGTTAATTGCAATTCTAAGTGGTAACAAGTGATAACCGCCCTTCCAAATGAAACAACTCGTTTTCAAATTGTTCGTTGTAAAGAGGTAGCGGTCCGAACACAATAAGAGAGTTTTCACTGTTGACCTGGTATCTATGTTAACGAAATGTTTATGACCAAGAAAAAGTGCGTAATTTATCTCAAGGCAAGTTTGAGTGGTCCATCAATAATGTTATTTTTTCTTACCAACAGCATGTTATGAAAAGTAAAGCTTCAAATACTATTAATTATTTACAAAAGGTAGGTGTATTTAGGCCTACACCTTTTCCCTTCTGATAAATCTAGTGTGTATGTATATAAATGCAACTATTATACATACGCTTTGGTGGCTGCATGGTCTAAATTGTCATTCTATCAATAGTCTAGAGGCCGATGTAGGGGAGATGGGGTTCAAATACCAGTCAGGTCTACTGAGGGTTGCTTTTCCTAAATGGTTTCCCAGTCTCCCTCCATGCAAATGATGGTAGATTTTCTTTAAAATTCTACATTTTTAGTATACATTCTTAGGGTTGGTATAGTCGAATTGTAGTTATTCTAATTATTTTTTATTATATTTATCTAATGGAGTAGAAATGAGGATGGTAGAATTCTAGAGGTAATCTACCCTCATTAACGTGGAGAGAGATTATAAAACCATTTAAGAAAAGCCATTCTGAGTACACCCGACAGGTATTAGAACCCCGATCTCCGCTTCATTGGCTATATATTCTTTTTCAAGAGTGACGCCAGGATCCAGGATCGATGTTGGAACGAAACATGAGTCTAGGTATTGATAAGTTAACTAAAGTAAGGGTGTAGATTATTCCAATAATAATTTAGAAAAGTTGTATACCTATAATTCTTTAAATAGCTGATAATATGACTATCATAAAATGTGCACAATATTAAGAAAGATGTCTTCCCCCAACGTCAAGCATCTGATGAGGACACTTAAGGCTGTGCGAGAGTGGTAATATTTTATTTTATCATTTTTATGGCTGTGAGACTTTTTAATAGAATAAAAACATTAAATCAAGTAATAATAGAGCAAAATTGTTATGTATTTTTTGTTTAAATAGTTATAATGCTTAATTTAACTTAATAATACTAGTTCGTATCCAAGTATTAAATAATACAATCAAAAGCCTTAATTTTTTTTTATGGATGTACAGAAAGTATAGCTTTATATGGTAAACATATTTTAGGCATGGTCTGTACCATATTTTCCAATATATTAATTTTTATTTAATAAATAATCAAATGAATCGGAGGCAGACTTTCTCAGTCTTTTACAAATAAATTTCCTAATAGAAAACTACTTTGAATTTTGAAATTAAATTTAATTCTCCTTATTAAGCAAAAAATACTGGCTCATTTGACGTTTTTCATACAATCGTAACTATCATATTTTAAAAACTGGATAAGAAATTGCCCGAAACTATGTGATTTTCACATAAATAAATACAGCCAAACCGGGCCGTACCGTTGAGAACCAAACACAGTTAGGAGTGACCGCTTGTGTTTGATTGACAATGGCGGGCGGGCGGGGAGATATGAGGGGGAAGAAGATCATTAGCAAACTTTTCAAAACCAGCTGAGAAAAGTATTGAGGTACAAAAACATACGAAGAGTAATATTATGATATTTTAGACTGTTCTTGCCTGTTAGCTATTTAATGTGTGAAAGCTGTACAGTCTCTTGCTACCAGTATTCTTTGACAATGATTAGTTTTATATTTTAGTTTAAACGTAGGCTATCATTTAACCGGCATAAATATAATTATATTAATCAAGATCGTAGCCAGCCAATAATTTCAGGGTGGGGGTTGGTGGGCCCATCCCCTAATTGATGGAGGCTAGGGCAAATTCTAAGTATTAAACACCTCTAGAAGCTATCTGAAGTATTTTTCATGGCAACATAACATCATAGCTG
>CABFVX010000874.1:49322-67012 GCA_902151425.1 Timema shepardi
TAAAAAGGTAAAAAAAAAAAGAAGTGTTAGGTGGTTTTTGGATGACCCCCTAGCCCGTTGATGTAAAGTGCGTGTATCGATGTATTGGATTGTGCCACGACACAGCGTTATAATTTGAAATCGAGAGAATGGATCTAATATATATGTTTATCCACTAGAAAATAAAATATGCGGATAGTCAACTGTTTTTAGTTAACGTTGCAATGTATCATAGGTGTTGCACCACTGAGGCAGATTCTGCTTTCCATCCTCGGCAAATGTGTGAATCAAGGTTTAGGCGGGAAAGTATCTTCTTACCTTGCCGAAAGAAACTAGCTCATTCGCTTCGCGCGCCTGCTAACATTTCACTATGCTTTTAAAAAATGACCATTAAAATTTCAATTTTACATCTGTTTTATGTAAAGGGATATTTTATCTCCTTTTAAAAAAAACCTTTCTATCCGAGCTTCTCCTTCGTACCCTGACGCTTAGCTACTGATTTAACCTTTCTCAAGGTTATAAAGATAACATTAACAAAGAGGGCATCAGTGTCAATAAATAAGAATAACCTTTGATTCTAAGAGGTTACATCTCATTGCGGAGATAAATAAAGATAATAATAATAATATTTAGCAGCGCGCCTTACTACCCGTTCGGATTATACGCTTTAAGCATTAATTACGCTAATGGACTAGGAATTAGGAAGGGTGCATTAGAGGAAGTGAACCCACATTGGCGTGGAGGGAGAGTGGAGAACCATTTAGGAAACCCCACCCCCCAGTTCGCCCGACCGAGATTCGAACCTCGATTTCCCCGTCCTCAGCAGTCGAGCTCAACACGACTAGCGCGTTAGCCAACTACGCCACCGAGGCGGGTAGATAAATGAAAAGAGATTAACTACTTTAATGTGACTAGTATATTGGTGGACGCGTGGGATAAATGTAATTCTCGGGGAGGTTGGGGTTTGAATCCCACCCGGGTGTAATGAGCATGGTTTTACCTCAATATTTTCCAACCGTCCTGCTTTGCAAATTGCAAATGCATGGATATTTCCTTTGATATTTTTACCCAATTAGCTTATAGTCAGGAAGTGTATTCAGATGCGCAGAGGGTGGGGGAGGAGAATTGCCATGAGTGTGAATAATAACCGGGCTAATGTATAAATTGGTTGATACTTGTACTCAAATATTCCAAATTTAGTACTAAAATCAAATGCTCAAATGCCGTATAGGTTCCATGATAAAATGGTGTAGTGGTTGAGAATGTACACTCCATTTACAATTAAAGATAGCAATCTTACCTTAAACGAATTACTCTATGGAATAGCTTATAATAAGATAGAAGGAAGCGACACTATACAATTAAGTAACTATATATGAAAGGCAAAGCTTGGGGCACGATTGATTATAATTACGGACATCAGCCGTATCTCGATCACAATAGAATAAATTGAAAAATGGCATCTTGATATGGGAATCGATCCCGGGACCTTTGGCTTAACGCACTAATAATGGTTCATATTGTGTAAGCATCAGGGTAATAAGAGTATCGTCGAGGTATGGGCCTACCTGCTAACCCTAAGAAGTGTTGAGGGACGAAGATTATAAATTAACTTCAATGAATATAACAATAAATTGGATTTTTAATCATTTTAGATTAAGGTGAGGCAGAAGGGAGTGCGAGTAATTTTACAGTTTTTATGGAATTGACTTTTTTTTTTTGCCAAAATAAATCAAATATTTCTCCAGTAACAAGATAGAGTTTAGTTTTCTGCACATGCTAATACCAACATGTCTTGAATATCTGTCAAGGGTGTCCTGGAATTTCATCAAAACTTTTTCTCTTTATTTAAAAAGTTTTGACAAAATTCCACGACATCCTTGACAGATATTCAAGACATGTTGGTATTAACATGTGCAGAAAACTAAACTCTTTGTTGCTACTGGAGAAATATTTGATTTATTTTGGCCCAAAAAAAATGTCAATTCTATTAAAACTGCAAAAATAATTGTGCTCGCTTTGGCCGCACCTTAAGTAACAATCCTTTACATGGACGGTATAATTGTATATATCCTCCAATAATGGCAAATACAGCTCCTATTGATAGCAGTAATGAAAATTCGCAACTACGTAATAAGTATCGTGTAGTACAATATCTACATATGAATTGGCTTGTAATACTATTCGTATTTTACCACTGAGCTATCAAGGGATCATCTCTTGCTAAGCGTCATTCTTCACTCAAATTTTAAGGTAGAGTGCGTGATGGACGTATGAATACTACAGGCTACTAAGAGATATCATTGATATCACAAGCACTGGTGACTAGATTGTGGCTTTATGCTGCCATTAATATAAATACATTATATACATTATATATTGTACATTCCAAGCGAACTGTGATGGAAGAAAGCAATGCTATACAATTAAGTATGTATGTAAGACAAAAATTGGAGGATAAATTATTATAATTACAGACATGAGCCACATTTCGATAATAATCGAAAAAATTAACTCCACAACTGAAGTCCATGACCGCTAAGAGATTGATGCCACATTCTCAGATTGCTTTATCTGTATCTACATTCTACTGACTCCTCTAAGTTCATACGAAGTACGAACCAATTACGGTTAAGTAAATATGTGCGCTTGCATCGAATTAAAAGCACCAATGACCGCTTTGCTTGCTTTGCTTACATCCAATTAGCATTTTCTGCCATAAGCAAACACTAGTCATAAATTTGATAATTCAAATTGTGCTATAAATACATTTAATGTGATTGTATTTTTCCTACCTTTCAACTATGAACTTTTATAAAAAAAAATTGCTTTTTAGATTGGTCAGCTGACTTCTTGACGCGAGTTCTTTCGAAGAATTTTATTGGACGGTCTCCGACTATCTCATTGGCTTACACGGTCACGTGATTAGTGTTTGAGACGACTTTGGGGGCGCGACTGCGCGTATGACAAGTGGATACGTTTAGGTTCCGATTGCAACGTTACTTAATAAATTGATAATGTTATAGTAAAAAAACTGTTATCAGTCGATTCTGCCGAAGTGAGACTATATATAAACTATTTATTTCGTATTTGACGATTATTATTTATAGTTTATTCGTTAAAATCTTAACACAACCACCATGGCTTCAGCTGTACCTAAAGTTGTGTTAAATAATGGTAGGAAAATCCCTATAATTGGCTTAGGAACTGTAAGTATCTACAATATTTATGTACTCATATTTATTTCATTACATTAAATTATTCAATCTCAACATGGATTAGAGCGTAAAGTTCATCTGAAAATTTTCACTGGTGACAAGAGTTGAGTTTTTCGTAGATGGATTCCCACCCTTCCTCCGCGCAAATTCGGGTATATTTTGTTTAAATCACTCCTTATCCTCTTTCATATAAATTTGTAGATGATTTGGATGGATATAAGACGCTGCACATGTTCAATAACAAATAAATTTATTAAATATTTTTATGACATAACTTGGAAATGCAGCAGGCATAGCGCACGTCGCTCATGTGCACCGGTCCTAAGGAGGCCGCCTACCAGAGCGTCGAGACAAAAGCGTCAAGAAATCCCACTATTTAAGAAGGGGTTTGTGTCTTCACGACTATTCAGATCAAAATGAAATTTGAAGTTATTAACAAGTCTCCATTTTAGGATTAAACCCGGTAACGTTGCGTAAGCACCTTATCGTATAATAGGACTACACTATAGGATATTTTACTTAAGTGTGTAACACTAACGATTAATTCCTTGATATAATATTGCTGTGATGATATTTAGGTTGTCTATAGCTACGTGGTCGAGCAACTATCATCACTGTACGGAGTAGATACCGTTTAAACAGCTGTTAATTGCTCCGTGGTCGAGCACTAATTAAATCGGTATAATTAATAAAATGTAAGAAAGAGAACTATTGATGGTTGTTTATTCACACACGGTTTATTTAAATAACATCTGTTAATTACTTATACATACTCCAATTAAATGATTTATATCAATGCACACTTGTGATATCAATGTAAATTATTGTATTCTGTGTTAGACTGTGACTGAGAGTGCCAGTGCTAGTGCATTTGTGAGTCCCTGACTGCGTTGCTTGTCTGTGTGTGCTAGAGAGACTTCTGTGTGTGTACGGATGCCTTTGTGTGAGTGTACTTGTGCGACTTGTGCCTTAAACATACGCACAACCGGCTTATATATGGCATATCCTTTGCCTTTTGCTTCCCTCGTCCACAGTGTGAAAACTAACTAATAGAAAGAGTCCTGGTGATAGGTGTTGTGATGGCTAGCTTCTTATTGGTTTAGGGAATTGGCTTCTTTACCAAATACTGCGGAGTTGTTCCTTTAAAAGGAAAATAGTATAAAAAATATATTTTAATGGTGTAATCCTTTTCCCATTATTTCTGAAATGCTCGTGTTTCTTCATGGATTAATCATAAAAGGATACTTTACATATGTTACTTTAAAGAAAAATTACCTTCATCCATGATTTTTTTTTTACATATTTTAGAGTAATCCAAACCAATATCACTACAAGTGCATGTGGCTATATTCATATTTTAGGACAGCGTTTTTCTAATTGGGCTCCACCAGTTATCTCAGGTTCTGTGAGACAGATATTTAACATTTTTTTATTTGTTTTTCACCCAATAAAGGGCGTCATTAATTAAGATGCCACTTTTTTCACATCTGAATAATTTATAGGGGATTTTCCAAAGAAGCAGAAAGGACATGTAAGATTTTCCGTATGTTGTAGATTTTTCTAATTGTAAACGTTAACCGTATTTATTGAATGTTCATAATATTTATGTAAAAAATGCTATGAGAGCTCCAGCATGTATTTTTTCTTGTTCAAGGATCCCTTCGGTCTAAAAAATTTAGGAACCTCTGGCTTAAGGGGGAAGGAAAGAGGACAATTGGGGGGGTTAATTCGAGGCTTGAAAGCTTAAAAATAAACACTTCAGCTGGTCCCCTAAATTATTACAACTAGTAGTCATTGTTGTCAATACCACAAGAAATAATTATCTTAATTACATACTTTGAAAAAATGATTTAAATAAAAAGATCTTACATTTTTACATGAGTTTTAACAATATTTTCTCATTGTTCCATCTTCGCCCCCTACCCCCCAGGTTAAGAAATATTGTATCAGATGAACACTTGGCTTGGGCCATGAGTCGTTAAGATATGACATACTACCATGAAAGTCAAATAGCTTATTTTAGAAAGCTTAAATCAAATCAGCTGAGTAATTATGGTAATGAAGGTTAGGTTAAGCTAGGTTTGATAAGTACCATGTGTAATACTATACTGTATGTATACATTATTTGGCCCTGAAACATAACTTAGCTACTTTATTTTCATAGTTGACTTGTGTTAGGTGTGTCCATTTGGATTTTTACCATTAGTTGTTTGGTTTTAATGAAGTATGAATTTTCTAGATATAAAATCTATATAAATTGACTAAACACTTTCAAGCAAATTGGAGGGAAAAGGAACAACTGACTTTCCTTAAAGACATTTTTGAAAAACAGGAATCTATGAATGAGCCAAATGAATATAACTAAGATATTGGAGAAATTTTGGAGGAAGAGGAAGGGCTGGTTGTATATAAAAAAAGATTAATGGAAAAGGGAGAGCTTTGAGAACAATGAGTAGGACCACTTGATTGAATAAATAATATTAACATTATGCTAAATTATAAAAAAATGTATGAGTTTAATTACTGTAAAAAATAAATTAGTTTGATCTGCATGGAGTTTTTTTTAACTGCCCTTTAAGATGGAATACTTTTTCAAGGTATTTGCAAATGTGAAATTTCTAATGCTGTTGCAAAACTCGTTATGTCCTTCAGAATGCTGCAAAACTCGTCATCTCCAAGAGTTTTTTTATTTTCCGTGAGTTATATCATTTTTATTTTGTTATCCCTTGGTCAATATATAGCATGTAATAATTAGTATTTAAAAAAATTATCTATGTATCTCAATTACAAACGAAATGGCAGTTTTTTGCCGTTTCTGAAATTTTTATTTGATTGGACATAACGAGTTTTGCAAATGGACTACTCATTTGCCTTCTTTAAGATGGCGCTCTTAATGATCAATAAGTTGGAATAATTTTCCTGGACAAAGAATTGAAAACACACCCTCAGTGCACTTCTTAGAGTCTGATTTTAATAGGAAGCCCATTATTTGAAAAATGGAGATTCATGTAGCCAAAATGGTGTGAACAAAAATATTACCGCTGATTTTATTATTTTGTTTATTATTGATGCTGTATGTTTGTTTAATCAATAATGTAGAAAGAAATTATATAGTAATCCACGAAGAGGTACTATTGGAAGTTTTTTATACATTTTTAATCAATAAATGAAATAAAACATATTTATACAAAGTCAAATTTTAGTGACTTTTAATAAATATTGATGGTCGAAAGTGGGACTTCCTATAAAAATCCCCTTTTGGTGTTTGATGTAATAGTAAAAAGTAGTTGTCCTGGAAAATGTGTGTAGCGGGAATTTTCCTATTTCTCCCTGGTATTTGTCAATTGTGTGTACACTATTTTACAGTATGACATCAAAAATATTGAAAAAGCTGTGGATGCGGCCCTCGAAGCTGGTTATAGGCATATCGACACAGCTTATGTTTATGATAACGAAGCTGAGATTGGACAAGCGTTGGTGAAATGGCTTGAATCAGGAAAGATAAAGAGAGAGGAACTATTCATCACTACAAAAGTAAGTAGTATAAAGCTCTCTGCATATTTGATACTATTCTAAGACCTTGGTAAGCTGAGTAATAAATTCTTGAGTGGTGCCATGTTGGATGTGTCCCATTGATGACCATGTGTCTTTAGTAGTGGAGTGTTGAAAGTTAACCATACTTGAAAAAGCTGTTTCTCGCTGAATGTTCAGGAAATAACAATTAAGAGTAAGCCAACACCCTTTAGTTTAACGATTAAGGAAGTTTCGAGAGAGAAAAAGCTTTCTCTTATTATCCATCGTGTTTAGTCCCAGTAGCTAGACACGAGCCTAGATTTGAGTGACTCCTGATAGTCACAGTGGTGTTCAGATAGCGAATTAGACAGAAGATAGTCTGCAATGCAGTCATCAAACATGGACACATTGGTTAACGTGTAGGTTACTGGCATGCCAGTCTTCATGTTTGCATACCTTTAATTAGCTTAGACAACTAATACCACACACCTTATTGCCATCCTGTAGAGTATTAAGATCATGACATACTGAGGTTGACCTTTCTTGAATGGTTTTCAACTCCCTATACATCTAAATCGTGAATCTATTTCCTATGAAATCTATCTTTTTTTCCATCTCAACCTCATTTGTGTGAATCAAATAGCCGAAGCTATTATTTATGTTTTTTATTAAGGAATTCGCCATCAAGATATCATATTCTGAAAATTTAAAAATGACACCTGGATAAGGGAATCGAACCCTAGACCTTTAGCTTAGTACGCCAATGCTCTAACCACTGAGCTATCCAGAAATCATCCCGTGCCCGGGGTCATTCTTCACTCATATTTTAAGGCAGAGCCTATGATGGACGTGCGGAAATCATCGGCTACTAATGTGTGATTTCTTTTATTAAGATCACGAGCTATCAGACAACGCAGCCACCTTAGATTCGGAGTTGGCTTCATGCTGCCACTTGTACAATTATTATAATTGTAAGGGATCGCATATTTAAGAATTAAATAGTCAAAACTATTATTTATGCTTTATGAAATTCTCCATCAAGATTTCATATTCTGAAAATTGAAAAATGACACTTGGACACGGGAATCAAATCATATGTGATCCCAAACAATTATAATAATTGTAAAAGTGGCAGCATGAAGCCAACTCCGAGTCAAAGGTGGCTGCGTTAACTGATAGCTCGTGATCTTAATATAATAAATCACACATTAGTAGTTGACAAATTCCGCACGTCCATCATAGACTCTGCCTTAAAATATGAGTCAATAATCATGGTCCCGGGACGATTTCTGGATAGCTCAGTGGTGAGAGTATTGGCGTATTAAGTTAAAGGTCCCGGGATCGATTCTCGTGTCCAAGTGTCATTTTTAAATTTTCAGAATCTCATTTGTGTGGTTAAATGCAGATAGCCTGGACGATAAGTAGCATGCACCACATGAAGAAAAATAATTAAGTCTAATTTCAGTTACAATAAAATGAAAATATTTTATTTTAATGTGGCGTAAAAGAAAGCACGAACGTTGACTATTATATCATTTTGACTTGTGTGAGCTAAGGTCTGTATATTGTAATAGTGTTTATAAATATTGGAAAAATAAATTAAACATTGTTTCGGTAGATAAGGTCTTTTTAATTTGCTAAGCATAGTAATACCAAAGATTTTTGAATATTTGCCATGGGTATCGTGTAATTTGACCATGACATAAAACTAATTTGTATAAATACCACTATACTCAAGAGTCTTGACAAAATTTATAACTTTGTATACTAATATAATGTAATTATGAGAAATTAAACTAAATATATCTACTTGAGAAATATTTGACTCATTTTGGCTAGTCATACACAAGTTTTGTTATAATAGCTGAGCACATACCGATCTTAACTAATGTTCTTTCTCACCCCCATCATAAGCGTGCACAGGGTGGGAATATTTTTGATTTTTGTTAACAATTATAATAAATTAAAAACTATTCAGTAACATTGTTTTATTTTACAACATAATTCTTTGGGAAACAGACATTATAAACTACAATGTCAATCACCAGCTGAAGGGAAGAATTATTATTATAAACTGGTCAGTAATTCCATCCAAAGCCAGTCTTTGTTCGATTAATGGGACCATGAGGTGTTGTAGCAGGGTCTCAAGTCTACTTTAACTAATAATCTAAGAATATCAATTGACGTGGTTTAGAAAAAAAAATTAGATACTTAATTATTTTGTCACTACAAATTTTTGTCTTTTTTGTAGCAAGTGGGTGGAGGGAGGTATGATAACCTCAATTCGCACGCCTATGTCCCCCTTAAAGTTCACTTATGATGTATGAAATGCTTTAAAATCAGGTAATCGTACAATAGTTTCCAAAATATAAACCCAAAACTATTTTTATTTTATATTAAAATTATACTCTATTACTTTATTTTTAGCTGCCTCATTATGCACTCCGCCCGGAGTGTGTGGAAAAATATTTGAAAATGTCCCTGGAAAAACTGCAGCTCGATTATGTGGACCTTTTTCTCGTTCACCATTCTGTTGGCTGCATGGAGATTTCCAAGGAGATGACAGACCCCTTCGTCTTGGACCCAGAAACGGATCATGTCAAAATTTGGAAGGTGAGGAAGATTTTTTTGTTGTTTGTAAAATGACTGATTTCTTCTGGATTTAGCTTTTGAAAACTTTAAGCATGTGACCCACCCCCAACGTTATCCCACACAAATAACACACAGAGGTAAGCACAAGAGAGTTATACATTTATTTTCAGAAAAACATGGTACAGTTCAATGAGGGAGAGGCGCTTAAGAGTAATAGCGTTAACCATAAGCCAGAAGGGCTATAAGGCACAACGGGCACCGCCAAGGACTAATAGGTACTAAAACAATAACATCAGGTGGCTCCCTATACTTAGACGTTCCAAAATGGCGTCTTCAGAGAATGGCATTAAAGATCTAACAAATTGGTCTCCTGTTACACAATAATAAATGTATATCAACAGCATGGGCAGAGAGCCAACCCTCGTTCAAAGTCCAAAACATTAGGTGAGTCAAGAGCTCAAGTCCCTGACCCAAACGATGATAGCAACATTAATGTAATACTTGGCATAATTCAAAGTCCAAGTTTAAGTAAGAATACCTAAATGATTTAATAACAAACAAGACGCCCTCTGTGGATATAAGTACTGGGTGGCCCGCGGCCCCACATTTAACAACCATATAAAAATATACACCAGCAAAGAAACAACAATAAACTAGCCTATCATTAACATCCAACAAAGTGTCCATACTACAATTAATCTCTCCACCAGCTCGCGGCCCCACATTTAACCAACCTTGGTAGGAAACAAGGCGGTAAATATACTCTATTTGCGGAAATTTAAGGATACAAAAATATTAATGCAGATCAAGTATTCATTAAGTAGATATTGCCTTAAGGGTTGACGTATCTGATTGTTGCAATAAATATTAGTTGTAGATATATAAATTGAATTTTGAAAGATAGAAGATTTAAAGCCAAAATGAATTTAGAAAACAGCGACGAGCCTACATAATAGTAGGGCTATTTACCTTGAAAGCCCAGAGTGTAATGTGTGTCCCTACTCAGGGCTCCAACCATTATATATCCTGTGGTAAACATGTGTTCTCAGTGCTTGGAGTAAAGGGGGGGTGTTCGGGAACAATCTCGAGAGCCTACGTGCATTGGTCATACGCACAAATACAATCCGTGGAAGTTTTTTGAAAGCACCTTGCGGCGCGCGCAGCTTGTGCCCCTCGCAGTTCACTTGTCTCTTGTCCACTCTGAAGAAGGGGAGGGGGGAGCTCTTCCAACACGGCCAGAAGCGAGCCTCGAACTCCGGTTCAGTCCTCCCTTATCTATGGTTCAGTCGAACGTGAATTTTGTGGTGGAGTGCATCTCGGGTTTATTGTAGACGAGTCGGAACGAGTCAACTGGGGCTGGCTTGGTGAGTGATGCAACTTCTTCTATGTCATGTTGTAACAAGGTTACAAGCAAGTTGTTATAAAAAAGAGGGTGGGGTTGGTGGATCTCAGGGCTCTACAAAGGTTTTTGAGGTAGTCCATGAAGGTCTTTGAGGGTGTAAATATTAAAAGTGCTTGAATGGGTTTGTGAACTCTCAAAGTCCACAAAGGTCACTAAGGGAGTAAACGAAGGTGCTTGAGGGTGCCCATTAAGGTTCTTGGTGGGATCCCAATGTATAAGAGGATGAGATTAGATAGGTTAAGAGGATGGTAGTTAAAAAAAAAGAATTTACACGTATTTTTATTGAACTAATATGTTCTTACAGAGGTATATTTATATTTTATCCTTAAGAAATTAACAGTTTCAAACATATTTTTAATAGATTTCTTTATTGAATAAAATAACCAATGAAATTTTTTGTTTTTAAATACCTAGTTCTTTCCCAAGTATAATTGATTTTTTAAAAAAAGTGTCTGAATTAGTCTATCAGGAGTCCACCAATAAACCATATAAAAAAAAAGCCCACAGTATTTTAAAGTTTGAGGACCAACTACAAAAGTTACAGTTATGAACAAAATTATATGAAAAAACGAATATACTTTATTTAATACAGGAAAATCACAACCGAATGAACATTAAATATTATTTTCTTCTTGGATCATCAATCGCAAAACAAATAATTTTAACCGTACGTATTTATAGCGTTATTTACACAAGCCTATAAGCAATGCAAAACATAATGTTTCCAGTGCCAGTTATAGTTTTTTCTTTCAGATCCTCCCATCATTAAGGATCAGTATCCTCAACACTAATAGGTATATCGTGAGGGCACATTATTAATTCTGCCAGAGTGTGTGGTCTTAAGGGGCTGGACTGAACTTCAGTCCTGGAAGGCTCTTCTGAAACACATACTCTCTTCTCGTCCAACAAAGTCCTAAGTGCTCCACAACTATCATCAGGAACCTCTAGTGGGTAGAGTCGTTATATGGGTCTCGGAAGTTCTCTTTTATAGGTCATGACTCGTGCGAGTCTTGCTAAACAACTCCAAAATTGTCTTAAAACACTTAACGTTTCTCGTTTTCACACATTCATCTACATTATTTAAGCAAGCCTTAACATGGCCCATTTGATCCACACATTCTACCTTAATATAATTTATCTGTCTTTCAACCAACACTCATCCTCTAAACATGCCCAAAACAGCCTAAGATGCCTCTTTCGCATTGATCTATAGATCGTATGTTCTTACTGTACTTGTTTTCGCAGGCTATGGAAGCTCAAGTAGACGCAGGGAGAGCGAAATCCATCGGGCTATCCAACTTCAACGCCCGGCAAGTCAAACGCGTCTGGAAATCCGCACGCATCAAGCCGGTCATGCTCCAAATAGAACTTCACGTGTTCTTTGAACAAAGGGAAATAGTCAGCTTCTGCAAGGCTCTGGACATGGAAGTGACTGCTTACGCCCCTCTGGGATGTCCAGACATTGGGAGTGTTGCTAGAAGGATAGGACGCGCAAGACATTTACCAGCGTAATAATATGAATATATATATAATCTGATGTTAAGGATGGACAATTACAATCAATGCTTCGATTATTTAGCTGTGACTACTTGACCATTTTTACCAATTCAGGGACCCACGATGCATTGGATTAATCTATTCTCATTTTCCCAATTATTAAATAATCAAATTGAATAATCTGTTTTAAAAGTAATTTTCAAACTTTATATATATAAGTTAGCAGTTTTAAACAGATTGATGCATTTAATTTTTTAATTTTAAGTCTGGCCTAGGGCACATTAAACACCACAAAATGAAACCTAGTAAAAAAGAGAAAAATATAAAATATGTTGCCCATAAAAGGGCTTATGTTAATCAATTTTTCCCCCGCGTTTACTTAAACACACAGTAAGAATTTAAAAAATATATATTCTTAATATTAGATAAAATATTGAAATGTTATTTCTTTATTTAGAAATAACTATTGGATAATTTAATTTAGATCTTTTAAAAAAAATATACTTTGTTACAATGCGCCCCTAGGATCTTTGCGCTCTAGGCCTCCACCTAGGTTTGCCCAAATCACAGGCCTGGATGTCATTATGATGTATTCATAATCAGAATTTGGATAGGACACGTGCAAAAATAAATATGATAACAAGCATTGTTGAAAGGACATGAAAATGTAAATATAATACATTGTCAGTGCAGAGAATTAAATACACTTATTTATTTTATATAATCCACATACACCCAACTACTTTTCAAAATGAATTCATTGGTTTGTCAATTTCACTATCTATCGTTCCATTTTTACTTATCGTTCTGCCCAATTATATAAAATCATTCCCTTGTCCTAGCAGTTTTCCATTTTATAATAAACTGATGGTAGGGACTTAATTTAATTAAAACGTTTTCAGGCTAGAAAGAAGTGATAATTAATTTGTTTATTTTTGAATTGTTATTAGACTAAAGATGACCTACCCTCTTGAAGACCCATTGGTTAAAAAAATCGCCAAAAAACACAACAGGACAACGGCACAGGTATTATTGAGGCATACAATCCAGAGAGGCATTATAGTCATTCCAAAGAGCAGTGATCCAACTCGCATTAGGGATAACTTCAATGTAAGTTGTATATATTATACATATTTTAATATTATTGCCTAGAGCTAAAATTTTATTAAGATCCTAATTTTCATGGAAGTTAGTTGAGATTAAGTTGTTTGAAAGAGGGGTTGGAAATACCATAGCTATAAAGCAAAATATGTGTAAATCCCCATTCCTACAACCGAGATTCGAACCTGAACGTCTTCATCACTGATAAGTCTTTTGCTAGACAGGGGCCTGATAAAAGGTGGCCATTGGTTAGAGTATTTATATATGTGAGTTATACCTCGACTTAACATTAAAATATTTGAATATATATATATATATATTATTGAATGGAAACATCATAGCCAAATCTAAGTTTTTATATTTAAAAAAAACTGGTTACAGTAATCGAACCCGGGACCCAAGTCCTGTGTCATTAATCAATCTAAAGAGTGATATTTAGATGAAGCTCTAGCAATTAAAATAATAGCCTAGCTATTATTTTATCATTGAAATGTTAAAAAAAATATAGTATGTTTACAATAAGTGACTGGTGTTAAATTGTGCTTAGTATTGGTGTGCAAAGATATCATTTTAAGAACAGAATATTAAACAAGACAACAAGCCCAAGGCAAGCAATCTTTGTTTAATATAGACTATTTTTAATTAACAAATACAAATAATTACCAATAAGTCATTAGTGTTATAAATAGTTAAGCATATAACCCGAATAGTTAGTAAAAAAAAAAGTTTGCCTCAATTTAAACAACTAAAAGTATTGTAATGGTAGTGAAGGGCATTTATCATTTTTCTTTACTTTACATCCATTACTCTTTACAGCCTGTGGCCTGAGTTAGTTTTTTATCCGACCCATATATTTTCCCCCTACTAGCTTGCTAGGCCTGTCATAGCTTCATATGCCTTAACTTAAGACTAGGGCAGGCACAATATCCAGTCCTTGGCCATTAATTTATCACTATGAAATGGTAAACCCACATTTCACCAATGACACATTTTTCGGCCATGTCAGGAATTGAACCCAGCACCCTTAGCTCAGTAGACAGATACGCTACCGACTGAGCTAAGTTGTTGGGTTTTAATTTTTTCTACTGGTTTCAAAACCAGGTATTTTTGTATTTGAACAAAACACCATTGCCATTGTTAATAAACACACAACATGTTGGTTTAAATTAGGAGGGATAGCCACTATACCTTGGTGACACTGGAGTAGAGATTGTTTTAGATAGAACATTAAAAACACACAAACACATTTTTAAACCTTTCACTGTCTCACTCTACTCTCTTAACCTGACGCAGCCGTCTGTGATACTGAAAGCTTTAAAAATGTGTTTGTGTGTTTTTGGTGTTCCATCTAAACAATTTATACTCTAGTATTACCACGGTAAGTGTGCTGGTTATCCACCCTAATCTAAATCATGATTTAGCGTATTGCTCGATTCCAAATTTTAAAAAATCCATATTTTCTATTTGTTTAGCACTTTTTTTATATATATGGTGTTTTAAACTATTTAGTTTTTCTTAGGTTTTTGATTTTGAACTAAGCCAAGAAGAAGATGATGAATTGAGAACCTTAGATAAATTCAACGAAGGACGTTTGTTTGATATTGCCATTTTCCCTGGGTAAGTTTTTTTTAAATTGTTGTGTATTTATCTTTAATTCAACAATACTTGAAGTAGAGATTGATGTGTGTGTCTAGTCATAGTAGGATTTTGGTCGGAAGAAATCTTTACAAAACTTAAAACATACCTCTTGCGCTCAACAATGATAATATTTTAATATATAGTGTTATTCTAACAATGTTGATAGTAACCATTCAAAAATGACAACTGCAGATCACATGAATTGAATAAATGAAAGAACTATTAACTTTTCTAGTTTGTATAAAAGGCCTTTTCAATTGAAAATGGACTGTATTATGATTTGTAAGAATACTTTTTTTTTAAATTAATAACTGAATTATGTTTTTCATTTCGCAGAAAAACTGGCAACCCTGAAGGATCTCATCCTGAGTGGCCATTTAAAGAGCCATACTAAAATGGGTTTGGCCTGAGGTTACTAAAAGAAGAAATATTTTTATGAGTGTACTAAAAATAGAGCATAGCTTTATTTACACTTAATGATCCTAAATGTCTGTAAACATGGAATTCAAACTTTCATGTTAAGTTTGTTTTTTTTAATATGGAAAAAGAAAATTCAATTCAACATATTGTGCCCTTAGAAAAAGATGCTTATCTAGGCCACATAACATAACTATGAAATGGTTTGTCCCATCTTAACACCAAAATAACACAGTCAAATGCCTTTTTGATCAATAATTTGCAAGTTGTCAGGATTCTCCAGCAAGATAAACAAAGAACAATTAAGTGTCTAAAAGGATGTAGATTTGTATAAATTATTTTTAAGTTGTAAAGCTTATTTTATAGTATATATATGCCCATCATGTTACAATTTGTATTGATGACAATAAATGGATTCATTAAAGAAAACAATGAAATAATTAAAGAAATCTAAATATAAGCAGATACAGTTACCTCTGGTTAAAACAAAACCTCCACGGGCTCAGATTTTTTATTCATTAAATAATCTGAAAGTAGTGGATTAGTGACAAACAAAATAAGAGTTCAAGTTTATACAATTGCTGAAACCTATTAATCAATCTTTAAAAAAAAGTTATATGCTGCTGTTTATTGTATATTATTTTAATTAATACTTTACCCAGATCCTTCTCTAGAGTCTCTGCTTTTTTTTTTCCCACACTTGATTGCATACTATCCATGCATTCAAAAAACTAGACTGAGTAGAAAAGTCTAATTTTTTTAGATTCATATAACCTCTCGAAGAATGGGATTAGTGAAAACAATTACTAAATGGCCATAGACTGTAATTCACAGTCCTGTAACCCCTGTCCTATTAATACAACTCAGAGGACTGTCTTTCTCTACTTGCCTTAGACAAAGGTATTAAAACTTAAGCCAGGTCAATGAGTGCAGTGACTCTTTAAGCTAAGCCCTCCCTCCACCCTCCCTTACTTTTCCCACAATCCGAACTTTGTCAAGCTTTGTGCTGCATAAACAAGAATTCAGCTAGAGAATCGGCGTCTTCAAGTTTTAACAACCAAAAAAGTTATGTTTTTAAAGAATTACACTAGAATTCCATTTCTTATTGAAAGTTTCAATTTTTCTGTTCACTAAAACTGAAGCTAAGGGTTCATTATAAACGAATATTTTACACACTTTGAAATGCATGTGGCTTGGGACCAAAGAATTTGGTTCACTGTAGCTGAATGTTCACTAAAACCAAAGTTGACTGATTTTCCTTAACATTTTAACCCCTTTGTATGGATCACATTTTGCTATATGGAAAAACCCTAAAGATTACTATAAGAAATGTTTTTAATAAAATGATATTGGGCTACATAATTATTTTGTTTTGGATTGCAAAGGGAACAAAATTCTTACACCCAATTTGAGCACCATTATTTTACTTCAAATAGAGGCTGTATAATTTAAAATATTTGATTAGGTGTGAATGATTAATAGATTTAATTTAATAAAAAAATAAATTAAAAGGCTTGTGAACTAATATTTGTTCATAATTCAAGAATATGGTGTTTTAAGTAATTATTCCTCATAAAGGGTCTTCTACCTATCCAGCTTCAGAAGCTCAGGACCTACTGTTTGAAAACAACAGGCAAAGCTAGAGAAGTTCTAATGACCTTGACCAATGTCTATGGGATTGAGAAACTCCCCCATGCCTCTCGCCAGCAAACATTGGCCAATGAATTAGGGTGTTTACAACCCAGGGCCTGCTGAATACTTATCCCAAGCAAAACAGTGTACCAACTGTTGAACAAATATTCAAGAAACAAGATCACAATGATAATTTACTAGGCTAGTATAGCTCAAGTAAAATAAAATAAGTGCAAATAATATATGTGAAATAATCTTATAAATAACAAGCTTCAACTATGCAATAATTAAATACATATTCGATTAGGTTTATGAATTTTAGGCACATGTATCATAATGTATTTGACAAGAATATTTACTACCATTTTAGGGTATACAAGGGTGAAGTAGGGCTGGGAGTATGGGGAATGAGGGGCTAATTTAACTGTAGTAGCTAAACCAGTGGGTTTTTTTTAGTATGAAGTATTTATGGAGTTTAAACCTTGTTCTTTTGATTATTGCTTATAAGTTTATAATTTTCTGCATCATATATATATTGCATATTGCTACCTGCGAGTCTGGCACCTTAGCTCAGTCGGCAGTTTGCCTCCCCACTGAGCTATGGGTTCCGGGTTCGATTTCCGGCATGGTCTAAAATATTATTGGTAAAACTTGGATTTTCTCCTCTCACGGTAATGAATTAACTGCCGGGGGGGGGGGGG
>CABFVX010000874.1:68608-91544 GCA_902151425.1 Timema shepardi
AAAGTGTCAAAAATAGAATCTTTTATTTTAAATCAATTCCAACCTCATAGGCTGTATCCGAATAGTCTACTTATGCGACGTCGCGTTGGCTCGTGGCGTTGATAGCTGCATTGGCAATCACGTGACCAAGTGTAGATCTGTCCGAACAGTCGCTGACTAGACCGATGCAGTCTTCTCGTGGCGTTGGTAACCATGGATACGAACGCTACGAGCCATGTGGCGTTGGTGCGGTGTTTGACTGGCAATTTTTTTAGTATTATCGTTTCGTCTGTTGAGCACCGACTTACACAAATTATTCGGTAGGAAGCAGCACTGTGGGTCCAAGTGTATTGCATAGATAAGGGATGGTGTATTGCTGTTCGAATAGTTTGAAGCAGTCTTCACTATGAAAACCGCGAGAAATGTAAAATTATCAAGACTGCATCGAGTCAAGTGTACATGACTATTCGGATACAGCCATAGACTACTTATAAGTGTTCACAATGTGCTGTAGGCTGTAGCACTCATCGCACGAGAGCCCTATGGGGCTGGTATTTGCAGTTTTTTTTATTGTATGTTGTGTTTATGTAAATGTACATAGTGATGTTCAAAAATAAATAAGATTTATAAAACAGACAAACAAAATACCGTTATGTTGTATTTATTTACTATGACCTTAAACATAGCGTTTAGTAATAAATAATCAAAATAGCTGAAAGGTTAACTGACTAGTGTACATTTTTCAAATTTAAAACGTAGCTACTAATAGCTGGACAAGCTTATAAAAATTACAAGGAATGGAGGCACCTGAGATATCTTTGCCCAGGGCGCCAAACACATAAGCACGGGTCTTGGGTACACTTCCACTATTATAGCCTCCCTCAACCCTTAAAGCATTAGTGTATAATTAGTACATAAGCATACAAACCGAGATGGGAGTAAAATGTGATGCTTAAAAATAAAATTTGTACTCACCTTCAGTTAAAGGGTGGAAGTAGTTTTTGATACACTAAATTATCTTTTAAGGGTAATGGTGCAGCCTAAATGGTGGATATGGTTTGCTCTTTATTACACACTTTAGTTAAAATATAGTGTCAAATTGAATACATATATGCAAACTGTTAAATCAAATTGATTGTGTTATTTTTACTTTCTCTTTATCTTACAGGAGAGAAAGCATGGTGATCGTCAAAAAAATCGAACTCGAGATTTGGATGAATCTTGACGTTTCATGACTCCCTGAATCCGAAAAAGTGGTTTTTGAATTTCCGTCTGTCTGTCTGTCTGTCCCTCCAACTAGAGCCTGAACTATTTTACCGATTGAGCCAAAACTTTATATCTAGGGTTTTCATAGAGTTGCCCCAAAGGTTTTTGGAAATGGATGTCCAACCCTAAAATTAAGGGTAATTTACTTAAGGGCAAAAAGAGAAAAAGTCGATTTTCCAAAAATCAGCTCTAACGATTTTGATTAAATTTGATTTATAAACATTAATAAATATTCCAAACAAAATGGCTACTCTCAATATTTCGGCAAAATGGCTTTAAGGGCTCCGGTCTGATGTGTAAATTAACATTTTTTATAAGATCTCCGAAATTATTTGAGATATGAAATTACTTAGCATTACAAATATGTATATATATTTATAATACAAATATTTTATTCAAAACATATTTTTATAAAATCAATAACTTTCAATCTATAAGCAATTATATATGTTTTTTTAAACTTTTTGGACATTAAAGTTTTAAGTATTGCGACCGTAAAAAAAATCTAACCTGAAATGTTGATGGATGTCGACGTCTCATGACCCCCCGAACCCTAAAATATATTCTTTGCAATGCCGTCTGTCTGTGTGTCTATTAAAACTTAAAATTAAGAGTAGTTTTATAAGGGGTGAACAGAGAAAAAATAGGTTTTCTCAAAATCTGCTACAACGATTTTTATTAAAATTCGTATCTAGGCATTGATTAAGATTATAAATAAACTGGCTATTTTCATTTTCTTATGAAAATGATTTTTAGGGTACTTTACAGAAGCGTTAATTTATTTCTGTATCACCACATCTATTTGAGATACTAAACAACTTATCATTGCAAAATTTTAGGACTATTAGAAATAAAAAACTTTTATTTGACATATATTTTTATAAAAGCAACAGTTTCTGAGATATTTGTAAATATATTAATACAATTTTGTAAGCTTTAGTTGTAAACATATACTACTTAAGTCTTAACGCAATAATTATCCAATTACATAGAGTAATTAAATATAAATAAGTATCTAAAAAAAGTATGATATTTTTCCTTAAACCTCTCAGGAGAAATGTTTGTAGAGCAATGATCTATCTCTATTTTAGACTCAATAGTCAATATTTAAATTTTTTATTGGTCAAAATGTATAAATGAATCATTAAATATCAATGCGATGACTTGAAGATGTGCAACACGTAATAAAATGATAAAATTTTAACCGGAAATAGGAATTTTAATACGAAGTGTCGACCCTTGTGGACCCAATATTAATCTTTTTTATCGGTCCAAACATACAAATGAGGACATTAATTCTTTAAAAATAAAAATATAAGATTTAAAACAGAAATTTTTATGAATCTTAACGGCAATCTTGCCTTCCTACATTAATCCGTTCAGAAATCTTACGAGTTTATAGAAAGAGAGAAAATGTTTGTGCGGTACGCCGTACCATTTATTTTCATTTAGTTGTGTTAGTTGGCTAAATTTATTAATTTAGTATGAAAAACTCTTATAGCTTAGAAATAACATACTGTATAGTAAAACTATGTCTATCAATGAGGTGGCTCAGTGGCTAAATTTTGTAATAATGAAAATTGATACAAATAAAAAATAAAATAAATATAAACTAATAAGTTTAAGTTTAATTCAGTGGGCTTTCTTCATTACATTTACACTTATTGATTTATTTTATTATGTATTGATTTTTTATTAATTTCCATTATTATTATAAAAATATGGTAAAACAAAAATAATTGTTTGAGAATAATATATTAATGATAAAAGATTTTCTGAAAATAGAAACAACACTATCAAAAATCAATCTCATTGCCATGGAAAAATATATTTCAGTAGTGGCCACCAGGCAGCTTTTTTGAGTGCTCTATACAGACCCCAGATTTAAACCTCTGGATGCCCAAACATTTAATATTTTTCTTTTTAAACTTTCGACATTTACCATTTTTTCTCTGTTAAAGGTTCAATGTTAAAGATATTTAAGTGAGAAAATGTCATCACAATAAATTAGATTTTATTAAAACATGGGTCTTATTAATATTTTGTTTGTTTTTAGTCAATTTGGACAGAAAATAATGTAGAAAATTTGATTTTTTTTAAAATTTCATTAATGAAAATTTTGTCCAAAAATGATCGAATTTTATACATTTGTTTGCCGCAGGTTCCACTAGTAAGTACTATTTTATCAAGAATAAATAAAAATGAATGTAAGGTAGTAAGCATTAAGTTAGGTTTTTAAAACTTTTCCAGGACTGCAATCTATAAAGACAACAGAGATGGTTTTTTTTTGTTGAAACAGTTTGTGGAGGCTCATGGGCAGTGATTTTTCAACCTTATTCAACTTACGACACACTGAACAAGGTGCTAAAATTATCAAAGCACACCATCAGTTTTTTAAGAAGAGATTTTATCATTAAAAACATGAGTATTAAGAAAGTTTTTAGAAGTTCAATAGATAAAATCATAATAATTTTGTTATTTAAAAATTAATGTTGAACTTTTATTTAAAAACATTTATTATTATTCCTAAAAATAGTTCTCCCTTAGTTTTTATCTTCCCCCAAACTCCCATGGCACACAGGTTGAAAAACATTTCCCTGGGGTTTCAGCCCCCTTTGAATCCGGGCTTGATACTGTATTTTTTTTAAAAGTGCTATACATTTGGGTGCACAAATGTGTTGGATCAAAGTGTGCAAGTAAAGCGAACAAGAGTGTAATACACAAGACTATTCAGATACAATCTCTGTTACACCTGATTTTATTGCTGAGGGAACTGCATCCTTACAATTGAGCAACAGCGTTGCCATTCTTTTGTTTTCCGTGATTAGTCTTCCTTTGAATGTATATCAAATTTGGCAATGATGGGCTGTCATTGTTACCAGTAATTGGGGCTTCTTCCTCCAGCACGGTCGTAAAGTTACAGTAGTCTGAGTCTTGTGTTCCTAATAACTAGCTCAAAAACATTCACTAAATAAACACATATTTTATTAGTACTATGTGTAGACCTTTTTTTTAAATTGGTCAAGTTAAGATTTTGTGTATGTGTTGGTTGTGTGTTTTGTTTTTTTGCCGTAAGGTTGTGTAATTATAATTTTATGTGTATATTAATACATTTATTTGAATAATAGTGTATTGTTAACAGTTAAAATATAGCAAAAATTATGGAGTCTCCGGCTTGTTACAAACAATTACATTCCAAGAGGAAAATATTTAGTAAAGAAAGGGCAATGGTGTTAATAGTCTACACTTAAATTCATAAAGACGGAATTTGTTCAGTAACTAAAGCGGCAATGCATATTGTTTGTATATTAATTATGAGGAAAAAAGCTTTCTACATAAAATAGTTTAAGGATAATCAAGTGGGGATTAGAGAAACTTAATATACTTCAATCTTGAAAAAATATGATTGTGGAAATAGTTTATGTTTCTAGAAAAGGCTGTAAATCGAGAGGAAATGTGTTTGCCTGTCAATTGAACCCCCCAACCTCTCCATGCTGCATTGTATATAATGAGGGATTTCCAAGTAAACCCTCCACCCTCACTTCCCAACAAATAAAAGCTTGAATGTTTGGCAACCGGTAACAGAGAGAGAGAGAGAGAGAGAGAGAGAGAGAGAGAGAGTGAAGATAAATCTTTTCTCCATTAGACCTGCAGTTCCCTCAGCTATGAAATTATGTGTAGTTGTCATCTTCCTTTGGACAACTATTTAAAAGTAAAATATTCATAAGAGAGTCATCTTCCTTTGGAAAACTATTTAAAAGTAAAATATTCATAAGAGATAACATTAAATTTGAGTGTATTTTAAAGTTTAAAAAAAGCATTTATAATCACAATTAAAATATAAATATAAATAAAGAGTTCGATAAAAGAATCAAACCTTTTAAAATTCCTATCACATATTTATATATTAAAGGCAATCCACAATTTAGAAACTTTATGGAGAAAAAAAAATAGTAAATTATTTAAAATTCAATAATAAGTATTGTACACTCTGTTTATGCTATGAAATAACGAGATAACATTGCATGGTTCCACTATGGCGTAGGCTAGCGGCTCCCAACCTTTTTTTTCGCTTGTGTACCCTTTGGCAGCCCAAATTCATAAATTGTACCTTTAGTTAATAAGGTGAAATATATGTTAATATTCAAAAAGCAAAAGTTACCATAAAAACTAACATTAAACTAAATTATTAATAATCTTAAAACTATTTTATGTATGGAATTGAAATTATTTTCTCGAGGTCAAATATAGAATAACACCTGAATCGCCCATTTTGTCTTACACTGCTGGCAAATGTAGACTAACTCCTTCCGCCATTATTTGAATATTTTTGTGTACCCCCAAACCTCTTTACATGCACCCCACCTTGGATACAGCTGGTGTGGGCTATGTGAAAGGGCTATATAATTTATCCAGAAAGATTGTTAAATTATTAATATTCAATACTTGTGTTGTGCTGTTCTATTCTTAATGCAATTTTTTTTAAATATAGCACTGGAGTTATTCATGGCTATTAATTGACTATCAGACACCAACCTGTTGGAATATAAAGTGTTGAGGGAATACAAACATAAAAACAAATTTAACTAAACCAGAAATACTAACTGGCACCCACAAGGGTGACACGGTGTTTTTGCTTCGAATTGAATTCTTACAAACCGGCAAAGACCAGCACAGCTGTACGTTGTGCTCAACATAGTGAACTTCAAATATTTTTTCTTTTTATTGAAAATAGGGAGGAACAGGGAAATTTACGATAAACTGTGCACACTAATTTTTGTTTTTAATTAAATATTCAACTAAGGAACAGTTTCACGATTTCATTTGAGTAAATATTTATTATTATTATTATTAGCACCGCGTCTTACTACCCGTTCGGGTTATACGCACTTACGCTAATGTGTAATGGTAGGGTGATTGTGAGATGAAATGGAGAACCTACAGTTTAACGTGGAATCATAACCACGGTAGAGGCCTGGCATTCCTCACATTCACAAGATTTCTTGTCATAGGTGAAGGAAGGGTTTGGTAATCAGATAAATCTTTGCCGGGACCGGGGATCGAACCCCGGCCGCCAGCATAGAAGTCTGACACCTTACCCCTAGACCGCCAGGCCACCGAGTAAATATTTTATCTACTTAGAGTCTCTAATTGAAATTCACCTCCCTGATTTTGAGGGTCAGCAAAAATGTTTCCCATTCATAATCTATGTCCAACAAATAAATAACAATGGGACACATTACACGACCAGACATGAAACTGTTAATTTTTCAACGAATATTATGTCAGTATTACAATATGAATCAAATGAATAGAAAGTGTGTTAACAGAAACAAGAGAATAAAATTCCTTTTATGTTAGGAACTTGATTTAGTGATATGATAGGCTAGTTCTCAGATAGGTTAAAAATGTATTTGCTTCGTAGACTGATTATACATTGAGCATAGCACTAATTAAAATCAACACTATTAGATCTATCATGGGTTAATATGTTTTTGTAAAATATAATCTTGATGTCATGTTAGTGGAAATTTGTTATTTTCTTGTTTTACTTGAAAGATTTCCTATGTATAATGTTTTTTATAGTATTATTTATCTGAGTTGCGCTACAGAATAATGTATTGGTTAACGTAGGATGATGGTTTTTAAACAGGCTACTATTTCAAATAAATAAATCCTAATATTCTGGCTTGTGGACCAAATTGCTTTAGATTTGTTTGATTAGATTGAATTGAAGCTGATAAAAGAAATATTTTCATATACATGTATTTACTGTCTTTATTTTTATATGTGACAATAAATAAATAAATACTTGTTAGATCATTTCGGTTTAGTATTTTTTTTTTCAACTGGTATACCCTACCTGTGAATTTTTCTCATTAAATTAAAAGAACACTTAATAGCCAGGTATAAACAAAAAAAACACATGTATACTAACGATGAGCATACTTTGTGTGTGATTTTTTAAATGGAGATTGTAGGGTAAGAACATTTCCCAGGTAGTGTCTTAACAAGCTCTGCGTACTTTGACCATACTTCATGTAACATCTCTAGTAATAGGCTTTAACACCAATTTTATATATTGGTCATGACTGATTATCCATATTATTGCACAGTTTTAGACAATAACTATTTGTTTAGTATAACATGGTATTGTCTCGAGTCTAATTGTGATTATTATCAGTAGATAAAGGGCCCCCATATCTTTACAAGGAGTGGCTTTACTACACCACTGGTTGTAACAGTTTAGTGCATTTCGTCACAAACCTACCTATTCAAAACTGACACGGTCGCGGAATAATTATTTTCATATTATAGTGACACCAATTTATGATGATAATCTGTGCATGCCTTACTGCGCATTTGCCATCACACGGCTATATGATGATCTTATTATATGCAATTTAGTTGAAATCAGTAAAAATTAATGTTTGTACAAATTTATTTAGTTGATTACACTTTCACAATTATAAAATTGACATTAAAATGATACTTTTGTTAATTGTTTAACGTAATGACGCAGAGAGCTATAGCTAGTGCTAGAGCTTGCAACAGTTTGAGATAGAGATTAAGTATTTTTCTGTGATATTACTAATTATTGTCTGATATTACTAATTGTCTGTGCTATTACTATTTACCGTGTGATGTTTATATATTTTTTGTGATATTATTATGTTCTGTGTGCGCACAAGCTTCTCCAAACCCTTATATATGACGTACCCCTTGCTTCTTGGACCCCTTGTTATCAAGTGTTAAGACTAATATGAGAACTTCTGGCAACCTGATGTTGTGAAGGCTAGCTTACCATTAGGTAAAAGGCAGCACACTCATCATCAGATTTTCAAATAGAACGAAGCATTTTTTTATAAAGAAAGAAAGATTTAAAACATATGATGTTGAATTTACTTCTGAAAACGCCTGGTCATTCTTGGATGGACTATTAAAAGGAAAATTTACATACGGTATTTTAAAGAAAAATATATTTCTTCCGTGACTTTTTGAATAAATGAGAGGGGCCCAGAATAGTGTCATAACAATAATTATTTTAAGTAAGATAAAAATATGTTCAATATATCACTACTGAGCAACTATCGTAAAACTTTTACTATAGTTTAACGTTTGTTAGGATTAAATTATCTGTTTTAAAATGGAAAAATGAATTTTTACAATAAAAACACAAATGGCAACATAATATAATAAATAGGACAAAATCCTACACATATCTTTGTATAATCTAATTATGATTAAAAAATAATAGTTAGGTATCAAGAAACTGTGTTTTAGTGTCTTCCTCAGAAAAACATTATTATTATTATTATTATTATTATTATTATTATTAGCACCGCGTCTTACTACCCGTCCGGGCTATACGCACTTAACGCTAATGTGTAATGGTAGGGTGATTGTGAGATGAAATGAAGGACCTACAGTTTAACGTGGAATCCGAACCACGGTGGAGGCCTGGCATTCCCCACATTCACAAGATGTCTTGTCAGAGGTGAAAGAAGGGTTTGGTAATCAGATAAATCTGTGCCGGGACTGAGGATTGAACCCCGGCCGCCAGCACAGAAGTCTGACACCTTACCCCTAGACCGCCAGGTCACCCTCAGAAAAACAAAACAAAACCATTATGGGAGTAATAATAAACAATTCTTATATACATTTTGAACCTAACTGTTATAGGTAATTTATTAAAATTTCATATTATGGTAAAAAAAATCAATTTCCATTAAACCCTAAAACATTTTGATTTAGAAAAAACCCGTATACATTCTTATGGATAAAGAAAAACAATCCTCAGTTTCCCAATTTAACAAAATTGTTAGAGCCATTTTCAATTATATATATTTGTTTAAAGGCAATAAATGAACATCATGTATCCTTAACACCCGCCTCAGTGGCATAGTTGGTTAAAGCATTGCTTTTGTGTTGAGCTAGGCTGCCGAGGATGGGGAGATCGGGGTTTTAATCTCGGTTGGGTTAACTGAGGGTGGTTTTACCTTAATGTTTGTCCACTCTCCCACCCCATAAATGTGGGTTATCTTCCTCTAAATTCAATCTTCCAATTCCTAACCCATTAGTGTAATTAGTAATTAAGTGTATAGCCCGAACATGTAGTAAGGCGCAATGCTATAATTCTTTTTTTAATCCATAACATCCATATATCATCTAAAAAACTTTAAAAGATTTTCATTTTGAAAATGCCACTAAACCGAAAGTTAGTAAACTACTCATAATTTTAGGTATGGAATCAAAATTATGATTTGATATAGAAATATGAAAATCAGCGTCTAAATATTCTGTTTGAGCGATAGTAATTAAACCAATTAGGCTGTAGCGCAAGTACAGACAAAGGATCAAAATTGTAAGGCTTCCTTTTTTGAGTTTGAGAACATAATAAAGGCCAACAAGATCCCTCATAATGTAATGTTCAAATACTTTCACAATTGCAATAATTTGTTTAATGGATTATGAGAAAGCAATAAAATGCTTTTAATTGACTAAAGTATAATACGAAATGCTACATTTGGAGCATCACACTGTATGGAGCAGAAACTTGTACTCTCAGGAAGATGGAAAAGAAATATTTGAAGAGCAATGAAATGTGGTGCTGGAGAAGACTTGAGAAGATCAGGTAGACAGACAGGATGACAAATTAACAAGTCCTAAGAAGAGTGGGTGAAAAGAGAACCATTTTGAATGTGATTATTTGGTACAAAGCAAACTGGATCGAACACATCTGTATGAATAACAGTCTTCTGCACGATGTCATAGAAGGAAATGTTTAGGGAAAGATAAGCTTAGGAATAAGGAGGATTCAAATATTGGATAGATTGAAAGAAAGAAGAAAATTCTTGGAGGCGAAGGAGGAGGAGGCAGAGGACAGAGCGTATTGGTTTTCTAAGTTCACTTACAGAAGGAACGGTCATGTCGTAAGACAGAACACCTAGTATTAATATTAATAAATTTAAATGTTACTGTGGAGACTCACTGGTTGTTTCCAGAACACACGAGACTTGTCGAGACTAAATTAGAATACAGTTAGTATTAACATTTCCATTCAAATCTAATTCACATTAATAATGACATTACTGTGACAGGCTAGTTAAACTGAGAACTTTGAGGAAGAAAATGTTTAGCACTAGCCCTATATTTTCTTTAATTCTAACCTACCTCAACATCAACCCACAAGTCACCACTGGTGTTATTTAACATCCTGGAACTTTTTCGGGAGTACTGGAGATTTAATTTCACAATGCTGTGAATTTTTTATTTAAATTAATACTAAACCTCCTGTTACTGAGATGTATAGTTTTATTAAGTATCACAAAATATACAAACATATTTCGAAGTCTCGAAAAAAAAATCTTTAAGTATTTCCATTATTCTATATATACTTAGCTACGTCATGTAGATAAGATAATCATACAAAACAATGCTCATAATAGTTATCTGATCTTACATACAATCCTAACAATAGAATTAGATCATATATAACAACATTTAACTGCCAAGATGCTTGTCATTATTTGCTATCTCTTGCATAGGTTACTTCACAGACTAACATGGCACATTCCGGGAAAGAAGTTGTGTTTTATAATGGTATAAAGATGCCTATAGTAGGGTTTGGAACAGTAAGTACAATAATGTGATGATATTAATAATTTATTATAAAGATATTTCTGTAAACTGATACAAAATAATATTTGAAATATTAACTTTAAAAAATTGTGATCGAATAAATTGAAATAAAGACACTTTAATACGGGAGTCGAACCAGGGACCTTTAGATTAACGCACCAATACTCAATTTTGATATATCCAGTTGATTGTCCTGTCCTCAGTGTTGTTTTTAACTCGTATTTTAAGGCAAATTCTGTTAGATATGTGTTGGATATAATCTGCTACTAAGCGCTATAATTTATATCACAACCACCTACGACTCGGTTATAGCTTTATACTGGCAATGGCACAAATACATTGTACATTCCAAGCAAATCAAGTTAGAAGAAAGCAATTCTATACAATTATTTTCAAGATTAGATCATAATATTATTATTATTGGAGTTTAGAGGCCCATCGACACACTGATGTCATTAGGGTGAATCACAATAGATAATACAATCTTGAGTGGTGTGATTCAAACATAATCACTATTATAAGTATGGTTGCATTAATGCAAATATTGTCATAGTAAGTCAGTGCTGCTTTCTGTGAGGGATATAAAATTTAAAATTTAAAATCATGAGCGTTTAGCTGGACATGTTCGCTTATTCTATGCTCATTATACTATTATTATTTTAGTTCACCTTTAACGTTTTAACATATTTAATACCAATAAATAAGTATTATTTAATGTGAGATAAATTATGAATCAATTGATTATATCTGACTTGTCTTACAATCTAATTTAATTAAGAATAGAGAAAACATGAGCTCCCACATATGTCAATTAATGGCAGTGATAGGAGAAGCTTATATTTTATCTATATACATGTACAGTACATATATATTTAATCACACCATTTCCTTATGGGGATAGGCACAAAATTGTGCATATAACTCAAAAAACAAATCTACCTTAGCCATCCCCATTTACTTTCTCTACACACTATCCTTGCATACTCCCTTCGCTTCAACAACATCCATACACTGAGTCATACTTTTTTTTTAATTCTTAAAACTATTAATATTTCTATTTTTCACATAATTCTCTAAAATATATTTAACCATGTAATACTCCTATTAACTCATCATCTGTAAAATGATAGCATCATAATGCATGATCTTATCTTAGATACATTGTATTATTTACATGGTAATTCGACTATAAAGTTAGTAAATAATAGGAACAACTAAGCTTAATATCCCTACTTTAATTTATTAGATTATTTCACATCGTAATCAACACAAATATAATTATAAGATATCTTTTTTTAAATTCTAGAACTCTAATTTTTGTTATTACTACAGAGAAGCCCCGTTTACCGAGATCTCCAGTTTGCCAGATTAAAATTTCGTATGAATTAATTTTTCTGAAATCAATTTTTATGCGACAAATAATTGATGTATTTTTTCAAGCACCATGTCTTACTGCTCTTTGAGTTATATGCTTTAAAACTAATTATCCTAATGGTTTTAAGGGCAAGAAAGGTTATATTTATAGGAAGTGTACCCACATATGCGTCAAGGGAAAGTGGAAAACAATTTTGAAAAAACTATCCTCAGTAAACCCAACCAAGATTCGAATCTTGATCTCTTCATCATCGCCAGTCTAGTCAACCGCGAGAGTAGCTCCCTAAGCCATGCAGCTACCGAAGTGGGTGATGTATTATTAAACAAAAACGTATTCATTATCTTATGAGTGAATAAAGGTTGTAACATATTTCAAGGGTTTTATAATTTGTTACTGTCAAAATAAACGGTGGGTTGTAATAATATGTACGCTCTTCTTTGATACATTTTTCTTATAATTTTAATTTCCGAAATAAAAGGATTATAGTTAATCTGGATCACATCCGGTCAAAGTTCTATCAGAAAAACGAGGTTACACTTTAATTTAAAAAATTAAATTATCCAAAGACATAGAAAAAGGGGCGCCGGGCCCTTTCTGGAATTTGAGGTAGGTGGGGGGGGGCTTGTCTCTCCACACGTACATGCACACACACACACACACACACACACACGTATAGAAACTTTAAATGGTGGATCCTCCCTCCCCCCCTCCCCTTCCTAGAAAAATTAGTTTTCCACGCTCGTGAAACTATCTAATAGAATGTGTACAGTAAATCTTATGAGCCCAACATCTAAATGGCTTACATTGTAAACCATCATTAAGAGTTCATATTTTTTTGTTTTATTCTATGAAGACTGGCATAAGTGATATGGATACAACTATTGACACAGCCTTAGAAGCAGGATTTAGACACATAGATACAGCTTATGCGTACAAAAACGAAGAAGCTATTGGGAAGTCTTTGAAAAGATGGTTCGATTCGGGCAAGATAAAACGCGAAGAACTTTTCATTGTGACAAAAGTAAGTTCCATTATTATTATCGTTAAAAATATGTTCTTGAAAACTTTTAATTCAAATTTATTAAATTGTATTCAAACACAAGATAAATTTAAATTAAATGTTATTTGTTTTCCCAATTTAAATCTACCTTGCCCTTTGAATTATAGTAGTAAGATGCTGAGGACATTAAAAAAGTATGTATTTCCTGTTTATGAAATATAATATAGAATTCATACATGTTTGTTTTCATAAAATTATTATTTGAAATGTTATAAAACAAGTTAGCTGACTTTCTGGATTGGATATCCTGCCATAAAATGTAATCTCTTATGACAAACTTCAAGCTGTTTATCTCCGAGTACTTGAAATCATAATTTCCTGTTGGTTCTATATAATGTTGGCTTTCCTGTTGTCATCAGCTTCCCTCATCTGGTAACAGAGCTGAGGATGTGGAGAAGTACTTGAAACAATCCTTGGAGAATCTACAGATGACTTATGTTGATCTATATCTTATTCACCAACCAATTGGTAGTTTCCCCGAACCCGACAAAGATGGAAATCGTGTCCTGGATCCTAACACTGATCATCTAAGTCTATGGAAGGTAAATTCAAAATTTATGTTTAATAACTTTAATTATATAAATATCTATTTAATATAAGCATTCATATTCGTATAAATAAATTTATATGATTTAAAATAATTTTTGATCAGACTTATATTTGGACAAAATCATTCATGCTAATCATTTGGTTTCAATTTAGATCAATTTTAACATTCTCTATATCTATGGTGCAACTATTAGGACCCATTTCCTAAAACTCTTATATATTGTTTCATTTAATTGAATTTAGTGAATACCGGAAAAATTAGCGAGATCAAATAGGCTATTTGTAAAAAATGTACAAAAATATTTTTGGATATTTGAAACAATATTTTAAAAATTATGAATAACATGCTATATTGATAAATCTCGTTAGTTTGCTCATTTCTTTTGCCAGAATAATTGATTTTACGCCTAAAATTAATTGTTGGTAAAAATGAAGTAAATCATTAAAATATTACTTCAGATATTTGTGCTAACATACTTAACATCCCATACACTTTCATATTATTTAATTTGTAAGATGGTGTAAACATGGAAAACATATTTTACATTATTAAAGCAAAGAGTTTATCTGTCTGTTATCTGCTTGGTATTTATAAATTATTTTAACTATTTGCAAGGGCCTGGTATTGCACGGGTAGTAAACAGATCACTACTACATTAAACTTTACACACTTCATCAATGTGTACTTCCTTCAGCGAATATAAAAGCCAAAGCTATGTAGTCAGTACTATTAAAATAGTGGAGCACCCGGGAAATAGAAGATGTTCTATTATGGCATTCACCATTCACCCCCTAAATTCTATTTTTTTTAGTAATAACTTAATTAGTTTGAAGGAGAACTTTGACAAATAAAGCACTTAAGATGTGCTAAATCTATGGAATACATTTTAAGACCAGTATTATGGTTATGGGCCTTCAAAATGTGAAAATAGTTAGCGTACATAAAGAATATATTATGAGGTTGTAAGCAAATTACTCCTGAAGGTTGCCATAAAACCATTAAATAGCTTTTGGATGAATTTGATATTCTTAAATTCTCTTTTCCTCCAACCATAGGGGGACTGTGCTCCCTATTCTTCCCATCCCCCTTGCCCCTAGAGTTCTATTATCGTTGTAGTATTGACTGTAAGCACCCCCCCTCAGCTCCTATTAAATTGCAGGGTGTACTACTGTGACATAATGACGTAACTTCTTCCACAGGCCATGGAGGCCCAGGTCGACGCTGGTAGGGCCCGATCTATCGGTTTGTCCAACTTCAACGCGCGTCAGGTGAAACGTGTTTGGAAGAACGCGCGTATCAAGCCCGCTAACAACCAGGTGGAACTTAATTTGTTCTTTCAGCAAAAGGAGCTTATAGCCTTCTGTAAGGCTCTGGATGTCACTATATGCGCATATTCACCACTAGGATCGCCAGGGATGCGCATCAGAAACCACAAAGGAGATCCGTCAATGTAAGTTACATAAATCTACGATATGAGAAAAATAGTAGCAATATTTGTTATTAGTAACAAGGGTTCTTTAATTTTCCCTTGTTACTTTTTTGAAAGGTCAGTGAAATGGTTCATAAACACTTTATAAAGTTGCTTTCCTAAAAACACTTGATTTTTGAATGCAGGGAAAACGAAATATTTTTATAAGGCTTTCAATCAATATTTACTGTATAGAAAACTTTAACCTAAGGAATGATGTTTAACAACTACGATTAAGGCTTGAAAATAAATTTTTAATCTCAGTTCTTGAAAAATGTTCATGTTCTGTTTAAGACTCCATTACTATTCTTTATTTTGTACACATTTAAAACAGTAATTCCAAACTGAATGACAGTGTTACGTGGACAAATGGTAACGTTCACATAGTTTCTTTTTCAAGTGACAAGATAACTGGTTTGAATCCCAGCTGGGAGTTCTCAGATTGTGCATTCCTACTCTTTTAATGAGTGGATTAGGGCAAATTTTCTCTAAATTATATAGTCCTCGCCTTTATCCTCATCAGTAGACCAAAATGGTAATAAAGGTGGTGAAATTTTAAAAATAAACTTGTCATAAAAAGGTATTTTATATAGTTTTAACAATACATGTTTTAACAGTTGTAGTAATTTGTTACTGTCATATTTTCGACAGAATTGATATGCCCCTCACACATCCAGTAGTTCTGAAACTGGCCAAGAAGTACAATAAAACACCCTCTCAGATTTTAATAAGACACAGCATCCAAAGAGGTGTCGTGGTCATCCCAAAAAGCAATAACCCTGAACGCTTGAAGGAGAATATTCAGGTATGTCTTGGAATGAATAATTAGATATTGTAATCTTTTGTTTCACAAACTAGGGTATGCAATGCAGCACAGAGTACTGTTTGTTATAAAATATGTTTTTGATGATAGTAAGTGTGATGAATTGATTAACGAAAATTTTGGCGCTATGTCATGGAATTTCATAAGCCTTTCTTTAAACCCTTTAAGATGGCTTTGTTTACCTAACCACTGGAACTTTCTATTTTTATTTTGTGCTATTGAAAGTTTATAGTAACAATATAGAAATATGATCTAAGACTTAAGTCTCCCAATATACTGGATTTAGAGGGAAGAGAAAGGTTGAGGTTTGAATCCCAGTTGGTTGTAATGTGATTTATTTACCACATGTGATGCTTCACTATGGTTTCTCCATACTCACTACAATCTACATGTTAACGAAGGTGCATTTATTCTAAGCTACCTACCCAATCCCTACCACTTTGAATAAATTATTAATAACCAAAATGTAAAATATTATAATTCTACTCCTACTACTATCAATACTACTACTATTTTTCAGATAATAATTCAATCTCTTAAACAAGGTCTTAAGTTATAGAATTGCGCAAAGAAATAAATTATATGCATATAGAGAGAGAGATTTGATTCTCGACATCCCTGCTACAGGTAATCCTTTATTTTGTAAGACTCACGCCTTCACCTGTGAAACACCTTCTATGAATAATTTATAAGATACATCCTATTAATTATATTACTATTATAGTCATAGTAAAAATAAAAAAATATAATTTGTTTTGAACATTTACTTAATTACAATAAAATATATTTATTTTCTAGGTATTTGATTTCGTCCTGAGCCCAGATGATGTTTATGAGTTGGACTTTCTTGACAGGGGTGAGAAAGGTCGGAGTCTTCCGCCCTTTGGAGGAATGTCTAAGGGGTGAGATTAAGTTAAAACCCTTGAGTGAATTTCAAATCAAAGTTTCCACTTTAAATGCATATTTAAACACTAAGAAGAGGACAGAGTAGTATTTAATCTATTACGAATAACTCTTCACAAATATTGATTGTCTCTTCAAAGCCTAGTAATTATATCTCTGGCAGTCACTACTACACTTTTATTCTCTTTTTTCCCTTAACCAACCAACGGTCACCTTGAATAAAGGGCTACCAAAAGATTATATTTTGACCTACCTTGATTCATATTCATGCTTAGAATTACCTTGAATGCATCAAGGTTTTTCTAGTCACACTTTATTGTAGATCATTTCTAGAAGTGTGATATTGAATTTTTAAATTTCAATTAACGGAATACGCTTTTATCCATTTGCAAGTGTGTTCTTTGAGGGTTAAATTTTATGATTTCACCTCAACTGCCAAACCTTATAACATCAGATATTTAAAAAAACTTGCATCCAAAACAATTTTCCTAATATTTAACTAAACATGAGAAAATAGAGTTTCTTTAAAATAAATCCTCATAGTATTGTAACTTAGAAGATGTACAGTATATTGTGAATGTGTTTATTTTAAATAATAAAAATTTATCAAAAAGTTACTAGTAATATATTATATTTAATCAGCAATCATGTAAAATTACTTCCCTTTGTTTAAATATTTTATTAATAATGATTTGTTCTCGTAATACAGCTTATCTTCACAGTTTTAATAAATTATTTTATAATTTCAGAGTTTTGGAGCACCCAGAAAATCCTCAAAAGGACCCATATTAAATCTGTAATTTTAGCTATAAATGATTTGATCACTTTAAAGATATTGTTAATGGTGGATCATTAAATCAAATGTGTAATTGATTGAATTATATGAATGTAATTTGAAAGATAAAGAACTTACCTTGCTTGTTCACACGATACTGAGGTTTATAAGATAGGGCCATTGCAATCAATAAACGAAAAACTGTTGTCTTTCTGGTAAAGAAAGTTTGTAATACTCTCCTGCAATAAACAAAATAAACATGGTTGAACAAGATTATCCAAAGTGTAAATTAAATTATAATTTTAATACTTTTTAATTTACCATAGTAATCATCATAATTATCATCACCGTCAACACTGTTTACAGCCTGTGGTGGGGTCAGTTTAGTAAAATGCCTCCATCTTCCTCTATTTTTAAACCATTATTCCTCCTTTAATCGCTTCCGCTCTTCTCCTCTCATTTTAAATCTTGACCTAGCGCTCAAACAATGTCCCCAACCAACAAACAGAGAGTTAAATAATATGACTAATATACTAATTGCTAGCGCCCGCCAACAGGCCACTTGTTGGCTTTAGGGTTGATAGTTTGGCGCATGAGTGAGCAGTTTATATGTTCTAGTAGAGCATATACACAACAGACAAATACAAATGGGTGTAGTCAAAATGGAAAACTCATGTCACTCATTCAATAAATCAAATCATATCTTTATGTTTTTATTTATTTTTACCCCCTGACAATATTTGATAAATCTTCTATACAGAGAGCCTAGTATACGAGCGCACAATTAAAAATTTCCCGGCCCAAATGCCTTCCCTCCCGCTCCCTCGCCACCCCCTCTCTCCCAATCACCTAAGCAAACTCGTGGCCCTGTCCAGGCGCATCGTTTCCACATCTCTAAGAGTGTACCATTACACATTAGCGTAAGTGCGTATAACCCGAACAGGTAGTAAGACGCGGTTCTAACAATAATAATAATGGGTGTGTATACATAATGTATATAAAAATGATACTGGGCCACCGGAAATGAGGGGTGTGGGGGGCGGAGTTGCGATCGGAGTGATCACACTGGGTACCGCTGACAAGGGGACGCCGGTAGGCGCCCCTCATACTCATTCGTGTTAGTAAATCGTTTAAAAAATGTAAAGATTGAATATATAAAAGGGCATTAGATCATATTCCAACGGATTATGTTGTCAAATTTTTTAAATGCGTTTTGTAAACATTGAAGATAAAATTGTGTAATGTGTTGTGTACACCATCAGTGTATTCAAATAGGTAAAGTGGAAAAAGCAATCACTGTAAGTCAGTGTCACCGCTACGACACGAATTCGTTCAGCTGACAGCCCGTGAGTCACAGGCCTCGTGATTAAACTTTTCCTTCTCCCCACTTTCTTCTGATAATTTGGCTGACACAGTGAATATACAGATATTTAGACTACAAATCAATTAATATTTTGATTGTATTAATTATGATTTATCAAAATGAATAGTCAAATTCTGAACATTTCACAACTACAACAACAATTTATGATGTGTTCGTTTCGATTTTTAGAATTGTGTGAATAAAATACCATATTTATACTCAAATATATTGATTTAACCCTGTTATTCAATAATAAAAAATTGAGATGTACTCCTGGGCTGGGCCTATCAGCCATGGTGTCAGGTGACAGATATGTGTTATTAGTTAATTATGACTAGTTGAGATAAAAACATCATTAAATTGTGCAAAGCATAACCTTTGGATGGTCTAAACAGTGTTTTTTTTATTGGTGACACTCTGCACAATAAAGGTTGCGCCACTTTTTATTTACTCCATAACAATAACACTCAGAATTATGGTGTAAATGCGAGATTGTGTTAGTGGTTGGTATGGGGGAGGAGAGGGCGCTTCTTTCAAGGCTGCTCCGGCCGCTGACTTCACACGCGGCGGCACTGAGAATTTAAACAACGACAAAATATAGTATATTTCAAAATTATAATTGTCGTGAGTCAGAATGAACAATGAAATTATATTATACTTGCCAATCTTACTTCCAGTTTCCTTTGTTAATATTTTGTCGAGTAGTATATGCAGCTCTTTGTTGTCTGACTAAAAACTATTTTAAAAAATGTATATAAACATTATAGTGGTGGTGACAAGCTATTACTCATATTTTGTTTTGTTTGAATTGTAAATAAGGCAGTATTTTGACATTTTTCAGAAGGGGAGAATGTTTGAATACCACTTTTTATTTACTCCATAACAATAACACTCAGAATTATGGTGTAAATGCGAGATTGTGTTAGTGGTTGGTATGGGGGAGGAGAGGGCGCTTCTTTCAAGGCTGCTCCGGCCGCTGACTTCACACGCGGCGGCACTGAGAATTTAAACAACGACAAAATATAGTATATTTCAAAATTATAATTGTCGTGAGTCAGAATGAACAATGAAATTATATTATACTTGCCAATCTTACTTCCAGTTTCCTTTGTTAATATTTTGTCGAGTAGTATATGCAGCTCTTTGTTGTCTGACTAAAAACTATTTTAAAAAATGTATATAAACATTATAGTGGTGGTGACAAGCTATTACTCATATTTTGTTTTGTTTGAATTGTAAATAAGGCAGTATTTTGACATTTTTCAGAAGGGGAGAATGTTTGAATATCACCCCCCCCCCCTTCCGACACCACCTCCTCCTTCTCCTCCATGACTATTGTCTTGAATCTACACAAAATTATAAACAAGATCTCTTTGCCATGACAACTATTTAAGATGCGACTTTAATACGGAGTGTAGAGAGAAATTCACACATTTAGTTTAGTTTAGTTGCTTACCCTTACAGCAAACAAATCCACGATCCTTTGTGATCCTTTGTCATCTCCCGTCTGCAAACTTTATGACACATTTATATGTAGGGTGAGTCCAAGGGTGATAGAATGGAAATTGGCTTTCATGAGTTACACGGCTTTGAAGGAGTATTCCTCCTCGAGTTCCAAACACTCGCTTTTGTCTTTCACGCTTAGCCCGTTAAGGGAAGGGGCGAGGGAAGAAAGGGTGGCAGACCCCATATCCCTCATTCTCCAACCACCTTTTGTTCTGTCAAAAAGAAAGAGGGGAAAGAAACTTATGTAAATACTTATTTTAAGGTAAATAAGAAGGCTCGCTGCTAGCTCTCAAATAACTTAAAAGGGTGACCTGGTGGTCTAGGGTTAAGGTTTCAAACTTCTGTGATAGGGGTCCGGGTTTCAATCCTCAGTACAAGCAAAGATTTATCTGATTACCAAACCCTTCCTTCACCCCTGACAAGACGTGTATTAATCACATCTTGTGAATGTAGGAAATGCCAGGCCTCCACCGAGGTTTGGATTCCACGTTAAACTGTAGGTCGGCCATTTAATATCACAATCACCCTACCATTACACATTAACGTCATTGCGTGTAGCCCGAACGGTTAGTAAGGCGCGGTGATAATAATAATAATAATAATAATAATAATAATAATAATATTAATACTAATAATAATAATAACATAAAAATTATTTATTGTAAGTCTTTCAAAGAATAACTGTATTTGTTAGAGGAAGGCTAAATCTACAGCACTATTTCATAAAACTTAGTCCCATAGATCCACAAATATGCTTAAAGAGTCTTTGAAAATGAGATGTCACATTTTCTATATTAATAAAACTAAAAATATAATAGGTTTGTGTAGTCAACAGTTCAAATTTTTGTAGTAGAACGCGGAAGTGTATACCTTTATATGTGTAGTTTTAAAGAGTGAGCAAGAAATTGTCAAATATTATATATAGCTTAGTCCATCAACCCCAAGCTGGAATGCACTTGTGTAGTAAAAGAAGTGTGCAGTTTTATCAGCAACAAGCACACACATTGCACGCGTCTCTTCTTGTTAGATGATAGTAGAGCTATAGTCTTCTTACTATCTTTGTAACATTAGCGTGTACTGCTAATATTACAATGTTACTACCCGCCCCTAAACAAGCTAATATTCATAGCCATCCTGCAATATAAATACTAATAAGACCAGCTAGCATTTTGAAATATTACCCCAAATAATCTTGTACTCATAAACATCCAGCATTAATAAACATCACAATCTTACTATATCAAATATAGGTGTTCTAATCACGCGTATATCTGCCGGAGTAGAGCAACTTACAAGTTCAGCTTGTTAACCACGAATGGAGAGAAGTCTAAAATATGATAAAAAATTATGCAGCAGCCTGATGTTCCAACGGAGTGAGCCAGCGATGCTCTGATTGGCCCGTGCTGTACTATTAGAAGACCACTCATATCCATGGACAATGGTGTGGCGTACGTGATCAAACATGCGTAGCTCTAACAACTGCTCGTCTTGTGTCTTGGAGTTCGTGTTTTGGAAACTATCCAAATGTAGCGACTAATGATCAAGACAACAAGAACCTGGCTTATGTGACGAAAACAACGTAGCCTTTCAACTTGATGTTAGCAAGTGACGTAATAACAAAGGAAAACCGCAACCTTCCCACCCTGTAACTAGACCTATATAACGAGGGAGCACAATCTGGTCAACTGTTACATTCGCCACTTCCACGAAAAGTCCTCTTCAGGACTAGGACATTATATAGCCAGGATGACTTTGTAACACTATTGAATTTAATCGCCCCGCATTAGGCGTCGATTGTAACACTACGGATTAATTCCAAATAAAATAATTCTGTTATGATGTTTAGGTTGTCTATAGCTCCGTGGTCAAGCGCATATCATCACTGTACGGAATAGATACTGTTTAACTAGCTGTTAATTGCTCCGTGGTCGAGCACTAATTAGATTGGTATATTTAATTAAATTAAAGAAAGAGAACTATTTATGGCTGTTTATTCACACATGGTTTCTTTAAATGACGCCTGTTAATTACTTATACATCTTCCAATTAAATGTTTTATATCAATGCACACTTGTGATAATAACTTAAATTATTGTATTCTCTGTTAGACTGTGACTGCGAGAGCCAGTGCTAGATTTGTGAGTTCCTAGCTTTGTTGCTTGTGTGGGCGTGGGTGTTAGAGAGACTTGTGTGTGTGTGTGTGGGGGAGGGGGGGGGGTTTGTGCG
>CABFVX010000874.1:91587-120698 GCA_902151425.1 Timema shepardi
GGGAGGGGGGGGGGTTTGTGCGTGTGGGTGGCAGCCTGGATCATACGCACAAATGGCTTATATATGACATACCCCTTGCTTCTTGCTTTCCTTGCCATCAGTGTAAAAACTAACTAATATAAAGAGTCCTGGCGACAAGTGTTGTGAATGCTAGCTTCTTATTGGTATAGGGAATTAGTGTATTTTGCCAAACAGTGCGGAGTTGTTCCTTTTAACAGGAAATAGCGGAGTTGTTCTTTTAACAGGAAATATTGTATATAAAATATTTTTTAGTGGTGAAATTCTTTTCATATTTTTTTGAGAAGCGCGTGTTTATTCGTGGATGAATCTTAAAAGGATACTATACATATATTACTTTAAAGAAAAATTACCTTCATCCATGACTTTTTACATAATTTAGAGTAATCCAAACCATTATCATTATAAATTATAAATATATCTTTGTTTGAAATTTATGAACTATATATTGCTGCGATGGGTTTGATTTTCTTGAATACTTTGGTTTAGTATGTTATGAAAATATGTTAGTGTAGGCATCGGTAATGTTTTGCTATGGAGCACTTAATGTTTCCTGTTGCCGCATGTGTGCCAGTATCTTTGTATTTTATTGGTTTAAATACGTAGCCACATGATTTGGTTCCTTTTTATGTCTTGAAATATTTAGGTTAGATATTAAAATAATTTACTTTAGCGGTTAACAGTAATAATTTAAATTCTTTAAATTAATAATGTTTCTTTTATTGGTTAATTTGTAGACTTCTTTTCTTTGAAGTAAATGTAAAGTAACTTATTTTTGTAGATTAATATGGTTTTGTCTATAATATTTACAGATTCACTTAGGCATAATTACAAGTTCTCTAACGTAACTTTGTTTTTCTATTTTATTATTATTTATTTAAATGTAGAAATCTTATTTAATTATTTAAAAGTGTCGAGAGTAATGGTCCTGCGAAGGTTTGAGTTTAGTCGGGAGGTCAAACATTTGTGCTTTAAATAAATTTCTGGTGCAATATTTAAATTTATTCCATAAATTTAAAGCAATTTTGTGTGTATTTACAGGTGTGAATCTGACGCGTTGTGAACCATTTGAAAGAGGCTCATTAAGCTGTTTGCAATCTTTGTAATATTGAGTAATTTTAACTTTTCATCCTAATTTGGTTTGATCTTAATTCACTGTGATGTAATAGAAGCTGGTATATCATTTAGAAAAGTTTCTTTAAATAATACAATTTTTTTTTGTTTATTTCATTGTTCACTTCTAGACAAGTTCAGATAATATAATTAAATACCTGGTGAGTTTGAAACGTCCTGCGCATGCAATAAATCACCGTGATTTATTTGTTTTTCAACACACTTCAGTAAGATCTGTAGTGCCATGCAACATGTCGTCTAAACACTGTTTGTTACATTGAATACATAATTCAAATATTTTTTTAAACTGCAAATGTTTTACTTTTTCATTACATTATTTCCTTAGTTGTCGTCCTCCTTTCTTTTAGTCTATTGTGGCCGTAACTAAATAGTGATAGTTGGGTGGTACATCTTGTTAGAGGCTGGTTGAGTGATGGTATTGTTACTGACCTGTTAGAAGCTAGTCGAGTGATAGTCTTGTTACAGGCTTTTTAGATACTAATCGTGGTGTAGTCTTGTTATAGTCTTGATAGACTTATTGAGAGTTACCAGGGAAAGTCTCTGGCTGTTTTTCAGGGTTACTCATGTTGGTAAAGGTATCGGACAACGAATTATGTGGGGGCTAGAATAAGACATAAAAGGCAGGGGACAGGGCTAATGGTACTGTAAGATGGACAAATACTTTCGTAGTGTTCATACTTAGTTCTTGTGTAAGTCTTGTAAATATCCTTTTACAGTTCATATTAGTTTTTATAATAAAAGTTCAAAGAAAATAACCCATTACATTCTACCATCATTTACGAACATGTAAGCCATCAAACCCTATCCTCCGGTTGGGGTGGGCAAACGTCACTAGTGAGGCAGTGACAGTTGTTGGGGGAAATAATCCTTTTGGAATCTTTTGACTTAATTTTGGCGTCAGACATATTTTGAAATAACGCATTGTATCAGGGCAGCCCCAAGGGGCAAACTAGGGGGGCGACTGTCTTTGGGGGGCGCTACGCCATCAATGTCGTCTTAAAGAAACTACAAATAATAATCTTTTAAAAATGTGTACATTTCTAAGCTATATTTGATAAATAATATTGTACTAATTTTCTTTGCCATCTATTACGACTTGTGTCCTTGTTAGACCCAGTGTGCATGAAAATCAGAAATAGGGTTCACCCGGGCTCGACTATCTGGATCTTGTGCGGATGTAAATTTAAATCTGAGAATAATATTCTGGCCAAAGTGCGGTGGGAAAAACCTAATGACACTGCCTGTTGCCGTACATAACGCTGTGGACTTTGCAGGAACGAGGCGCTGACTGCTTCGACAGTTTCTGGCTTTCAAACATTATTTCTTGGCCCTGGATGCTTCTTTCTCAATCTTGAACCTATTGTTTCAATGTTTGAAACCCCTGCCTTTACAGCGTGAGATGACGGAACCGGATCATGACGCCGAAATTTTCGTGTTGCACCTTCATAGCAATAATTATTTTTGTAAAATGCTTTCACTGCAAACGCTCGATGCACATATGACCACTGCTCCATGATAACTAAACGGCATTGACTGGGGAACATAATGATGTCATCACAGTCCTGCAAACTTAAACAATGACCTTGAGATTAATTATTCAAAATCGCCCGTTCCCGCGCACCATCCTGTATAGGTAGGCTCTAAATTCTTTTTTAACTCTGCGTTTTACACAAGTTAGGGTTATACGCTTATGTGCTAATTACGCTAATTGGTTAGTGATGAGGAAAGTTGAATTTAGAGGAAGTCTACACGCATTTTAGTGGAAAGAGAGAGTGGGAAACCATTTAGGGAAAACCCACCTCAGTACACCAAACTCGGATCGAATCACAATCTTCCCGTCATCAGCGATCTAGTATATTGCAAAAGTACTACCTTAGACCCACATCTTGTAAATAAGGCCTATTCTACAAGTGGTTAAAACGTGGTGGTTTTGCCGCTAGCTTACGCCCCCAAAATCTTGAATTTACACCTGACTGTCAAAACGCGACTGTTAAACAGCTAATTATTTATTCTACACTAGCAGTGTAAATGCTGCTGTTGTTGCTTCCACTTGGGCAGAATAGTTTAAAAATTGTCATTGTTCAGGGTGGCTGTATTGCGGGACCTATTTTGTTGGAGGAAACTCGTGTCGCAAGCCTTACCGGGTAAACAAGGAATTTATTTTCGACAGATTGATAAAACGATTAGATTAACAATAATAGATTTATTATAACAGAAAAATAAGAGATATGTTTGACCACAAAAGATATACAAGAACATAAGTTAGAAGTTCCAAATTAATACAGTATTGTTGCGACAAGGGCAAGATCAAATGGGGTAGGCTTAAAGAGCAATGTTCAATAACAAAACATCTGGACTGACGCCAGGCTACAGTCAGGTGATTATACAAAGAAAAACATAGAGGTAATTTTAAACCAAAGTTAACTGGAAATGAGATACATATAGTATTATTAATACATTTATAATTTAAGCTAGCTTGATTGATTGGTACTTAGGAAAATTCCTTAAGAGACATTGTTTAATGAATAGCTATAGAAAGGTTTGTTTATTACATTGGTAGATGGCTAAAATACAGGTGTCTACACAAAATAGTACTATGTCCGGTCCTTTCTTTATTGGTACTGCCAGAGCACTCAATAGTACAAGTATTTAATGACCCACTCCCTGGGGTACAACACTAATTTAATTCATACAATACAAATACTCAGTCAATAAGTGCCAAAAACGGGTAAAGAGAAAAAAGGTATTATCTGCGCGTACCCCATATGGAAACAAGCGGAGCTCCATGCTTTACCCACCAAAGCGAAGCGTGGCAATAAGAATGATTTAATACATTGAATACATTGACCCAACTAGGTCCTAGAAAACGGGTAGAAACAAGTGTTTAGTCTTAAGCATTAAAAAGGGAAATATAGAGCTCGTTGAGAATAGCAACTATTTGGACTAAGTCCTTATTACATCTGGAGCTCAAGGCCCCTATATCGAAGCTATATTATATGGATATAAGAAAAACATGGTCTCTTGGACCAATATAAAAAGTCTAACGGACTTAATAAACATTAGAGTCACTGTGACTACACCAACAAAGTTGGAATGACAACACAAAGCCAAAATCTAGTCACTCTGACTGAAATAAGAAATCGAAATAAACATAATAGTCACCTCGACTATAGTAAGTTTAAGGTAAACAATAAATCAGATGGACTTATTAAATAAACATAATATAATCTTTCAACTAGAAGAATAAGTCAGATGGACTTATTAACGTCGCCTCTATACTTAGGATATCGTAGAGGATTTTCCCTGGTGGCGTGGTGGTGAGAACCACGTCCATCACTCCATAGCCACCGGTTCCTTCGTGGAAAGAGGTTCCTTCTTCAAAGACGTGTAGTGATTGAATACCAGAAACACAACCAATACTCCAATTCCACCGGTTCTTTCGTGGAGAGAGGTTCCTTCTTCAACGACTTGATGTGATTGACTATGAGAACCACGCCCAATAATCCAGGGCCACTGGTTCCTTCGTGGATAGAAGTTCCTTCTTCAACGACGTGATGTGATTGAATAATATTAAGTTAATCTGAGGGTACTTAATTTATACCCTTTCTCTGACTAGAACTGAACAAATAAAGAAATGGTAAAAAAACGTAATAACACAGGTGGTGATATGAAGTACTGGAGTGTGAGGGGTGAGGTAAAGGGGAGGTTCGAAGACATGCCGCCACGACAGTGGCACTCGAGGATCGTGGGAGTGAGCCCAACTTAGTTGAGTTCATTTTCATGTCAGGAAATGTAGTGAATGGATGTGTTACTAAACACCCCGTCACCATGCTTGTTGAATATTTTGCTAGAAGGCATGTTGGCGTTATCCGATCTCATCCAGCCATGGTGATTAAGTCTTTAAGAATATTATTCCTGTATGTATTAGCTTTAATTATCTTCTTTGGATTCCACTATTGTCAGTTTTAGTATTTTTATGCAGATTTTTATTATTAAAAGTTATTTTTGTACTATAGAATGTCTGTGGTCGCATTTGATTAACTACTTGGTTTAGTGAATTGAAAATATTGCAAAACGTGATAAACATCTTGGGGAAAAGTATTTATTATTCCTGCTGAAAACTTGTTGTGACATTCAGTCACAGCTGCCTGTTAACGCCTGGTGTAGTTTGATTCACGTTTCTACCAATGGGTGGTTTTAACTCCCCAAAAGGTAGCGGTCAAAACGCTTGTCTAAACGAAAACTTATTTTATAACTTGATAACAAGGGTTTCATTCAAATGCGCGGTTGCTAGCGTTTTAACCGATCGCGTAGAATAGGACTTATAGTAGTTTTGTTTTGACAGTCAAGTGTAGATTCAAGAGTTTGGGGGCGTAAGCTAGCAGCAAACCCACCCGGGTTTTAACCGCTAGTGTAGAATCGGCCTTAGACCTGAACGTCTGTGCAGAATTTTTTCGCTTATCAAGATGGCCCCCTTGATATGGCTACCTAGCGGAGTACTGAGGTGCACTTCAGAGTCAAATGACCCTACATTATTCATACGAAGTGTCTATTTACTGATTTACTGTTAAGAAGCTCACTAAAAAATTGAAGCAAACGTTATCAACATGCCCATACATAAATTAAAAAGTCGTGTTTATATTTCATATATGGAAAACAAATTAAAGATAAAACTAGCTTTTTTTTTTCTAGGACGCTCCGCACAAGATAATGAAGTTCTGAGATAATTTATAAACGGGTTAGTAAAAAACATATTTTATATGCCTTACAACTCTTTTTATTGCTTTGTGAGAATATTTATCTTCACGTAAGCAGATAAGGGAGAGGAGACAATCACTCCTTACTTTCGCAATAAGTGCTTCGTCACTCTAAGTCCTGACGCATAAAAATCGCAGATTGAGGGTGCATTCACTTACATGAATGAAGCAGCTTCTTTCCACCACAAAGGAAATGGTTGGTCTGAGGACCGTGTGAAATAATTAGAGCTTAAACTAGCTAAATATGTTCCTTTGGCTGCTTTCAAATATATTCCATTATCAGAAGAGTTGATAATTTAGAATGCTCTAATTAATATAAGAAATGCTAACAGTAAATGTTTTGTTTGGTCTGTGCTAGCATTTATATACCCAACTGACAAGAACGCTGGTCGAGTGCATAAGTATCATCACTGGAAGGTAAACTAAATATGGGTGTTATTGAATATCCTGTGCAAATACCGCAAATAGCTAAGTTTGAAAAACAAAATAATATAGCTATTAGTGTGTATGGCTACCGAGAGGAAATATTCCTTTTAAGGATAACTAAAGTTAGTCATGATAATTACGTGAATTTGTTTCTTCTTTCAAATGTGGATGGGGGACATTATTATCTTATTAAGAACTTCAGCAGATTGCTAATCTCTCTGACCAGACACGATGGGGAATCATACTTTTGCAAATATTGTTTCAAGATTTTCTAAGGAAAATCTCAAGGATGAGCATAGTGAGCGGTGTGCTGATTTCGATGCTCAGAAGATAAAGATTCCCGAGGAAAAGGAAAAAATATTGAAATTTTCGACATAAAAATTTATGATAAAATCCTGTATGTGATCTATGCAGATTTTGAGTGTTTTAATATTAAAATATCAGGGTGAGAACCTAACCCCGATCACTCATCAACTACAAAAATAACGAAGCATACGCCATCAAGATTTTCATATGTAGTAGTCGATTCCGAAGGTAAATTTGTTAAACCCCCTGTTGTCCATAGTGGTGAAAATGTTATGGATACCTTTCTTCATAAACTTGTTGAAGAAGAAACTATGATCACTTAGATGAAGAAAAATGTTGTCCGTATGCCCATAACCCCTGAACAAGAAAATTTATTTATTTCGGTTAGTGTATGTAGTATCTGCGAGAAGGAGCTGGGTCAAGACCGCGTCCATGTTCACTGTCATATCAGTGGGGCTTATCGGGGTGAATCTAATAGTAAGTAGAGAAATGAGCCTGGACACGGGAAGATTCCTTGGTGGCTCGGTGTTTAGAGTATTGGCGTATTGAGCCAAAGGCCTCGGATTCGATTCCCATGGTCAGTTGAAACACAACAAGATGTTTAACTAGGGTTCGTTTGGGAAAAATCGGCCCCTGAATGATCGTTAATAACCACAACTGAGCCGGGGCCTTCATTGGGTTACGACCCGATGTGATAAGAGGCCTTTCTTGGACACTATTAAGTAGAGGGGTAGGGTAGGTTAATGAATCTTTAATAGGGTCATTACTATCCGCTTTCAACATGTATAAAAAGTTTAGTCACACTGGATAATTAACGACTCCATCTAAGGGTTCAATGGTACCCTCCAAGTTGGATACCACACATTTCATTCCCTCATGAAGAGTGGTGGTAGAAGGAGGGAGGAAAGTGAAAGGCACAGCGGCCGAGCGAGGGAGAACTGTAACTTAGCTCATTATTTGAGATGGCACAGACAGAGGAGGATGTGAGGGGAGGAGGCTCCTGCACTCGTTGCCCAACTAGACCATCGCGGGACGCGTGGCTGACGCCCGATACTGCACGCTCCCCCACAGTAAAAAACCCACACCCTGGGGCAAAAAATCAAATGGGCTGAATTGGACGTTACAAAGTTCAAGGGTTAAAGTGTTCCCATTAATCCCGCCATCTACTCATGCATTTCAACCATGATGAAATTAATTCTATACATTTAGCAGTGTATTGTATATTTTTATTCTTTAAAATTAAAAAAAACTGTTTTTTCGTCAAATAATTTGATTACACATGTAGCATTTTGCTTTTCCATTGACTTCGCAACAATAATACCTTTAGTGTAAAAGATGGGGCTATTTTAGCGATGGTTTTGTTTTCTTTAAAATTATGTCTTTTAAAATTACCAAGACTATCTCTAAAATTTAAATTACTTTCTGACTAAAGGTGATTAAATGGTAAAGATGGTATTATAAAGGGGTGTTATACGTCCTTTTGATTCAACCAATTGTTTCGAATGGATTTCAACAAATGACTGGCTCAAACAATGGATAAATATCTTCATCTAATTTAGTCGGATTTTTGAAACTAGAACACAAAATACCGTTACATAATTTAATAAACATGTTCCGGTTCACACTATTATTGTCTGATATTAATGTTAAAACACGATATCCACATTAAGTTAATGTTTTTATTACACACAAATCTAGTTCATAAAGTTTATTTGCAGTAAGATTTTTAACTAGGTAGATTGCTACTACATCTTTATTTTTTGGCAGCAAATATGATATCATAAATGCTTGGATTGTAGTAGCTTCCTGAAGATTGTCAGAAAAGTCTTCTATTGACCCACCCTTGTATGAAATGGAGTTTTTTTACATAAATTCCGTCAAGTAATACTTTTACAACTTTTTCATGACTCTAACATCTTATCTTTTTCAGACAAATATCTTATGTGACGCATTCCTGACATTACCGTGTTTAACACCTGAGATAATTGTCTTAAATAGTTGGGATGAGGAAGTGTGAAAAAGTTATAATGTTTAATTTGCGTTTATGCCACTGGAGTGCTAAAATAAACAGAACAGGCCCTTTATTAATGTTTTCTGTGTGTATTTTGGTGATTTATCAACTGCCAAATTAATTTGCTTCCGCAAAAACTTTGTTTTAATGTTTGATAGAGAATTTTCCTCAGTGCCATTACAACATTGTTTTAAAACTTCTGAGGCATGCTTTATTGAATCTTCTGTTGAAAAGGTCTCGGGGGTGTATTAAGCTAGATGACTCAACAAACATTCTAATTTGAACCCCCTGTTAATTAACATTTCTGTTTCTAAAAACCATTTGAACTTAAAATATTTTATGATAGCATTGCTGTGCGAAATTTTAACTATCAAATTATTGGTTATATTTAATGATACTGTAATTTTAGGGACGTTACATATTGTATCAATATTCACGAGAGTAATACTATTTTCCGACTCAATTTTTGTAAAATTGTCTGTATTTATTGAGCTGATTTAACCTTTCAAATCCTGGAAATCTTTAATAATGTCATCTTGATTCCATTTATATAAATTGTCCTAGTCTTGGTAAGCTAACTCTTCTCTTCGTTTTTAAGATGGCTCTCGTTTATCTAGAGGCTCTGAGGTGAATTACGAGGGTTGCTTAGGAAAAATTGACTGATAGGAAACATTGGTTAGCTGCTAGTTTTTCTAGCCACTATTAAAAAAGATCCGTCATCTCTTGTAGCAGGAGCTTCTAGGAACATAACTTACTCACAAAATAGATCTATACAAATAGCAGCAGAGCTTCCCGGTATAAGATCGTCGTTGTGGATTGCACGTAACTACTGTTGACGGCGATTGGGTTCCTTGGGAAAAGAAAATGTATGTATATATTTCTCTTTCTGAGAATCTTTGTTAGATTTACACCCAGGAACATAGCACTAACGAGACATTTTTAAATTTTATCATTAAAATTAAAAATTTGATGCCATTAAAAGTGAATATGTAAACTGGACTAACAAATATTATTTAAAAACTAAAGACTAACACATTGAATTACTAACACTTTCGATCAACTAATAACTTGTATACCCAGTAAATATTTTGGATCACAATAGTATACTATATAACTAAAACAATATATTAAAACTACTAAAACCAATGTAACGATTGGACGATCGGCACGAGCGAAATACACCCAGGAAATTCTTGGAAGACTGGAGTTATTTCGTCTTAGCAACACTTCCCCAGACCCAGCATTTCTAAGATGTAAGCCCTTTCGTGTGACGTCACCAACTCACATAGGACCAAGCACCCTGGTCTGTTAAAATCTTGGAGGCCTTGATAGAAAGAGGGTAGAAACTCCATAAAAACATTTTTGGCTCTTGCCCTCTCAAACAAATAAAGTTTCACCCCTATTATATAAAATAAAAGTTTATTCTTAGGGTTTAATAGTAGGCCCAAGTCTTAACGTGTCATAAACTTACATTATTGAAAACCTCCCACATCCACCCCGCCCACCAAATCCCTTTGATCATGCCAAAACTGGCAACTCCAAACCTAACGTATCCTTAATGTGACATGAAAATAATATGAAGATGAAATTACTTTAATGTTTATCATACAGCACTACAAACGTTTCACTTCAATATTGAACGAGAATGGTTAAGATTTCAAAGAAAGCTTCTAGAACATGAATTGTATATAATGTATCTTCTTTAATTTCTATCAGAAGCACTTTGATATGATGAATTATTTAATAAATAATTGCAAAAGACTGGTCTAGGGCACAATTTTTTTTTAAGATGGTGGATGTAAAATAACTTTTTAAAAGTGGCACTACATCCTATATTATTCACCACCAAAAACTATACCCCTATGTCAAACTTCATGTGAGTATCAAAAATAAATGAGTATTATGTTTATCAACTCCACTCTTATGCACATGTTACGTTAGCCTTGCAGTTGTGAACTTTAGGAATTATTTTCATATCATTCCTAAGTTATGTTAGGTTGGTGCTCTGTTTGGTGCCATTCTTGAGCTGACGCCCCGGTCAGCCGCCCCGGGTTCAATCTTCTATCCCGGGACGGATTTATCTGATTGCCAAACCCTTCCTTCACCTCTGAAAATACGTGTTATAATCACAATTTGTGTATGTGTGGAATGCCAGACCTCCATCGTGGTTCGGATATCATGTTAAACTTTAGGTCCTCCATTTCATCTCAAAATCACCCTAACATTACACATTAGCGATAAAGCGCATAAACGAACGGGTAGTAAGACGCGGGGATAATAATATTTATTATTATTTTTATAAATATGATTGCACAGCAGCAGTTTACTGGTTTGCATCTCGAGCTAAAATGGCTCAGAAACATTAATGCTTTACTTGTGATACAAATATTTCAGACAGTGCCACAGTTGAGGTGATGGAGAAAGTCATAGAAACATTTAGACGATTGAGTTTTAAAAGGAACGATAGGAATATATACTTCCTTAGTTAAAAAAGTTCGGAGAGTTTTCGGAGATCAAGAAAACATTTTACAGCTAATGTGCTAATCGCCGAGTCCATCCATGATCCCTACTGTTTCTCAAACGAAATTCTTATCGAATGAGAGGAATAAAAGTCGGCTTATCGCCCTGTTAAAAATGCATTAAAAGATGCAAAATTCTCTGTAAAGCAAGCAGCGGAAATTAGAAGACGGGTCCTTTAGCGGAAATTCGACCTTTGATCCCGATCTGGAGAGAGTGTGTATTGTGATGAATTTTTGCCCATAGCTCACATCCTGTTTACTAGAATTACCGTTATAATTGACCTACATTGCTAGGTAAAGTGATGTGATTTCCCTCTACAAGTTTGAGACTCTTTCCACATCTGTTCGAACATGCCACTCCACCCCCACCAAGTTATTCATGTCCAAATTTGTTCGTTCTTTGAATTTTGCCCCACGGAGGAAGTTTTTGGGTAGGAGTTAATTGGTTTGGGAGATTTTTTACTATTTGTAGGGGGAACGTGCAGTCTTCAGCACTCCTCCCGTGACGTGTCGACAATTCTGTTTAGTCTAGACAGTGGGAATCGAAACCATACTTTGTGGGATATTGCCCACCCCATGGGGGTTATATAATCTATGAAGAAAGATTGTTAAATTATTAATACTCCATACTTGTACTGTACTGTTCTATTCTCAATGAAGATTTTTTAAATATATTATTATTATTATTATTAACACCTCATCTTACTACCCGTTCGGGCTATACGCAATTACGCTAATGTGTAATGGTAGGGTGATTGTGAGATGAAATGGAGGACCTACAGTTTAAACGTGGAATCCGAACCACGGTTGAGGCCTGGCACTCCCCACATTCACAAGTTTTTTAAATATATAACTGGAGTTATTCATGGTTATTAATTGACTATCAAAGACACCAAACTGTTGGAATATAAAGTGTTGGGGAATACAAATATAAAAACAAATTTTACTAAAACAGAAATACTAACTGGCACCCACAAGGGTGACACTGTGTTTTTGCTTCGAAAAGAAATTATTACAAACTGACACAGACAAACTTTTTACACTCGGGATATGACAGTTTTTCATAATCCCAGTATTTATTATTACCATCAATAAAGCACAGAGGCAGTTCATCAACAACGTGGGCGATTTCCTCGGTGAGCCGGTATTTTCGCAAGCACGCCTGTATGTTGCGCTCACAATAATGAGAATCAAATAATTTTACTTTTCATTGAAAATTGGGAGGAACAGGGAAATTTACAATAAACTATGCACACAAATTTTTGTTTTTAATTAAATATTCAACTAAGGAACAGTTTCACGCTTTCATTTGAGTAAATATTTGATCTACTTAGAGTCTCTAATTGAAATTCACCTCCCTGATTTTGAGGGTCAGCAAAAATGTTTCCTATTCATAATCTATGTCCAACAAATAAATAACAATGGGACACACTACACGACCAGACATGAAACTGTTAATTTTTCAACGAGTATTATCTTCGTATTACAATATGTATCTAATTAATAGAAAGTGTGTTAACAGAAACAAGAAAATAACATTGTTTTCATGTTAGGAGCTGGATTTAGTGATATGATAGTCTAGTTCCCAGATAGGTTAAAAATGTATTTGCTTGGGAGACTGACTATACATAGAGCATAGCACTAATTAAAATCAACACTATTAGATACACCCTGGGTTAATATGTTTTTGTAAAATATAATCTTGATGTCATGTTAGTGGAAATTTGTTATTTTCTTGTTTTACTTGAAAGATTTCCTTGTATATTGTTTTTTTAGGATCATTTGAGTTGAGCTACATAATAATGAGTTGGTTAACGTGTGACAAGGATTTTTAAGGAGCTGATAACATACATAATATTTTCATATACATGTATTTACCGGCTTTAATTTTATATGTGACAATAAATAAACTGTTAGATCATCTCTTTTTTTTTCAACTGGTATACCGTACCTGTGAATGTTTCTTATTAAATTAGAAGAACACTCAATAGCCAGGTATATATAAAAAAAGATATTACCCATGTATGAGCAAATGAGCATAATTTGTGTGTGATTTGTTAAATGGAGATTGTAGGATAAGAATATTTCACAGGTACTGTCTTAACAAGCTCTGCGTACTTTGACCATACTTCATGTAACATCTCTAGTAATAGTCTTTAACACCAAGTTTATATATTGGTCATGACTGATGATCCATATTATTGCACAGTTTTAGACAATAACCATTTGTTTAGTATAACGTGGTATTGTCTCGAGTTTAATTGTTATTATTATCAGTAGATAGAGGGCCCCCATATTTTTACAAGGAGTGACTTTACTACACCACTGGTTGTAACAGCTTAGTGCATTTGGTCACATACCTACCTATTCAAAACTGACACGGTCGCGGAATAATTATTTTCATATTATAGTGACACCATATTTATGATGATGACTTGTGCATGCCTTACTGCGCATTTGCCATCACACGGCTATATGATGATCTTATTATATGCAATTTAGTTGAAATCAGTAAAAATTAATGTTTGTACAAATTTATTAAGTTGATTACACTTTCACAATTATAAAATTGACAATAAAATGATACATTTGTTATTTGTTTAAAGAAATGACGCAGAGAGCTATAGCTAGTGCTAGAGCTTGCAACAGTTTGAGATAGAGATTTAGTATTTTTCTGTGATATTACTATTTACCGTGTGATGTTTATATATTTTTTGTGATATTATTATGTTCTCTGTGCGCACAAGCTTCTCCAAACCCTTATATATGACCTACCCCTTGCTTCTTGAACCCCTTGTTATCAAGTGTTAAAACTAATAGAACTCCTGGCAACCTGATGTTGTAAAGGCTAGCTTATCATTAGGTAAAAGGCAGCCAACTCATCATCAGATTTTCAAAAAGAACGAAGCAGGGGGTTTTTTTTAAAGAAAGAAAGATTTAAAACATATTATATTGAATTTAATTCTGAAAACGCCTAGTCATTCTTGGATGAAATATTAAAAGGGAAATTTACATACACCTTTTTAAAGAAAAATGTATTTTATCCATGACTTTTTGAACAAATAGAGGGTCACATAACAGTATCATTACAATAGTTGTTTTAGGTATAATAAAAATGCATTTAATATATAACTACTGAGCAACTATCGTAAAACATTTACTATTGTCTAATGTTTGTTAGCCCTAAATTACCTGTTTGAAAATTGAATTTTTATTATAAGAACGCAGAAGGACAAAATTACAATAAAATAAATAGAACACAATCTTACATATTACAATTATAATTAAAAAATAATCATTAGATATCAAGAAAGAAGGTCTTGGTAAGTCTTTCTCAGATAAACCAAAATACCATTATGGGAGTCCTAATAAATAAATGTGATTATTTAGTACAAAGTAAACTGTATCTGACATATCCTTATGAATAACGATCTTCTGCACGACGTCACAAAAGGAAATGTTGAGGGAAAAGAGACGCTTGGGAATAAGGAGGATTCAAATATTGGATAGCTTGAAAGAAAGAAGAAAATTCTGGGGGGTGGGGGGGCGGGGGTTGAAGGCATAGTACAGAGCGCATTGGCGTTCTAAGTTCACTGACAAAAGGAATGGTCATGTCATAAGACAGAACACCTAGTAATAATATTAATAAATTTAAATGTTACAGTGGAGACTCTTGGGTTGTTTCTAGAACACACCAGGCTTGTCGAGACTATATTAGAATACATTTAGTATTAAAGTTTCCATTTAAAGCCAATACACATTCATTAATGACATTATTGTGTGTGGTTAGTTAAACTGAGAACGACGAGGAAGAAACAGTTTAGCACTAGAGCTACAGTTTCTTGAGTTCTGACCTACCTCGACATCAACCCACAAGTCACCACTGGTGTTATTTAACATCCTGGAACTTTTTCGGGAGTACTGGAGATTTATTTTCACAATGCTATGAATTTTTTATTTAAATTAATACTAAACCTCGTGTTACTGAGATGTATAGTTTTATTAAGTATCACAAAATATACAAACATATTTTGAAGTATCACAAAAAATAGAAATCTTTAAGTACTACCATTATTCTATATATATTAGCTACGTCATGTAGATAAGATAATCATTTAAAACAATGCACATAATTATTTATCTGATATTACATACAATCCTAACAATAGAATTAGATCATATATAACAACATTTCACTGCCATGATGATTGTCATTTATTTGCCATCTCTTGCATAGGTTACTTCACAGACTAACATGGCACATTCCGGGAAAGAAGTTGTGTTTTATAATGGTATAAAAATGCCTATAGTTGGGTTTGGAACAGTAAGTACAATAATGTGATGATATTAATAATTTATTATAGAGATATTTCTGTAAACTGATACACAATAATATTTGAAATATTAACTTTACAAAATTGTGATCGAATAAATTGAAAAAAGAAACCTGAATACGGGAATCGGACCCGTGACTTTTATATTAACGCGTCTCTACTCAATTCTGATCTATCCAAGGGATTGGCCTGTCCTCAGGGTTGTTTATAACTCGTATTTTAAGGTAAAGTCTGTTAGGTATGTATTGAATATAATTGGAAACTAAGAGCTATAATTTATATCACAGCCACCTATTACTCGGTTGTGTATTTATACTGGCAATGGCATAAATACATTGTACATTCCAAGTAAATCAAGATAGAAGAAAGCAATTCTATACAATTATTTTCAAGATTAGATCAAAATATTATTATTATTGTAGTTTAGAGGCCCATCGACACACTGATGTCATTAGGGTAGATCGTAATAGATAATACAATCTTGAGTGGTGTGATTCAAACATAATCACTATTTTAAGTATGGTTGCATCACTGCACATATTGTCATAGTAAGTCAGTGCTGCTTTCTGTGAGTGATATCAAATTTAAAATGTGAAATCATGAGCGTTTATCTGGAACTGTTCGCTTATTCTAAGCTCATTATACTATTTATTTTATGTTCAAATTTAACGTTTTAACATATTGAATACCAATAAATAAGTAGTATTTAATGTGAGATAAATTATGAATCAATTGATTATATTTCAACTGTCTTACAATCTAATCTAACTTAATAATAGAGAAGAATGAGGTCCCACATCTGTCAATTAATAGCAGTGACAGGAGAAACTTATATTTTATCTGTACACATGTACAGTACATATATATTTAATCACACCATTTCCTTATGGGGATAGGCACAAAATTGTGCATATAACTCAAAAAACAAATCTACCTTAGCCATCCCCATTTACTTTCTCTACACACTATCCTTGCATACTCCCTTCGCTTCAACAACATCCATACACTGAGTCATACTTTTTTTAAATTCTTAAAACTATTAATATTTCTCTTTTTCTCATAATTCTCTAAAATATATTTAACCACGTAATACTCCTATTAACTCATTATCTGTAAAATGATAGCATCATAATGCATGATCTTATCTTAGATACATTGTATTATTTATATGATAATTCAACTATAAAGTTAGTAAATAATAGGAACAACTAAGCTTAATATCACTACTTTAATTTATTAGATTATTTCACATCCTAATCAACACAAATATAGTTATAAGGTATATTTTTTAGGTTTTAGAACTCTAATTTTTTTATTACTACAGAGGAGCCTCGTTTATCCGGCCCACATTGATTGAGATTTTCAGTTGATCCAGATTGAAATTTTGTATGAATTAATTTTTATGAAACAAATTTTTATGCGACAAATAATTGATGTATTTTTAAACACCGTGTTTTACTACCACTCGGGTGATATGCTTACAAACTAATTATGCTTATGTTATTAGGGATAAGAAAGGTGATTATTATAGGAAGTGTACCCAAATATGCGTCAAGGGAAAGTGGAAAACCATTTTGAAAAAACCATCCTCAGTAAACCCAACCAAGATTCGAACCTCGATCTCTTCATCATCGCCAGTGTAGTCTACCGCCATGCAGCTACCGAAGCGGGTGATGTATTATTAATGAGTGAATAAAGGTTGTAACATGTTTCAAGGGTTTTATAATTTGTTACTGCGAAATTAAACTGTGGGTTGTAATAATATGTAAACTATTCTTAAATCTATTTTCCTTATATACGTAATTTCCAAATTATAGGAATTTTCGTTAATCTGGATCACACCTGGTCAAAGTTCTATCAAATAAACAAAGTTCCACTGTAATTTAAAAAATTAAATTATCCAAAGGCAGACAAAAAGGAGGGCTGGGTCCTTCTGGAATTTTATGGGGTGGGGGGTTGGGGGTTCCTCTCTCTATACGCATGCGTGCACACACACGTATATAAACTTTTAATGGCGGATCCTCCCGTAGAAAAAAATAGCTTCCCATTCTCATGAAACTATCTAATAGAATGTGTACAGTAAATTTTATAAGCCCAACATCTAAATGACTTAAATGGAAAACCATCATTAAGTGTTCTTAATGTGTTGTTTTATTCTATGAAGGCTGCCACGCAAGATATAGATACAACTATTGACACAGCCTTAGAAGCAGGATTTAGACACATAGATACAGCTTATGGTTACAAAAACGAAGAAGCTATTGGGAAGTCTTTGAAAAGATGGTTCGATTCGGGCAAGATAAAACGTGAAGAACTTTTCATTGTGACAAAAGTAAGTGCTATTACTATTATCGTAAAAATATGTTCTGGAAAATGTTTAATCAAAATGTATTAAAATATATTTAAAACAAGTTAAATTTAGATTAAATGTTATTTGTTTTCCCAATTTATTTCTTCCTTACCCTTCGAATTATAGTGGTAATATGCTGTAGAAATAAAAAAGTATGTATTTCCTGTTTATGAAATATAATATAGAATTCATACATATTTGTTTTCATAAAATTATTATTTGAAATGTTATAAAACAAGTTAGCTGACTTTCTGGATTAGATATCCTGCAATAAAATTTAATTTCTTGCGACAAACTTCACGATGTCGATTTCTGAGTACTTGATTTGCGATCATAGTTTTCTGTTGGTTCTATATAATGTTGGCTTTCCTGCTGTCATCAGCTTCCTTCACATGGTAACAGAGCTGAGGATGTGGAGAAGTACTTGAAAGAATCGTTGAAGAATCTACAGATGACTTATGTTGATCTATATCTCATTCACAAACCGATTGGTTATTTCCCCGAACTCGACAAAGATGGAAATCATGTCCCGGATCCAAGCACCGATCATCTTAAGATTTGGAAGGTAAATTAAAAAGCTATATTCAAGAACTTTAATTATATCAGTAACTATTAAAAATCTGAATTAATATCTTATGAATAAATTTATATAATTTAAAATTAACTGGTTGATCAGACCTATATTAGGAAATAATAGTCATCATTTGGTTTCAATTTAAATCAATTTTAACATTCTCTATATCTATGGTGCAACTATTAGGACCTATTTCTTAAAACTCTAATGTATTGTTTCATTTCATTGATTTTAGTGAATACTGGAAAAATTACCAATATCAAATAGACTATTTGCAAATAATGTTCAAAAATATTTTTTATATTTGAAATGATATTTTAAAATTATAAATAATATGCTTTAGTGATAAATCTCGTTAGTTTACTCATTACTTTTGTCATAATGATATATTTTACGCCTAAAATTAATTGTTGGTAAAAATGAAGTAAATCATCAAAATATTACTTCAGATATTTGTGCTAACATACTTTGCATTTCATACACCTTTATACTTATTAATTTGTAAGATAGTTTAAATGGATAAACATCTTTTACATTATTAAAATAAAGAGTTTATCTGTCAGTCATTTGCTTAGTATTTATCATTCATTTTAACTATTTGCAAGGGTCTGGTATTGCACGGATAGTAAACAGATCATTACTACATTAAACTTTACTCACTTCATCAATGTGTACTTCCTTCAGCGAATATAAAAGCCAAAGCTATGTAGTCAGTACTAATAAAATAGTGGAGCACCCGGGAAATAGAAGGTGTTCTATTATGGCATTCACCATTCACCCCCTAAATTCTATTTTTTTTTAGTAATAAATCAATTAGTTTGAAGGAGAACTTTGACAAATAAAGCACTTAAGATGTTCTAAATCTATGGAATACATTTTAAGACCAGTATTATGGTTATGGGCCTTCAAAATGTGAAAATAGTTAGCGTACATAAAGAATATATTATGAGGTTGTAAGCAAATTACTCCTGAAGGTTGCTATAAAACCATTAAATAGCTTTTGGATAAATTTAATATTCTTAAATTCTCTTTTCCTCCAACCATAGGGGGACTGTGCTCCCTATTCTTCCCATCCCCCTTGCCCCTAGAGTTCTACTATCGTTGGAGTATTGACTGTAAGCACCCCCCTCAGCCCCTATTAAATTGCAGGGTGTACTACTGTGACATAATGACGTAACTTCTTCCACAGGCCATGGAGGCCCAGGTTGACGCTGGTAGGGCCCGATCTATCGGTATGTCCAACTTCAACGCGCGTCAGGTGAAACGTATTTGGGAGAACGCCCGTATCAAGCCCGCTAACAACCAGGTGGAACTTAATTTGTTCTTTCAGCAAAAGGAGCTTGTAGCCTTCTGTAAGGCTCTGGATGTCACTATATGCGCATATTCCCCACTAGGATCGCCAGGGATGCGCATCAAAATGCACAAAGGAGATCCGTCAAAGTAAGTTACATAAATCAACGATATGAGAAAAATAGTAGCAATATTTGTTATTAGTAACAAGGGTTCTTTAATTTCCCCTTGTTACTTTTTTGAAAGGTCAGTGAAATGGTTCATAAACACTTTATAAAGTTGCTTCCCTAAAAATACTTGATTTTTTTTAATTCAGTGAAATTGAACCATTATGATTATGCTTTTAATTTATATATACTATATAGAAAACTTTAATCGAACGAATGATGAGATTCAAATAGAAAAAGCTAATATTGATATTCCGGCATAAATAATAGCGTTGGCTATTTGAATGTTAAATATGCAATCCCTTACAATTTTAATTATTGTACAGGTAGCAATAAGCCAACTACCAAGTAGAGGGTGTTTGCATTATCTGATAGGTTATGATATTAATAAAATAATATATTTGTAGCCGACGACTTCCGCACGTCCATCATAGACTCAAACTTAAAAATAAGAGTGAAGAATGACCCTGGGCACCGGACGATTTCTGAATAACCTATTGGTTAGATCATCCGCGTACCAAGTCAAAGGTCCTGGGTTTGATTCCCGTGTCCAGGCGTCATTTTTCAATTTTCAGAAAATAAAGGAATTATGTTTAACCACTACGATTAAGGCTTGTAAATAAATTTTTAAATCTCGGTCTTGAAAAATATTCATGTCCGGTTTAGGACATCATTACTTTTCTTTATTCTGTACACATTTAAAACAGTAATACCAAACTGTCTGACAGTGTTACGTGGACAAATGGTCATGTTCACATAGTTTCTTTTTCAAGTGACAAGAATACTGAGGTTCGAATCCAAGCTTGGAGCTCTGAGATTGTGTTTTCCCACTAATCTTATAAGCGGATAATGGCCAATTTTCTCTAAATCATATGTTCCTCGCCCTTATCCTCATCAGTAGACCATGGTAATAATATAAGTTGGTGAAATTTAAAAAATATTTTTTTCATAAACTGCTCTTTTACATAGTTTTAACAATACATGTTTTAACAGTTGTAGTAATTTATTGCTGTCATATTTTTCGACAGAGTTGAGATGCCCCTCACAGATCCAGTAGTTCTGAAACTAGCCAAGAAGTACAATAAAACACCCTCTCAGATATTAATAAGACACAGCATTCAAAGAGGTGTCGTGGTCATCCCAAAAAGCAATAACCCTGAACGCTTGAAGCAGAATATTCAGGTCAGTCTTAGAATGAATAATTGGATATTGTAAGCTTTTGTTTCACAAACTAGGGTATGCAATGCAGCACACAGTTCTGTTTGTTATAAAATATGTTTTTGATGATGGTAAGTGTGATGAATAGATTAACGGAAATTTTGGCGATATGTCATGGAATTTCATAAGCCTTTCTTTAAACCCTGTTTGACGGTTTTGGTTAGCTAACCACCAGATATTCTACGTTTACCTTTATTTTTCTGTAATTTACAGTTTATAGTGGCAATATAGAAATATGAAAAAGAATTAAGTCACCCAATTCACTGGACTTACATAGAATGCTAAGCTTGAGGTATGAATCTCAGTTGGTTGTAATGTGAGTTTTTTTTACCACATATGATGCTTCACTGTGATTCATCCATACACACTACAATCTACATGTTAACGATGGTGCATTTATTATAAGCTACAAACCCAATCCCTACCACTTTGAATAAATTATTAATAACCTGAATGTAAAATAGAATTCCACTCCTACTACTAGGAATACTATTACTATTTTTTTAATAATAATTCAATATATATGTCAATAAAATATATTAAAATGTTAAAGTAAAGGCAAGTGCGAGTTGTAGATTATGATTTAAATCATGTTATAAATTTTAACAGTTGTAATACACATTTTGTGAATATAAGATATTCTTCCTTTGAAATATTATTATTAAATATATCTAAAGCCATATCTAGTAAATAAGGGTTTAAAATAATTTGTATACTATTAATATGTTCTAAAATGTCACATACTCAGATACATGTGTGTGTATATATTAATCACAAAATATCTCAACTATTGCTAGTATATTATATTATTATACATGCAAATAAATCACATAATGTCTCAACAATCGCTGTTATATTATATATATATATACCAGAGTTTTTGATAACATTAAAATTGTTGAGATTTCTTAAACAAGGCCTTAAGTTATAGATTAGCGCAAAGAAATAAAATATATACATATAGAGAGAGATTTGATTCTCGACCTCCTTGCTACAGATAATCCTGTATGTTGAATGACTGAGGTCTTATGCTGTGAAACCACATGTATGAATAATTTATAAGATAAATCCTATTAGTTATAGTACTACTATAGTCATAGTAAAAATTAAAATATATATTTTGTCTTTATCATTTACTTAATAACAATAAAATATATATTTTGTCTTTAACATTTACTTAATAATAATAAAATATATTTTGTCTTTAACATTTACTTAATAAAAATAAAATATATTTATATTGTAGGTATTTGACTTCACCTTGAGCCCAGAAGATGTTTATGAGTTGGACTTTCTTGATAGGGGTGAGAAAGGTCGTGGTTATGAGCGCCGCGAAACATTGTCTAAGAGGTGAGATTAAGCTAAAACCCTTGAGTGAATTTCAAATCAAAGTTTCCACTTTAAATGCATATTTAAACACTAAGAAGAGGACAGAGTAGTGATAATTAATCAATTACGAATATCTCTCCCCAAATATTGATTATGTCTTCAAAGGCTAGTAATTATATCTCTGGCAGTAACTACTACACTTCTTTTCTCCTTTTTACCTTAACCAACCAATGGTGACCTTGAATAAAGGGCTACTAAAAGATTATATTTTGACTTCCTTCGATTCTTATTCACGTTTAGAATAACATGAAATGCATCAAGGTTTTTCTAGTCACACATTATTGTAAGTAATTTCTATTAGTGCGATATAGAATTTTTAAATTTCAATTTACGGAATTGACTTTTGTCCATTATGAAGTGTGTTTTTTGAGAGATACTTTTGATGAGTTCACCTCAGCCACCAGGCCTTATAGCAACAGATATATATATTTTTTAATTTGCAAGTGAGTTGCAACTTGTAACCACAATCATTTTTCTAATATTTAACTAAACATGAGAAAATAGAGTTTCTTTAAAATAAATCTGCATAGTATTGTAACTTAGAAGATGTACAGTATATTGTGAATGTGTTTATTTTTAATAATAATTATAATTTAAAAGTTATTTATAATATATTATATTTAATCAGCAATCAGTTAAAATTACATCTCTTGTTTTATGATTTTATTAATAATGATTTGTTCTCGTAATACAGCTTATCTTCACAGTTCTAATAAATTATTTTATATTTTCAGCGTTTTGGAGCACCCAGAGAATCCTCTAAATGACCCATATTAAATCTGAATTTTTAGATATACATATTTTGATCACTTTAAAGATATTGTTAATGGTGGTTCATTAAATCAAATGTGTAACTGATTGTATGATATGAATGTAATTTGAAAGATAAAGAACTTACCTTGCTTGTTAACACGATACTGAGGTTTATAAGATAGGGCCATTGCAATCAATAAACGAAAAACTGTTGTCTTTCTGGTAAAGAAAGTTTGTAATACTCTCCTGCAATAAACGAAATAAACATGGTTGAACAAGATTATCTAAAGTGTAAATTAAATTATAGTCTTAATACTTTTTAATTTAGCATCATAACAATCATCATAATTATCATCACCATCAACACTGTTTACTGCCTGTGGTGGGGTCAGTTTAGTAAAATGCCTCTATCTTCCTCTATTTTACCACCATTATTCCTCCTTTAATCGCTTCCCCTCTTCTCCTCTCATTTTAAATCTTGACCTAGCACTCAAAAAATGCCCCCATCCAACAAACAGAGAGATAAAGAATATGACTAATAAAATAATTGCTAGCGCCCCCCAACAAGCCACCTGTTGGCTTTAGGGTTGATAGTTTGGCGCATGAGTGAGCAGTTTATATGTTCTAGTAGAACATATACACAACAGACAAATGCAAATGGGTGTAGTCAAAATGGAAAACTCATGTCACTCTTTCAATAAATCAGATAATATTTTTATGTTTTTATTTATTTTTACACTCTGACAATATTTGCTAGATCGCCTATACAGAGAGCCTAGCATACGCGCGCACAATTAAAAACTTCCTTTCTAATATTATTCCTACCTACATCACCTAAGCAACCACTGTAAGCCAGTGACACCGCTACTACATTAATTCGTTCAGCTGACAGCCCGTGAGTCACAAGCCTCGTTATGAACCTTTTCCTTCTCTCAACTTTCCACTTTCTTCTAATAAATTTGCTGACACACTGAATATACAGATATTTAAACTACAAATCAATTAATATTTTGATTGTATTAATTATGATTGATCAAAATGAATAGTGAATGACCACGATGTCATATTCTGAGTATTTCACAATTTCACGATTTTTAGAATTGTGTGAATAAAATACCATATTTATACTCAAATATATTGATTTAACCCTGTTATTCAATAATAAAAAATTGAGATGTACTCCTGGGCTGGGCCTATCAGCCATGGTGTCAGGTGACAGATATGTGTTATTAGTTAATTATGACTAGTTGAGATAAAAACATCATTAAATTGTGCAAAGCATAACCTTTGGATGGTCTAAACAGTGTTTTTTTTATTGGTGACACTCTGCACAATAAAGGTTGCGCCACTTTTTATTTACTCCATAACAATAACACTCAGAATTATGGTGTAAATGCGAGATTGTGTTAGTGGTTGGTATGGGGGAGGAGAACGGCGCTTCTTTCAAGGCTGCCCCGGCCGCTGAATTCACACGCGGCGGCACTGAGAATCTAAACAACGACAAAATATAGTATATTTCAAAATTATAATTGTCGTGAGTCAGAATGAACAATGAAATTATATTATACATTCCAATCTTATAGCTACTTCCAGTTTCCTTTGTTAATATTTTGTCGAGTAGTATATGCAGCTCTTTGTTGTCTGACTAAAAACTACTTTCAAAAAATGTACATAAACATTATAGTGGTGGTGACAAGCTATTACTCATATTTTGTTTTGTTTGAATTGTAAATAAGGCAGTATTTTGACAACTTTCAGACGGGGAGAATGTTTGAATATCGCCCCCCCCCCCCTTTCCGACACCACCTCCTCCTTCTCCTCCATGACTATTGTCTTGAATATACACATACAATCTAAACAAGATCTGTTTACCATAACGACAATTCAAGACGCGACTTTAATATGGAGTGGAGGGAGAAATTCACACATTTAGTTTAAACAAGAGCTGCTTACCCTAGCAACAAACCAATTCACAATTCTTTGTGATCCTTTGTCATCTCTCGTCGGCAAACGTTATGACACATTTTATATGTAGGGTGATGCAAGGTGGATAGAATGTAAATTGGCTTTCATGAGTTACACGACCTTGAAGGAGTATTCCTCCACGAGGTCCAAACACTCGCTTTGTTTTTCACGCTTAGCCAGTTAAAGGGAGGGGGTAATGGAAGAAAGGGTGGTAGGTTCCGTATCCCTCATTCTCCTTTATACAACCATCCTTTGCCATGTGAATAAGAAATAGGGGAGAGAAAGTTATGAAAATTATTATTACAAGGTAAATAAGAAGACTCAATGCTAGCTATCAAATATCTTAGGGGTAAAGAATCAGACTTCTGTGTTGGGGGTCAGGGGTTCAATCCTCGGTCCCAGTACAAATTTATCTGATTGCCAAACCCTTCATTCACCTACGACAAGACGTGTATTAATCACAACTTTTAAAAATGGGAAATGCCAGGCCTCCACCGTGGTTTGGATTTCACGTTAAACTGTAAGTCCTCCATTTCATCTCACAATCACCCTACCATTACACATTGGAGTAAGTGCATATAACCCGAATGGGTAGTAAAACGTGTTGCTAATAATAATACTACTACTACTAATAATAATAATAGTAATAATAATAATAACTTACAAATTATCTATTATAAGTCTTTTAAAAAACCATTGTATTTTTTAGAGGAAGGCTAAATCTAAAGCCTTATTTCATCAAACCTAGTATAACACCTCCACAAATATGCTTAAAAAGTCGTTGAAAATTAGCTAATGTCACATCTTTACACTTTTTTATATTAATAAAACTAAAAATATAATAGGGTTGTTTAGTCAACAGTTCAAATTGCTGTAGTAGAACGTGGAAGTGTCTATCTTTATATGTGTAGTTTTAAAGATTGAGCAATTGCGCATTTCACGCGTCTCTTCTTGTTAGAGTCTAGTAGAGTTATAGTTTTGTTACAGGCTTGTCAGAGTCTAATCGTAGTGTAGTCTTATTAGAGGCTAGTCGAGTTATAAGCTTGTTACTGTCTTTATATCATTAGCGTGTACTGCGAATATGACAATGTTACTACTCAGCCCTAAACAAGCTAATATTCATAGCCATCCTGTAATATAAATACTAATAAAAGCAGCTAGCTTTTGAAATACTACCCCTAATAATATTATACTCATAGACATCCAGCATTAATAAACATCACAATCTTATTATATCAAATATAGGTGTTGTAATCACGCGTATATCTGCCGGAGTAGAGCAACTTACAAGTTCAGCCTGTTAACCACGAATGCTAGAATGGAGAGAAGTCCAAAACACGCTACAAATTATGCAGCACCCTGATGTTCCAACGGAGTGAGCCAGCAATTCTCTGATTGTCCCATGCTATACTATTTGAAGACCACTCATATTCATGGACACCGGTGTGGCGTACGTTATCAAACATGCGTAGCTCTAACAACTGCTCGTCTTGTGTTTTGGAGTTCGTGTTTTGGAAAATATCCAAATGTAGTGACTAATGATCAAGACAACAAGAACCCGGTTAATGTGACGAAAACAACGTAGCCTTTCAACCTGGTGTTAGCAAGTGACGTAATAAAAAGGGAAAACTCCCACCTTCCCGCCCTGCAACTAAACCTATATAACGAGGGAACACAGACAATCTGGTCGATTATTACACTAGCCACATCCACGAGAAGTCCTCTTCAGGACTAGAGCATTATCTAGCCAGGATGGCTTATAAAAATATCTTTGTTTGAAATCTATATACTATATATTGCTGCGATGGGTTTGATTTTCTTGAATACTTTGGTTTAGTTAGTTATGGAAATCTGTCAGTGTAGGCATCGGTAATGTTTTGCTTAAAATTTTTATTTTTAAACGTAAATTATGTTATGGAGCACTTAAAGTTTCCTGTTGCCACATGAGCGCTAGTATATTTGTATTTTCTGGTTTAAATACGTAGCCACATTTTTTGGTTCCTTTTTGCTATATTTAGGTTGAATATTAAAAAAGTCGCTTTTGTGGTTATCAGTAATAGTTTTAATTCTTTAACTTGACAATGTGTATTTTATTGGTTATTTTGTAGACTTCTTTTCTTTGAAGTAAATGTAAAAAAAACTTAATTCTTTTGATTAACATGGTTTTAACTTTAATATTCGCAGATTCATTTAGGCAAAATTACAATTTTTCCAACGTAACTTTGTTTTTCTATTTTAATATTAAATATTTAAATGTGGGAATCTTGTTTAATTCTTTAATAGTGACGAGGGTAATTAATGGTCCTGCGAAGGTTTGAGTTTAGTAGGGAAGTCAAACATTTGTGCTTTAAGTAAATATCTGGCGCAATATTTAAATTTAAATGTATTCAATAAATTTAAAACTGTTAATTCTGTATTCCCAGTTGTGAATCTGACGCGTTGTGAACCATTTAAAAAAGGTTCATTAAGCTCGTTGTGATCTTGCATAATTTTTAGGAGTTAAAACTTTAAGTAAATTAATGGTGCGAAATTTAAATTTAAATTTACTCCACACATTTGAACATATTTTTTCTGTATTCACAGGTGTGGATCTGAAGCGTTGTAAACCATTTAAAAAGGGCTGATTAAGCCATTTGCAATCTTTGTAATATTGAGTAATTTAAACTTTTGATCCTAATTGTGTTTGATCTTAATTCACTGTGGTGTATTAGAGGCTTTTATATCATTTAGAAAGTTTTTTTTTATTCATAGCAACAATTTTTGTTTATTTCATTGGTCTTGTCTAGACAAGTTCAGATAATATAATTATATACTTTGAGAGTTTGAAAGATACGCATGTGATAAATCACCATATTTCAATTATTTTTTCAACACACTTCAGTAAGACCTGTAAGGCCATGCAACTTGTTGTTTAAACACTGTTTGTTACTTTAAATAAGTAATTCAAATATATCTTTAGCCTAAAAATGTTTTACTTTTTCATATTATTATTTCCTTAGTTGTCGTACTCCTTTCTTTTAGTATATTGTGACCGTAACTAAATAGTGAGCGGTGGGCGGTACATCTTGTTAGAGGCTGGTTGAGTGATGGTCTTGTTACAGACCTGTTAGAAGCTAGTCGAGTGATAGTCTTGTTACAGGCTTGTTAGAGGCTAACCGTGGTGTAGTCTTGTTATAGTCTTGATAGACTTATTGAGAGTTGCCAGGGAAAACCTCTGGCTGTTTTTCAGGGTTACTCATGAGGGTAAATGTATCGGACAACGACTTATATGGGGGCTAGAACTAGAAGACATAAATGGAAAGGACAGGGCTAATGGTACTGTAAGATGGACAGAGACTTTAGTAGTGTTCATACTTAGTTCTTGTGCAAGTCTTGTAAATATCCTTTTACAATTCATACTCGTTTTAAAATAAGGCTTCCCCCCACCACGCCTCCACTTCTCCGCTTGTAAGCCCGAGAGACCGAAGCAACAAATACCCTGGTATTCAGACGCGGTTTTTTTAGGTATTAAATCGGACTCTGCTTAAATTTAATTATATGAGGGTTGAAGATAAACTATTCACAAACAAATAGCGCTTTGAAAAATCACTCTATGACCATTATTGACCACTTACAAGCAGTGTTTCGGGAACACCTGTTTTTATATACTCACGATTTCCTCAAAAAGTTATGATTATTTTTGCACTAAATTTTTATTGTAGGTAGGCACCGACAAGAGATACAATTTAAGGACTGAAATAAGTTCCTATAATAATTACAAATCCTGTAATTAAATGTCAAAAAAATGGCCATTTTTCGCCATTTTGAAATTTCACTGAAAAAAAGTTGTGAACCGATTTCAATCGACCGGGGTTATTTTTTTCTTTTTAAGCGCGATTACAGACTATTTTGTGTTTTCGG
>CABFVX010000874.1:120737-197149 GCA_902151425.1 Timema shepardi
GGGGAATGTTCACACTTTAAAAGTGAAAAATACCAGTTTTCGGCACATTTATGATTTTTTTAACGTAAAAGCTACAAGCCGATTCAGTCCAAAGTATATAGGCCTACATTCAATTTCTACGATTTTTCTCCTACTTATCACGTTGAGAAAAAGTATGGTTAATTTCTTTTAATTAATTAATGTTTTCCCACTATCTCACCTGGACAAATCCTGGACTATCTGAATCTTGTACGGATGTAACTTTAAATCTGAGAATGATACTCTAGCCAAAGTGCGGTGGGGAAAAACCTAATGACACTGCCTGTTGCCGTACATAACGCTGTGGACTTTGCAGGAACGAGGCACTGACTGCTTCGACAGTTTCTGGCGTTCGAACATTATTTCTGGGCCCTGGATACTTCTTTCTCAATCCTGAACCTATTGTTTCAAAGTTTGAGACCCCTGTCTTTACAACGTGAGATGACGGAACCGGATCATGACGCCGAAATTCTCGTGACGCACCTTCATAACAGTAATTGTTTTTGTAAAATGCTTTCACTGCAAACGCTCGATGCACATATGACCACTGCTCCATAGTAACTAAACGGCATTGACTGGGGAACATAATGATGTCATCACAGTCCTGAAAACTTAAACTATGACCTTGAGATGAATTATTCAAAATCGCCCGTTCCCACGCGCCACCCTGTATAGGTAGGCTCTAAATTCTTTTTTAACTCTGCGTTTTACACAAGTTCGGGTTATACGCTTATGTGCTAATTATGCTAATTGGTTAGTGATGAGGAAAGTTGAATTTAGAGGAAGTCTACACGCATTTTCGTGGAAAGAGAGAGTGGGAAACCATTTAGGAAAAACCCACCTCAGTACACCCAACTGGGATCGAATCACAATCTTCCCGTCATCGGCGATCTAGTCTATTGTGAAAGTACCACCTTAGACCCGCATTGTGTGATTAAGGCCGATTCTACACTAGTGGTTAAAACGCGGCGCTTTTGCCTCTAACTTACGCCTCCAAAATCTTGAATCTATACCTGACTGCTAAAGAGCTACCATAACGGTTCTGATTATACATTAGCGGTTTAAATGCCACGGTTGTTGCTTCCACTTGGGCAGAATAGTTTACAAATGGACATTGTACAGGTCGGCTGTATCGGACGACTTATTTTGTTAGAGGAAACTCGCAAAAAAAATCGTCAAAAGAGACGTTGGTGGACTCACCCCACATTATCGAACCGTATCTGAACAGGACAGTTTCATAGTATGTTTGTGAATCACAGAATGTACCCAGAGAAGTTATTTTTGTTGTATAGAATGTCTGTGGCCTCATTTGATGAACTACTCGGTTTAGTGAATTAAAAATATTTCAAAACGTGATACCATCTTGAGGAGAAGTATTTATTATTCCTGACCCGCCTCGGTGGCGTAGTTGGCTAACGCGCTAGTCTTGTTGGGCTTCTCGACTGCTGAGGACGGGGAAATACAGGTTCGAATCTCGGTCGGGTGAACTGGGGGTGGTTTTTCCTAAATGCTTTTCCACTCTCCCTCCACGAAAATGCGGGCTCACTTCCTCTGAATGCAACCTTCCCAATTCCTAATCCATTAGCGTGATTAGTACTTAAAGCATATAACCCGAACGGGTAGTAAGACGTGGTGCTAAATAATAATTATATTATTATTATTCCTGCTGAAAGCCTTGTTGTGACATTGGGGCACAACTGCCTGTAGCGCCTAGTGCAGTTTGATTCGCGTTTCTACCGCTGGGCGGTTTTAACGCCTCCAGAGGTAGCGGTCAAAACGCTGGTCTAGATGAAAACTTATTTTCTAACTTGATAACAAGGTAAAAACCCACAACCCTTGTTAGTTCTCATCGTGTCTCAACACCTATTCGGACTCCATGATTATGGTGCGTCTACTGTAGCACCGAAACATGTCGGGATAATAGAGCACCTGTAAACAACATCATTACAGAAACACCAAAAGGAGTAAGGGAAGTTTAATCCTTATGACAGGACTTAGATAATTGGTTATACGACCTCCCTTGTTTTTCATGTAATCTTATAAACCATTAAGTTGTTTTTACATTTTTCTCATTTAACTCTTACACTATTGTTTATTTTATAACCATGCTAAGAACATCATTTGACTATCTCTAAACTTAAAATCTTTTAAATTATGTTCACAATTCATGTTATTTTTTCAAGTTTTAATTCATTTAACATTGTTTACATTCAACGTTTAGCTACTACTTTTTATTTAAGTTCTACTTTATTTTATTTTATTCTATTTTTTAAATTTACAATTGGTTAAATTTTCATTCATATTACTGTAATTTACTTTAAAAAGTGAGTTAACCCATTTCTATTCTACTTGTATTCATTACTCAATTTTAAGGTTGTTTCTGGTTACTAACACCTGTTATTTTAATTACTACTGTGCACATTATTTTTATTACTCTCCTGACTTGCGGCTTACTGTTAAATATTTAACTATTTATGTAACAGCACTCCAGTGTTTAACCTTTTTACTCATATCATTGTATGTTTTATCTAATGCTTTGACTTTAATTAAAAATAATGCTTGATGCATTAACAATCACTTCTTATATTCAACTTTTTGCATTCTATTTATCCGTATTATCAAGCATTATCTAAGTCTGTATTATTTTATCATATCTTACACTCCTTAAGAAAGAGTATTTTAGAATGTTTTCTAAAATGTTGATAACAAGGGTTTCATTCAAAGGTGCGGTTGCTAGCGTTTTAACTGCTACCATTTTAACCGATTATGTAGAATAGGCCTTATGGTAGCTGTTTAAGAGTTGTGTTTTGACAATCAGGTGTAGATTCAAAAGTTTGGGGGCGTAAGCTAGCAGCAAAACCCCCGCGTTTAACCGCTAGTGTAGAATCGGCCTTAGACCTGAACGTCTGTGCAGAAATTTTTTGCTTATCAAGACGGGCCCCTCTGAGTACTGAGGTTTGCTGTAGAGTCCAATAACCCTACATTATTCGTACGAAGTGTTTATTTACTGATTTACTGTTAAGAAGTTCACTAAAAAATTGAAGTAAGAGTTATCAACATGCCCATGCATGAATTGAAAACCTATGTTTATATTTCAAATATGGGAAAAAAAAGATTAAAGAAAAACAAGCTTTTATCCAATATAATATTTAGCACCGCGTCTTACTACCCATTCGGGTTATACGCTTTAAGTACTAATTGCTCTATTGGATTAGGAATTGGGAATGTTGAATTAGAGGAAGTGAACCCGCATTTGCGGGGAGGGAGAGTAGAAAACCATTTAGGAAAAGCCACCCCCAGTTCACCCGACCGAGATTCTAACCTCGATCTCCCCGTCCTCAGCAGCCGAGCTCAACACGACAAGCGCGTTAGCCAACTTACGCCACCGAGGCGGGTCTTTTATCCAAGACGTTCCTCACAAAATTTTGAAGCGCTGAGATAATTTTTAAACGGGTTAGTAACCAAATATATATTTTATAGGCCCTATAACTCTTTTTATTGCCTTGTGAGAATATTTCTCTTCGTGTAAGGAGTTAAAGGAAGTGTTTTTGCCGTTTTTATAGAAGATTTTTTTTATCAAAGTCTAAAATAAAATAAAATATTGCTTTAATAGAAACATAGAGTTAAATTTTCTTCACATGATTATATATTTTATCCCACTCATTGTCACTAAAACATTTGTTTTTTAAATTTAAAATTCAAACCAAACATAGCACAATTTTAAAACTTCCCCACAAAGCACTATTCTGACAGCACCCAGGGAAAACAACACCACTCTGATCTTTGTGGCTGGCAGAAAGCTACTGATCTCAACAGACCGTGGTTTGTGTGTATGTATGGATAGTCTGATGCCAAAACAATTTGCGGTCAGGCCAATGAACGACCGTTGCACAAAGGAAATTTGAGCGTGTATGGCAAGCTTTAAGGTTTTCAAATTCTCCTGTAATATTATTATATTTTTATAGGGGAGTTTATTTGATTCTATTTGTAGAAGACCAAGTATGTTGGTTTATGTTTTACAAAATATGTTTTTGCACAATGTATCAAGGAAGTAAGTATGAATTTGGTTTGAGGACCAAATGGTTTTTGATTATTTCTTGTAATTTTTTTAAATCACTGTACCTTACTACGCATATATAATAATTACTCTAATAAGGTAGTTGTGAGGAAGAAGGCATATTAGAGGTGATATAACCGCATTTGCGTGCAAGGATTGTTGGAAACCACCTAGGAGAGACCACCCTGAGTTGACCCGACCGAGATTCTAGCCCCAATCTTCCCATCATCAGCAGGCCAGTCTAACACGATAGTGACGCCTTTTAGACCATTAGGCCACTGAAGTAATTAAATTTAATTATGATTCGAGAACAGAAACCGTTATTGGTATATGTCTTAGAATTGATCTAACAACAGTGGCACACCATGGCGATTTGTTATGTGGAATGTAGAACTCGCTAAAAGGTGACCTGGCTGTCTAGAGGTAAGGTGTCAGACTTTTATGCTGGCGGCCGGGGTTCAATCCTAGGTCCCGGCATAGATTTATCTGAGTACCAAACCCTTCCTTCACCTCTGACAATACATTTTGTGAATGTGGGGAATGCCAGGCCTCCACCATGGTCCGGATTCCACGTTAAACTGTAGGTCCTCCATTTTCATCTCACAATCACCCTACCATTACACATTAGCGTAAGTACGTATAACCCGAACGGGTAGTAAGACGTGGTGCTAATAATAATAATAATAATAATAATAATAATAATAATAACAGAACTAGCTAAACAATACATGTGAATTTTTTACCAATCAAAACACTTATAGGTCAAGTGTAAAAAAAACCTCATGTATGAGTAGGTTATAGGCTGCATGGAAGAACGAGAATGAGTAAAAAGTGAAGAACGAGAGAGAGAAATAGGTAGAGTTGATTCGTTGATTAGGATACGTTCGTGCAGAAACGGCCCAAGCAAGCAAATCAACCCTACTTCATTTCTCACTCACCCCTCCTTCTTACTCATTCTCGTTCTTGCATACGGCCATATATGTTTAATTTGTAAAATAGAGATCATTGGAAAAGTAGATATTCAAAGAATAGTTTTAACAAGATCCGCATACCCTGACAACTCTTTACGAAACGCCACTGCCCATCAATAATAGTAATTTTTATGTTCAAGTACGTAGGCTGTACGTAACTGTTCATCTATATCAGCAATTTAGGACTACACTCATTCAATTAATAGAGCACAAAATTGTCCCAAATTTAATAGTGAGATTAATCGATCTGATTAGGAGATAATTGTGATTATTATCAGTAATTTAAAGGTCCACCAATATTCACAGGGATTGTCTTTGTTACACCAATGTTCGTAACGCCTTAGACGTGCATTTGGTCACGTACCGCCTGACTTATTCAAGACTGCAACGATTGAGGAATAATTATTTCCATAATTATCTTAGATAAAACAATAGTGCATTAAGTATAGAGCATAGAGCAACTATCGCAAAACTTGAACATTAATCAACTGTTTGGATAACATTTTATGTTTGAATTGAAAATGTACGCATACCTTTGTATGATAAGCATGTATTGTATCCGCCAATACTTATTGAAGACGCTTTTATGTGAACACAACCCTATCGAGCATTCTGTTTAGAAAATAGTCCCATATATCACCATTAGAAAGTACTAGTACTGTTGTATTATAAGTGGAGCCACCCTGCGGTCATATTCTACTATATTATTTTCTAATCTATTTCGAAATGAAGAGAAACTTAGATAGGGACAAGGGGTGTAGTTTGTGTTAGCGGCTCCATATGGTCAATAATATTGCATAAAATGTGATAATGCACAACATTATTAATCATTGAACAATTGTGCAATATATTGTATCAATCAATAAAAAGCAAACCTTTGTATCACTTAACATTTTGAAGAATCTGAATTATTATTTGATTTTTGAGTTATTGATGATAAATGTCGACGTTTCATGACTCCTATAAACCATCAAAGTAATTTACGTTATGCCGTCTGTGTGTACCTCGGGAGTAGCCCAGGCGATTAAACGTTCCAGTTTAACCTTTGACCCCGGCGTGGAGAGAGTGTTTATTGTGATGATTAATTCATGTTGGTTTTCCCCTCCCGCCTTCCTCCCCTCCTCCTGACCTCTTTTCCCAAGTGATGATTACAAAATTTCTTCTCCTACACCCCCCTCCCCTACAACCGCACTCCCTACCACCCCGTCACCTATCACCCCGGACATGTTGGTTCTTGATGATTAATTATAAATTATTGTTAATTGATTATTGATAATTAATTATTGGCTAAGATTGAGGCGTTGTAGTTTATTTATTTATTTGTGGAGCATACAGTCCGTGACGTTTAGGCATGAGGGCGCTGCACGAACCTCTTGCTATGGCTGTCTTGTGTAGAATGTGGGGCATCTTCTCTGCTCACCCACTTACCGAGTAGTGACCACTGCGCATCACGGGTGCACACTCTCCCCTCCCCCTGGGTTTGTTCCGCTGATGTCACAAACCTTATGAGTAATGCGTTTTCCCGGTGTCTCAACCCCTTAAGTGGTAATGAGTTTTTTCCCGATGACTCATACTTGGTGGCTCAACAAGACGAGTTGAGACAAGAATATATTGTGACGTTTAATTATGTCACAATGGGTTTTCCCTGGCGCCAGCTTGGCGGCTCAAAGAGACGAATCAAGACAAGAATAGATCATGAACTAGTACAAGAGGTCATTGACCCTATTCTTTTTCTCGTACCACGTGACGTCGATTGAGGGAGGGAGGGATAACTATAAAGGGGGCACCCACATGGCTGTCTATTTATAAGCGTTTGTATAGCGGTTCGAGATAGACAAGTTACAGCAGCTGCTAAATATTGTTGACGCCGTGCAAACCGTAAAATTGTGTGATCTAACCGTAGATCAAAAGTACTCGGTGGATAAATTAAAAGCGGTCAATACAAAGTTCAGGAGATGCTTAATAGCCTATCTAGATGGCGAGTTATGTGTATTTTTTACCCTATCGTTTTGGTACTCTAACAGAGGAAGACGTGTGTGAGCTCAATAAAGAAAAACTGGTATTTACCTACACCGGAGTAAAACCCGATTCACCTACCATTGTGAACTTTGAACGCGTTTAAGAGACGGTGCAGAAGAGGCAAGCAGCTAACAACAACATCGGGCAGCAGAGCAGTTAATACTTGTGCATCATGGACCCTACAAACCATACATCACGTTTAGCTCTCAGGTACGCTCACTATGTTTAGAAACGGCTATATTAATTTAATGTTTGTGGGTCATACGATAGCAGGGCGTGCCTATATGACTGTAGAGAATATTCACAGTGTGGCGGTGTGCGATAGACATGTAAATTACAAAGTAGAGAAGCGAGGCTACATCGAGTTTTGCGACTCTACCTGTTACACGATAAGAGTGACTGAAGTACTACCCTACGAGATAATCGAAGAGACTTACATGTGTGATATGACGTGCACCGTGTACAATTCCCGCAAAGGGGACGTTGTGGCTGTGTTGCCCAGACCTCCACCGCCACCCTTCCGAGCTCCACACCATCCACCACCTTTCTTAACGACGCCGCAGCCACCACCCCCAGAGTCACAGGCGTACCCAACGTCAGAGTCACCTGAGTACCCACCACCAGAGTCACCAGAGTCACCCGAGTACCCACAACCAGAGTCGTCTGCCTACCAGGCATCAGATTCACCAACGTACCCACCGTCAGAGTCGTCTGCTTACCAGTCAGAAGAGTCATCCACGTGCCTACCACCAGTGGAAGAGGAGGTAAGTCCGAAGAACCCGTAAATCTAGAGGATTTAACAATGTACAAAAATTATTCAAATGTTAAAATTATAGGTGAAACGCCCGACGACTACATAATCGGTCTAGGCAGTTTCGGTAACATCTTCCTTCCAAAGTCAATCTGATATTTGGATTGTAAGCAATTTAAATATAAATCACGCTGTATGATATATCTTGGAAGACAAAGTGTGATGTTTAAAAGTGAATTTATAAACTAGACTTGGTCATATGTTTGTATCACTCTGCTGGAGTCATTGGAGCTAGCGGTGACATTTTGAAAAACGTTAGAGTTTGTGAGTAGAGAGAATGTTGGTTTTTCTCCCAGGGATATTTCTTTCGCTGCATCTCCAATTGACATTATGCCATTTAAATGCGGCATTTGTGAGGGCTCCTACGCCAAGCTCTCCAGTTTTATTCGGCACAAACATCAATGTCACCAAACACCTCCAAATCCTGCTCACCAGGAGGCCTGTTGGGACGAGGAGGTATTGTGCGGTGCGTTAGACCTGATCGATAAAGAGGAATACAACCGTGTCGAGTGCTTAAACGAACTTGAGAAAAACAAAAGTTATAACGTTGTGCTATTGGAAGAGACCATCAATGAACCGAATGTTAGCGTGCTTGAGTTTGTTGGAAGAGTAAAATTGTCAGGTAAAAACTGTGGAGACATTGTCAATATACGCTCTAGCGCCTCTCAACGTGTCCTGAACTATTTTGGAGGTGACTCTTACTCATTTTCTAGATGGTAGATGTATTTTATTAGGTAAAACAGTATGTATATGTTTTTCTTGCTATCACAATTATATAATTACTTGTAATGGTCACAAGACCTAAATAATATTGCTGCTTGTTGTCGTTGTTATGAATGTTTTAAATTATACAATTGCAGATTGTCAATAAAAACTGTCAATAAAATGTTATTATTTTTTAAGCTCTAAGATAAGTTGGTTGGAGAATCAAAGACCGGAAGGAAATGGCAACATTGTTTTAAATATTATTCATGTAATTATTTCTAATATATTCACATTTTTTTATTTCAGTGATTGAAGAGCTCTGGTTAAATAACGTAATTTATAAGTCTAAATGTAGTGTTTTTAATGAAACAAACACATTATTTGTATCACGTAATAATATATATGTAAAATGAATGTTATTTTAGAGGTGCCCAATTAATAAGTACTGTGTTTACTTCGTAGACTTTAGATTGATACACAAAGAGAAAGTAAATGGGTTGAATTGTTTTATTCTGAACGTTTCAACTTATCCATAATATTTGAGACTGAGCTTCTAAGTCTAATTGTAGTGTTTTTAATGAAACAAACAAATTATTTGTAACACGCAATAAAATATATAAAATGAATGTTATTTTACAGGTGCCCATCTCATAAGTACTGTGTTTACTTCGTAGACATCAGATTGCTACCCAAAGAGAAAGTAAATGGGTTGAATTGTTTTATTCTGAACGTTTCAACTTATCCATAATATTTGAGGCTGAGCTTCTAAGTCAAATAAACTTGTATTTATAGGATAGGAGAGGGAGTGGTATTTGGGTGTAGACGTTAAAACACAAAAATAGCAATTTTTATAATATTTATTTACACAAATAAAGATTTTTACAAATATAGCTCAAACTATGAAAAGTAAACTTGGAAGAGAAAATGATACTAATAAAGATATGTAAACATTGTTTTAAATATTATTCATGTAATTATTTCTAATATAGTTCCGTTTTTTTAATCTACCTGCTTGAGGAGCTTCGGTCAAATAACAATAATAACGTAATTTATAAGTCTAATTGGGGCGTTTTTTAATGAAACAAACAAATTATTTGTAACGCGTAATAAAAAAATATAAAATGAATGCTATTTTACAGAGACAAAGTTTGTTATGGTTTTATTTAATTTATATACAATATAATGAAAAATATACCCAAAAGGTAAAAAAAAAATCAATTATTATTCTATAATAATATTTCTGATTGAAATAGAGGACCCATTAATAAGTACTATGTTTTATTTATAAAAACAAACATAGCATTTTGTTGATCCCAATAACCTATCTGTAAATATAAAGTTTGAACCAAATTTTTCTAATATATATTTAACAAAATTTAAATTTTCAAAAATAAATTATTTATGAATTACCTGAAATTATTTGTTATTTGTAAAAAAAAAGTTATTCTTATTTATCATGAAAAAACCTTACCCGTAGATTTTTTCTGTTAATTTAAAACAAATAAAACTTTCTATATATTGTCGCAAGTAAATCACGCTTAAATTATTTTATTTTAGATAAATAAATAAACTGTATTATTGATAATGTAAAAGAGTTCCAGCAATACCAAAGAAGTCATTTGGGATCAAATAGTTAGGCCCATTTTGTAAAATATCGAATCTAAAAATTAGTCATCATTCATAGTGCACTATTTACTTAATATATATATCAATGACAAAATAATGGGACACCCGCTTTCTCATTACAGCGTCTACCTCGATATCCGAATCACTATCTTCAGCTGGAGTGTTTGTAGCTAGTATTGATGGATATAAAAAATATAGAATTTAAAACATTTAAATCATAAAAGGTTTTGGTAAAAAAAACAATGCTACCAACTTAAAAATGGTTTTGTCGAACAACTAAGATATATTTAAAATTAATATATTTGTAATTAATAGAAAAGGGAGGATTAAAATAATTTCATGGCATACTGTTTACTTATTATATATATCAATGGTCGAATAACGGGGCAGCAACTTTCTCATCACAGCGTCTATATCAATATCCGAATCACTGTCTTCATCTTGAGAGTTTGTAATTAATACTGGCTAAGGGGATGCTATTGTTGTTGCTTGTTGAGGATCTTGAAAAAGTGGTTCAGATAGGTTGTATTGCGCGCCTCCGGTCAATGCGACCTATCCGAACCCCCGAAAGTTGCGCATGTGAAATAGTTTTCGGGGACCCTGAAGTATCTGGAGACCCTAAGTCCTGAAACGCCGGAGGCAGTACGTCCAGAGGTTCCCTAAAGTCCTGCATGCCTCGCAGGGAGCCCCGTCTGGAGACATCAGGTCCTGAAACGCCGGAAGCAGGGCGTCCAGAGGTTCCCTAAAGTCCTGCATGCCCCGCAGGGAGCCGTCTGGAGACATAAGGTCCTGAAACACCTGAGGCGAGCGCCGGAGGCCAGATAGGCGACCATAGCCTCAATTGTCAGCCAATCTCGTACTTTCTTTGGATTGATCTATTCCTGCGGCCTGTTGAACAGCCGTGAGGCCATCGGTGCTCCACCAAGTACCATCTAAGCAATTATACTAGGTTTTAATAAAGTGTTTACCAATGTTAAAGCGTTATTAAAGAGTGTAAGGTGCTCTAAATGTGCATGAACACACAGCGCACCATGCTAAGAATAAAAAAACCTATATTCCCTCCCAAAGGTTCTTCGCGTCAATGAAAAGCAGGCAGCTATTATAAATACAATCACTAAAAAGCTCGGATTTTAGGCACACATAATAGTTATTGTTTTGTTATTTTTTGCGTCAAACCCAAGACTCCTGCTAGAGAAAAATATAATTATCATTAATTAATATATATTTAAAATGTAGGTAAGAAATTAAACAATATTCTTAAAACAAGAAGTTCGGATTTCAAGGCACACATAGAGGTAAATGTTTTCTTTCTCCGAACCCATATATATTTATAGGCGCTAATCATAAATATATATATTCAAAGGCGACTATCTCATATATATACATACATACACATATATATATATATATATATTTGAAGTGTAGTTAAAAGATTAGCCAAGATATTAAAGAATATTTTTCAGATAATGAATCAAACCGGGAATCCCTCCCTCACCAGTAGATCGCTATATTAAGAGTACAACCCTCAAACCTTCTAAACATTAGAACCGGTTTTCCGCTCTGATAGTTTTGCTTCAAAAAAACATGTCTTAGGGGGAAGGTTTATTTGTCAATTTTGACACCGAGACACAGGTAGTGTAGCCAATGGGACAGCTCGTGTGTGTGCTCGTGTTGTGCTAGGCTACCGAGGACGGGGAGATAGAGGTTCGAATCTCTGACGGGTGAATTGGGCTGATTTTTCTCCTCTCCCTCTCCCGCTAAGATGTGGTTGGCACGTTCCCAATTCCTAGTCCATTAGCGTCAATTTGATTTTTTTCAAATTAAACGGGAAAATTGAATTAAAAATGAAAATCAGAGATTAGTTTTTCATGATATTTAAGAATAGCCTACTTGTTTTTACAAATACCAAATAATTTCGGCTAATTTATAAATAATTTATTTTCGAAAATTTTAATAATATTAACTATATTAGAACAAGTTGGTTTAAAGTTTATATTTACAGATTGGTTATTGTGATCAACAAGTTATGTATTTGTTTGTTTTTATTAATAAAACGTAGTACTTATTAATTGATCACATATTTTAACCAGAAATATTATTTTAGAACCCTAACATTAATTTCATATTTTTTGGTTACATGCTAAAAATAGTTTGGTTAGTTAAAAATACTACAATTAAACTTAAAAATTAAATTATTATTGTTATTTAACTGGAGATTCTCAATCAGGTCCACTAAGAATGAATATATATTATAAATATTTACCTGAATAATATTTAAAACTATGTTTATATGTCTTGCATTTTCTCCTACAGAGTTTGCAACATTTTAATACATATAATTTTCTGAAAACGACACCCGGACTCGGGAATCGAACTCGGGAACCTTTGACTTACATATATTTATTACCTATATATCTTAGTACGTGTTCTGGTTTGTTCCCATTAAGGCGTAAGGTATATTCGTAAATATATATTCTAAAACTATAATTTTTTAATATATAAATATTCCAAGTATACTTTTCGTGGCGTGAGCTATTTTTGTAAAACTTTTCTTTGCATAACTACTGATTGATTTTGGGTATCAAATGTAAATTATTGTTGAAGTAATCCGTTTAATATGGAATCCGAGAGGATTAATGTATTCATAACCTCTTTCCGGACGAATGGTGGATCCATTCCACCCCCCACTCCCGCACTGAAATTCGCTACTCTTTATGATCTGCAAATATTTTTTTCTTTTAATAGGAAAAGTTTGTTAAATCACATACAGACACAGACGATCCGTGTTGAGCTAGACTACGGAGGACGGGGGGGATATCATGGTTAGACTCTCAGATGGGTGTACTGAGGGAGGTAGTTAGAGCCCATATCTGTACGTGGAAGGTTTTTTTTTTATGATTTCACCCTCTCATATTTTATACATCGGTGGNGGGCTACAAGTCGTCAGGCTGGCACTAGATTAACTTGACAGGGGGAATAAGTCTAGTAAAGCCCGAACCAGTAGTAAAGAAAAACAATTGATTATATGTAGGTTCAAATTTGTTAATACAAAGATACTTTTATAAAATACCATCCTTTTTCAGCCAACATTTATAAAATAATACTAGAGTATCGGTGATATTTTATAGGTAGTAATAGGTTCTGCAGGTCACTTGTCTTGCCGTATGAATATACGAAATTAGATCTAAGGGTTTTTATAGTTGTTCCTATGAAAATGGGACTGTAGGCTGGTGACAGTGTCCAGCTGTCATGTTCATTTCTAGGATTCGGTTCGAATCTCGTTGGGGTGCTGTGGGAATAAATATAGATATTGAGATTTTTGATCTTATTTTCTCTCTTGCGTGCCTGTGCTATCCGCATATTTATATTAATAGAACAGGAATATATAATAATAAAAGAAAGTGTGTGTGACGCTCGAGCCTGAACTATTTAACGTTATATTTCATTCGCGATAACTCTCTCACTGAGGATGGACTTCTTTCTCTTCTGCTCCGTCTAGAGGAATAAACGCTAATTACTTTTATAAATACAAACCATATATTGTTGCGGCGGGGTTCAAGTTCCTTAGAGAGCAACAAACGCTAATTACTTCACATTTCAATCCCTGGCAAAGGCAGTTACACATTTAGCCTGGGCAAAATCAGATGGGTACACTTTGGCGCAGAATTAATAAGTTTGGATAGCAAGTGCGGGTGCACAAGGACAAAATTAGTTATGCTAGCCCTCGCGTTGTGGGTACCCCATAGCGCAGAATTAATAAGTTTGGTTTAGCAAAATGCTGGCGCACTTCCCTATCCTATGCTAGGAAAATCAGGTCGACCAGCAAAACCACAATTTTTTTCTCACTCTCGCAAATGTTGTGTGCATTGAGTGGTAAGCCACTGGTAGATGGTTGCGGGGTCTAAGGCGTCTATGATGGGGAAGCGGCGTTTGAGACAGTGTATCTAACTCGGGAGCATTGGACGGACGCACACCTACTTGATTATTACTTGTTTAATTCTAGACGATTTGAAACTATCTGGTAAATACTCTTTAAAATTAGTACCGCTTCAGCTAGCTATAGATAGTTTGCCGCTTTTTAACTACACCATGATCTCTAACGCAAATTAGCACTTATTTCACTCTTGCATGAAGATTATAGTACGATTTTTGTTTAATAGGTGGCAGCTAAATACAGTTCATTTCAAGCCCCCACTGTTACTTTTTCGATAACAGATAGCGTGGCAATCTCTAAATCATCAGGGGGAAAGACAGAACTCTATATTGTGTATGATAATTATTTTTTGTTGAGCCAAAAGTCCCGGGTTCGAATCCCGTGTTAATGACTGAGTAATTATAAATAAAAAACTTTCGGTACTAATAATTATATCGCTTTTTTAGCCCGAGAAACAGCACTTTATATTTGTTGATGTGCCAAAAGTCCCTTGTTCGAATCCCGTGTTAATGATATCATAAATACTCAAAGTATAATTTTCATAGCGTGAGCTAAAAAATCTTTCGGTACTAATAATTATATCGCTTTTAGCAAGCGAGACAGAAGTTATTTGTTTAAAAAGTCCTGGGTTTGAATCCCGTGCCAATGACTGAATATACTTTTCATGGTGTGAGCTGAAACACAAGGTTATTTGTTGGGGCACATTCAGAGGACTTTGACACCCGTGATTTCCATGTCACGCATATAGTTATGGCGGGAGGAGGTCATGGGTTCAAATCTCGCTTGAGTGATTTTCTACTCTCCCGAAATGTTGGTACACATTCCTCCATGGATTTAGGACACGCTGCTAAAAAATTGTGTCAAGGTCGGGGTTTGCTAGATACCGTTCAATAATCCTAGTGCAGGGGTTCGAGGTTTGGATCTCTGTCTGTCACGAAAACGCCTTGTTGGTGGCTAAGTAATAGCTTTAGCTACCACATTCGATTAGCTTAAGAGGTCGAGTGCCAGATAACGGGACAATGTGGAGTTAACGAGTCTGTAAGGGGGTTGATGCTATTAACAACATGGCCTACGGTCAAAACCAAATTTGATATTTATGAGTCCATTAACTTTGGGGTTGGTGGGGGGAAAAAAGAAATAAAGTAGAAGAGGGGGGATTACTAGATGCGGGGAAGTGAAAGGCAGTCCAACAGTCTTGTGACAGGGAGCAGTTGTTCATTCTACGCCACGCCGCCGTCAGAAGAGCTTCGTGCTCCACACCCAACGCCGTGGACCTTATGCCAATAAAAAAACTCCAACGCCCCAATACTACCCAGTAATTAATTATCAATCAACAATAATCAATTAGAAATCATCATGAACCAACATGTACTGGGTGGTAGGCAAGGGGGTTGTAGGGGAGGAAATTGTGTAATCTTCACTTGGGAAAAGTGGTCAGGAGGAGGGGGAGGAGGTCGGGAGGGGAAAACCAACATTGAATAACAAACAACGACATTGCGTAATCATCACAATACACGCCCTCTCCACGTCGGGGTCAAATCTAAAGGCCAAACTGGAACGATTAATCGCCCGGGCTACTCTCAGGCTAGAGCTGAAACTATTTTGCAGATTGGGCCCAAACTTGGTATCTGGAGTGTTCATAAGGTTCCCTCGAGGGATTTGTGTAATTAAATGTCCAACCCTAAATTCAATTATTATTATTACTATTACTATTAGCATCACGTGTTACTACCCGTTCGGGTTATAGTTACTTACGCTAATGTGTAATGGTAGGGTGATTGTGAGATGAAATGGAGGATCTACAGTTTAACGTGGAATCCGAACCACGGTGGAGGACCTGGCATTCCCCACATTCTCAAGGTGTCTTGTCAGAGGTGAAGGAAGAATTTGGTAATCAGATAAATCTGTGTCAGGACCGAAGACCTAAATTCAAGGGTACCTGGTTTACTGAAGGGCTAAAAAAGAAAAAATCGATTTTATCAAAATTCGCTCTAACAATTTTGATTAAATTTTATTTCTAGACACTGTTTATTACTATAAACAGATGGCATCCATGGTTAAAATGACAGTTCTTGCTCACTTTCTCCCATAGGTTAGCATTGGTCCCTCTCCTTGAATGAGGTGGATCACTTTATCCCATTAGGTTAACAAATTGATCCACCTCCTTGAATAAGGTAGATCACTTTCTCCCATAAGAATAACATTGATCATCCACATTGCGAAGTTGGGTAGCTTTCTCCCACATTGTTTCTTTTAACTGGGGAGGTAGTTTACTTTCTCCCATAATGATAGCATTGAACAGTGGGGATCGGGAAATATTATTTTGGGGGTTCACAATTCCTTCGAGTTATAGCATTGATCCTCCCACTGCGAGGTTGGGCCACTTTCTCCCATATTGATCCTTCACATAGAGCCGCTGGGTCACTTTCTTTCATTAGAATAGCGTTGATTAATGGCGGATTGGGTAATATTATTTGAGGGGTTTAGCATTGATCCACCACACTGTGGAGTTGGGTCGCTTTCTACTGCATTAATCCTTCTAATGGAGCAGGTGGGTCACTTTTCTCATAAGATTAGCTACAATTTTCTAATACTTAAATCTACTAGCTAACACAAGACATTGAGAAATTATAAGTATCTTTTTCTTAACTATATGGCACAGGATGAAAGTTATTAAGAAAAGAATATAGGTTTGGTTTATCATAATAATTTACTCGTAAATAGCGATATATTGATGGATTCATACAGTAATGCATGTGCTACTCGTACACTATTTACCATGTTTATTGATTTTATTTCTAGGTGTACCATTTGGAGGTGAAATAATTGTGCACACCCATGTCTTGTTACTCGCAGACAAATAGTGTTCCACACTGCTTGGAGCAGAAACTTGGACTCTCAGCAAGATGGAAAAGAAATATTTTAAGAGCAATTAAATGTGAAGCTGGAGAAGACTTAAGAAGATCAGGTGGACAGGCAGGATGACAAATGAACAAGTCCTAAGAAGAGTGGGTGAAAATAGAACCATTTTGAATGTGATTATTTAGTACAAAGCAAACTGGATCGAACACATCCTTATGAATAACAGTCTTCTGCACGATGTCATAGAAGGAAATGTTTAGGGAAAGATAAGCTTAGGAATAAGGAGGATTCCAATATTGGATAGCTTGAAAGAAAGAAGAAAATTCTGGGAGGTGAAGGAGGAGAAGACAAAGGACAGAGCGCATTGGCGTTCTAAGTTCACTAATAAAAGGAATGGTCATGTCGTAAGACAGAACACCTAGTAATAATATTAATACATTTAAATGCTACAGAGGAAACTCGTGGGTTGTTTCTAGAACACACCAGGCTTGTCGAGACTGTTTTGGAATACATTTAGTATTAAAGTTTCCATTTAAAGCCAATACACATTCATTAATGACATTATTGTGTGTGGTTAGTTAAACTGAGAACGACGAGGAAGAAACAGTTTAGCACTAGAGCTACAGTTTCTTGAGTTCTGACCTACCTCGACATCAACCCACAAGTCACCACTGGTGTTATTTAACATCCTGGAACTTTTTCGGGAGTACTGGAGATTTATTTTCACAATGCTATGAATTTTTTATTTAAATTAATACTAAACCTCGTGTTACTGAGATGTATAGTTTTATTAAGTATCACAAAATATACAAACATATTTTGAAGTATCACAAAAAATAGAAATCTTTAAGTACTACCATTATTCTATATATATTAGCTACGTCATGTAGATAAGATAATCATTTAAAACAATGCACATAATTATTTATCTGATATTACATACAATCCTAACAATAGAATTAGATCATATATAACAACATTTCACTGCCATGATGATTGTCATTTATTTGCCATCTCTTGCATAGGTTACTTCACAGACTAACATGGCACATTCCGGGAAAGAAGTTGTGTTTTATAATGGTATAAAAATGCCTATAATAGGGTTTGGAACAGTAAGTACAATTATGTGATGATATTAATAATTTATTATAGAAATATTTCTGTAAACTGATTCACAATAATATTTGAAATATTAACTTTACAAAATTGTGATCGAATAAATTGAAAAAAGAAACCTGAATACGGGAATCGGACCCGTGACTTTTATATTAACGCGTCTCTACTCAATTTTGATCTATCCAAGGGATTGGCCTGTCCTCAGGGTTGTTTATAACTCGTATTTTAAGGTAAAGTCTGTTAGGTATGTATTGAATATAATTGGAAACTAAGAGCTATAATTTATATCACAGCCACCTATTACTCGGTTGTGTATTTATACTGGCAATGGCATAAATACATTGTACATTCCAAGTAAATCAAGATAGAAGAAAGCAATTCTATACAATTATTTTCAAGATTAGATCAAAAATATTATTATTATTGTAGTTTAGAGGCCCATCGACACACTGATGTCATTAGGGTAGATCGTAATAGATAATACAATCTTGAGTGGTGTGATTCAAACATAATCACTATTTTAAGTATGGTTGCATCACTGCACATATTGTCATAGTAAGTCAGTGCTGCTTTCTGTGAGTGATATCAAATTTAAAATGTGAAATCATGAGCGTTTATCTGGAACTGTTCGCTTATTCTAAGCTCATTATACTATTTATTTTATGTTCAAATTTAACGTTTTAACATATTGAATACCAATAAATAAGTAGTATTTAATGTGAGATAAATTATGAATCAATTGATTATATTTCAACTGTCTTACAATCTAATCTAACTTAATAATAGAGAAGAATGAGGTCCCACATCTGTCAATTAATAGCAGTGACAGGAGAAACTTATATTTTATCTGTACACATGTACAGTACATATATATTTAATCACACCATTTCCTTATGGGGATAGGCACAAAATTGTGCATATAACTCAAAAAACAAATCTATACTACAAAGGAGCCTCGTTTATCCACCCTCATTGATTGGGATTTTCAGTCTATCCAGATTGAAATTTCGTATGAATTAATTTTTCTGAAATACATTTTTATGCGACAAATAATTGACGCATATTTTTATACACCATGTCTTACTACACCTCGATAAATATGCTTATAAACCAATTATGCTAATTATTTTAAGGATAAGAAAGGTTATATTTATAGGAAGTGTACCCACATTGGCATCAAGGGAAAGAGGAAAACAGTTTTGGAAAAAAAATCTCAATAAACCCAACCAAGATTTGAACCTCAATCTCGTCATCATCGGCAGTCTAGTCTGTCACGAGAGTAGCTCCCTAAGACATGCATCTACCGAAGCGGGGAATGTATTACGAAACAAAAACTTACTCATTACTTAATGAGTGAATAAAGGTTGTAACATGTTTCAAGGGTTTTATAATTTGTTACTGCGAAATTAAACTGTGGGTTGTAATAATATGTACGCTATTTTTAAATACATTTTTCTTATACTCGTAATTTCCGAATTATAAGGATTTTCGATAATCTGGATCACACCCGATAAAAGTTATATCACATAAGTGAGGTACGACTGTAATTTTAAAAAAAAATTATCCAAAGGCATTTGATGGGAGCGGGGTTCCTCTCTCCACACGCACGTGCACACACACATGTAGAAACTTTTAATGGCGAATCCTCCCCTATAAAAATTAGTTTTCCACGCTCGTGAAACTATCTAATAGAATGTGTACAGTAAATCTTATAAGCCCAACATCTACATGGCTTAATTGGAAAACCATCGTTAGGTATTCTTAATGTGTTGTTTTATTCTATGAAGGCTGGCATTGATGACATGGATACAACTATTGACACAGCCTTAGAAGCAGGATTTAGACACATAGATACAGCTTATGTGTACAAAACAGAAGAAGCTATTGGGAAGTCTTTGAAAAGATGGTTCGATTCGGGCAAAATAAAACGTGAAGAACTTTTCATTGTGACGAAAGTAAGTTTAATTACTATTATTGTTAACAATGTAGTCTTGAAAATTTTAAATTTAAATATATTAAATTGGGAAATACAAGTTTATTTGTTTTACCATACTATTTCTAGCTTACCCTTCTAATTATAGTAGATGCTGAGGGCATTAAAGAAATATTTATTTCCTGTTTATGAAATATAAGATAGGATTCATACATATTTGTTTTGTTAAAATATTATTTGAAATGTTATAAAACAAGTTATCTGACTTTCTGGACTGGATATACTGCCTTAAAATGTAATTTCTTATGGCAAACTTCAAGCTGTTTATCTCCGAGTACTTGAGATCATAATTTCCTGTTGGTTCTACATAATGTTGGCTTTCCTGTTGTCATCAGCTTCCCTCATTTGGTAACAGAGCTGAGGATGTGGAGAAGTACTTGAAAGAATCCCTGGAGAATCTACAGATGACTTATGTTGATCTATATCTCATTCACCAACCGATTGGTAATTTCACCAAACTCGACAGTGATGGAAATCGTATCACGGATCCTAACACCGATCATCTTAGTATATGGAAGGTAAAATAAAAAGCTATATTTAAGAACTTTAATTATATCAGTATCTATTAAAAATCTGAATTAATATTTTATAAATAAATGTATATCATTTAAAATTAATTTGTTGATTAGACTTATATTTGGACAAAATCATTCATATTAATTATTTTGTTTAAATTTAGATCAATTTTAACATTTTCTGATTACCAAACCCTTCCTTCACCTCTGACAAGACATCTTGTGAATGTGGGGAATGCCAGGCCTCCACCGTGGTTCGGATTCCACGTTAAACTGTAGGTCCTTCATTTCATCTCACAATCACCCTACCATTACACATTGGCGTAAGTGCGTATAACCCGAACGGGTAGTAAGACGCGGTGCTAATAATAATAATAACATTTTCTGTGTGTCTGGTGCAACAATTAGGATCCATTTCTTAAAACTCTAATTTATTGTTTCATTTCATCGAATTTAGTGAATACCGGAAAAATTACCAATATCAAATATACTATTTGTAAAAATTGTGCAAAAATATTTTTGGATATTTGAAACAATATTTTAAAATTATAAATAATATTCTATAATGATAAATCTCGTTAGTTTGCTCATTTCTTTTGTCAGAATGATTGATTTTACGCCTAAAATTAATTGTTGGTAAAAAAGAAGTAAATCATCAAAATATTACTTCAGATATTTGTGCTAACATACTTTGCATTTCATACGCCTTTAAACTATTTAATTTGTAAGATAGTAGGCCCTATAGACATGGAAAAACATTTTTTACATTATTAAAACAAAGAGATTATCAGTCTGTCATCTGTTTGGTATTTATAAATCATTTTAACTATTTGCAAGGGCCTGGTATTGCACGGGTAGTAAACAGATCACTACTACATTAAACTTTACTCACTTCATCAATGTGTATTTCCTTCAGCGAATGTAAGAGCCAGAAATATGTAGTCAGTACTAATAAAAAAGTGGCGCACCCGGGAAATAGAAGGTGTTCTATTATGGCATTCACCATTCACCCCTTAAATTCTAATTTTTTTAGTAATAACTTAATTAGTTTGAAGGAGAACTTTGAGAAATAAGTCACTTAAGATGTGCTAAATCAATGGAATACATTTTAAGACAAGTAGTATGGTTATGTTCCTTCAAAATGTGAAAATTGTTGGTGTGCATAAATAATATATTATAAGGTTTTAAGCAAATTACTCCTGAAGGTTGCATTAAACCATTAAATAGCTTTTGGATAAATTTGATATTCTTAAATTGTCTTTTCCTCCAACCATAAGGGGGTTGTGCTCCCTATTCTTTCCGTCCCCCTTTCCCCTAGAGTTCTACTATCGTTGTAGTATTGACTGTAAGCACCCCCCTCAGCTCCTATTAAATTGCAAGGTGTGCCACTGTAACATAATGACGTAACTTCTTCCACAGGCCATGGAGGCCCAGGTCGACGCTGGTAGGGCCCGATCTATCGGTATGTCCAACTTCAACGCCCGTCAGGTGAAACGTGTGTGGGAGAATGCCCGTATCAAGCCCGCTAACAACCAGGTGGAACTTAATGCGTTCTTTCAGCGAAAGGAGCTTGTAGCCTTCTGTAAGGCTCTGGATGTCACTATATGCGCATATTCCCCACTAGGATCGCCAGGGATGCGCATCAAAATGCACAAAGGAGATCCGTCAAAGTAAGTTACATAAATCTACGATATGAGAAAAATAGTAGCTATATTTGTTATAAATAACAAGGGTTCTTTAATGTTACCTTGATACTGTTTTGAAAGGTCAGTGAAATGTTTCATAAAGACTTTATAAAGTTGCTTTCCTAAAAACACTTGATTTTTTTTTAAATCATGGAAAATGAAATATTATGATCGTGCTTTTAATCAATATGTACTATACAGAAAACTGTAATCAAATGAATGATAAGATTCAAATAGCCAAAGCTATTTTTTATGCTTTTAGTGAGGATTACTCCAGACTAATAATAGCTTTGGCTATTTGAATCATAAATATTCAATCCCTTATAAGTATAATAATTGTAAAGGTGGCAACAATAAGCCAATTACCGAGTAGAGGGTGGCTCTTTATCTGATAGCTTGTGATCTTAATAAAATTACACAATTGTAGCCGACGATTTCCTCATGTCCATCATAGACTCAATATTAAAATATGAGTGAAGAATAACCCCGGTCATGAGACGATTCCTGGATAGCTTAGTGGTTAGAGCATCAGCGTATAAAGTCAAAGGTACCGGGTTTGATTCCCGTGTCCAGGTGTCATTTTTGAATTTTCAGAATATAAAGGAATGATGTTTAACAATTACGATAAAGGCTTGTAAATAAATTTTTAATCTCGGTTCTTGAAAATTATTCATTTTCTGTTTATGACTCAATTACTAATATTTATTCTGTACATATTTAAAACAGTAATACCAAACTGACTGACAGTGTTACGTGGACAGATGGTCATGTTCACATAGTTTCTTTGTCAGGTGACAAGAATACTGAGGTTCGAATCCCAGCATCGGAGCTCTGAGATTGTGTTTTCCCACTACTCTTATAAGTGGATAAGGGTAAATTTTCATAAATTATATATTCCTCGCCCTTATCCCCATCAGTAGACCAAAGTAGTAATATAAGTTGGTGAAATTTAAAAAATTAAATTTTTCATTAACAGTTCTTTTGTATGGTTTTAACAATACATGTTTTAACAGTTGTAGTGATGTCTTACTGTCATATTTTTCGTCAGAATTGAGATGCCCCTCACAGATCCAGTAGTTCTGAAACTGGCCAAGAAGTACAATAAAACACCCTCTCAGATTTTAATAAGACACAGCATCCAAAGAGGTGTCGTGGTCATCCCAAAAAGCAATAACCCTGAACGCTTGAAGCAGAATATTCAGGTCAGTCTTAGAATTAATAATTGGATATTGTAATCTTTTGTTTCACAAACTAGGATATGCAATGCAGCACAGAGTTCTGTTTGTTATAAAATATGTTTTTTATGATAGTAAGTGTGGTGAATAGATTAACGGAAATTTTGACGCTATGTCATGGAATTTCCTAAGCCTTTCTTTAAACCCTTTAAGATGGCTTTGTTTAGCTAACCACTAGAACTTTCTACTTTTATTTTTATTTTGTGCTATTTTCAGTTTATAGTTTCAATATAGAAATATGATCTAAGACGTATGTCTCCTTATATACTAAACTTAAGGAAAGAGAAAGGTTGAGGTTTCAATCCCAATTGGTTGAAATAAGAGTTGCTTACCCCATGTGATGCTTCACTGTTTTTTCTCCATACACACTACAATCTTCATGTTAACGATGGTGCATTTATTCTAAGCTACATACCCAATCCCTACCACTTTGAATTAATTATTAATAACCTGAATGTAAAATATAATTCCACTCCTACTACTAGGAATACTATTACTATTTTTTAAATAATAATTCAATATATTTTAATTAAATATATTAAAATGTTAAAGTAAAGGCAAGTTCGAGTTGTAGATTATGTTTTAAACCTATGTTATAAATTTTAACAATTGTAATGCACTTTTTTTGAATATCGGATATTCTTCCTTTGAAATATTATAAATATATTTAGAGCCATATCTAGTAAATAAGTTTAAAATTTGTATACTATGTATATGTTCTATAATGTCACATACTGACATACATGTCTATATATATATATATATATGTGTGTGTGTGTGTGTGTGTGTGTGTGTGTGTGTGTAGATATAAATATAAATCACAAAATATCTCAACTTTCGCTAGTATATTACATTATTATATATGCAAATAAATCACATAATGTCTCAACTATCAATGTTATATTATATTATAATTTATATATATACAACAGGATTTTTGATGACATAAAAAATGGTTGAGATTTCTTTAACAAGGTCTTGAGTTATAGATTTGCGCAAAGAAATAAAATATATACATATATGGAGAGATTTGATTCTCGACCTCCCTGCTACAGGTAATCCTGTATGTTGAATGACTGACGTCTTAGGCTGTGAAACCACTTGTATGAATAATTAACAAGATAAATCTTATTAATTATAGTACTAATATAGTTATAATAAAAATAAAAATATATATTTGGTCTTTAACATTTACTTAATTACAATAAAATAAATTTATTTTCTAGGTATTTGACTTCGTCCTGAGCCCAGAGGATGTTTATGAGTTGGACTTTCTTGACAGGGGTGAGAAAGGTCGTGGTGTTGGGCCCCGTGGATCAAAGTCTAAGAGGTGAGATTAAGCTAAAATACTTTTGTGAATCTCAAATCAAATTTCCACTTTAAATGCATATTTAAACACTAAGAAGAGGACAGAGTAGTGATATATTTAATCAATTACGTATATCTCTCCACAAATATTGATTGGGTCCTCCAATGCTAGTAAATATATCTCTGGCAGTCACTCCTTTATTTCTATTCTCTTTTTCCTCTTTACCAACAAACGGTCACCTTGAATAAAGAGCTACTAATAGATTATATTTTGACCTTACTCGATTCTTATTCACGTTTAAAATTACATGGAATGCATAATGGTTTTTCTAGTCACACTTTATTGTAAGTAATTTCTAGCAGTGCGATATAGAATTTTAAAATTTCAAATAACAGAATAGACTTTTGTCCATTTGCAAGTGCGTTTTTTGAGAGATACATTTGATGATTTCACCTCAACCAACAGGCCTTATAGCATCAGATATTTAAAAAAATGCAAGTGAATTGCAACTTGCAACCACAACAATTTTCCTAATATTTAACTAAACATGAGAGAATAGAGTTTCTTTAAAATAAATCTACATATTATTGTAATTTAGAAGATGTACAGTATATTGGAAATGTGTTTATTTTAAATAATAATCATTAATTAAAAGTTACTAGTAATATATTATATTTAATCAGAAATCAGGTAAAATTACTTCACTTTGTTTTAAGATTTTATTAATAATGATTTATTATCGTAATACAGCTTATCTTCACAGATTTAATAAATTATTTTATATTTTCAGTGAATTGGAGCACCCAGAGAATCCTCGAAAGGACCCATATTAGATCTGTAATTTTAGCTATAAATTATTTGATCACTTTAAAGATATTGTTAATGGTGGTTTATTAAATCAAATGTGTAATTGATTGTATGATATGAATGTAATCTGAAAGATAAAGAACTTACCTTGCTTGTTCCCACGATACTGAAGTTTATAAGATAGGGCCATTGCAATCAATCAACGAAAAACTGTTGTCTTTCTGATAAAGAAAGTTTGTAATACTCTCCTGCAATAAACAAAATAAACATGGTTGGCTATTGTTATAGTGAACAAAAAAACAAGATTATGTAAAATGTAAATTAAATTATATTCTGAATACTTTTTAATTTAAATAATCACACTTATCATCATGTTTACAGCATGTGGTGAGATCAGTTTAGTAAAATTCTTCCATCTTCCTCTATCTTTCCACCACTATTCCTCTTTTAATTGCTTCCATTCTTCTCCTCTAACTTGCAAACTTTATGTTACTTGCTCCTATCCAGGGGGACCTGAAGGAAGGATCAGGGAGGCGATGCCCCCCTTCAGATTATATAAATATTAAACACAGGCTAATCATGCCCAATAGTGATCTTAACTAGCACCCAAACAGTGCCCCTAGCCAACAAACAGAGAGTTAGATAATATAACATAGCCCCACTGACTCCCCGGTTTGTCCTACCCTAGAGAATAATTCTGGGGGCACCCTTGCTCCTCCCATGTCTTTCTTGGTCTTCCTTGAGTCCTGTTTCCTCACACTTCATTTAAATGTTTATTATGGCATTCCTAAATATTTTGAATAGGTTAAATTAAATCAGTTTATGCGTGAGACATGCACACCACAGAGAGATAAATGCAACATACAAATGCAAATTGGCAGGGTCGAAATGGAGAACTCACGTCACTCGTTCAATAAATCAAATCATATTATTATGTTTGTATTTATTTTTACACTCTGACAATATTTGTTAAAGATCGCCTAGAGAGCCTAAAGGCCCGTAGACACGCTATTAGTTGACTAATGCAAGTATATTAATATGGCATCACGCGCACAGCTTGCACCTTGTAAACAAACATGCAAGCTACTAACAAACAAGTCCACTTGCAAGAAAAAAAGTTGGTCACCTTCCAAATTTATTAATGCAAGTAACCAATTCAAAATGGTGGCAGCTGAAAAATTTGTTGTGTGGGTGAAACTTATTTGTGGATTGTTACGAAAAGAATGGGTTTTTGTGCGATTTTAAGCATAGGATTTATAAAGATAAGAATGCGAGGGATATTTTACTAGAGGATATTGTAAAGTTATATCAGGCGTACATATTCTCAAGAAATATCCAATATAAAATGCTACGTATATATTGCAAATGTGCCTTGTGGGAGATATTATTTAATTTCGGTAAACAAATGTTATAAATAATTTTATCGAACCATTATTCCCTACCAATCAACGTGGCATGTGTATTATTTTTTTTACACACAATCACAAAATATAAAACAACATTGTGGTACCGTCATTAGTTCCGGCAACATTATATTCGTGTTATCGGTAATTAAGGTATAAATGGCCTGTGGTTTTTACGCGAAATCATCGGCACGCTTTCCATTATCCGTATTTGACACTTTAACAAATCTTTATAGGTTTTAATCAATAATATTCAGCCCATATACTTCTAACAATTTGTGATAATGCTTTGACAACTTGAGTAGATACACAACATAATATTATTGTATCATAGAAAACCAAATAGTTTATATCTAAACCAATCTACAAATTAATGTATTATTATTTTTAAAGAATATTATAGGCCTAGGATTTAACAGGATATTTTTTTATTAGATTAACAACATTTTAGACCAACTGAAATATAGTTTAATCTATTAAGGAATTAAGAAATAGGAGACATACTAATCACTAAACTTTTTATGTTGTCTATATAAAAAAAATTGAAAATAGGTCTACTAATTATGATAAATTGTGTTTACTGAAAAATTGTAATTGATCTGGTCGCTCATTCTTATTCTAAATTCACCCTTCTTAGTTCCTAACACATAAGCATAATTAGTATATGCGTATAAATAACCCGAATTAGAAATGAGACGCACTGATAAAAAAAAATGGCTCCAATAGAGAGACCAGTTAACACCACTTCATTTTCAGCCATGTTTTTAGAAGCGATACTAATACAAGTGAAAAATGCGTGTCGACAAAACTAGCATGTTAGTAAGCTAATACTAGTAAACTTGCATTAGTCCACTAAAACCGTGTCAACTTGCCTTAATATACAAACGTGCAATTAAAAATTTCCCGCTCAACATGCCTCCCTCTATCATCTAAGCAAGCTCGGGGCCCTATGCAGCCACAGTGTTTCCACACCACTAAGGGTGGCCCTGGGTGTGTATACATTATGTATATAACGAGTTTGTATTTTAAACGAATCTAAAGAGTGACAAAATAGAGTGAGTTTCAAAAATATAATTGTCGTGAGCCAGAATGAACAGGGAAATTATATTAAACATTTAAATAGTATAGCTAATTTCTTTTTCCTTTGTTAATATTTTGTATATTTTTATACAGCTTTTTGTCTGACTAATCAACAAAATCACAAACTATTTTCAAAAAGTGTACATAAACACCATAATGGTAGTGTCAGGCTATAATTATTTTTTATTGTTTAGTTTAAATTGTAAATAAGGCATTATTTTGACAACTTTCGGAGGGGGTTTGAACACCCCTCACCTCCTCCCCCATGCCTTGCACATACAATTTAAACAAGAGCTGCTTACCATGACAACAATCAAGTAATCAACATAGCCACCGAGTGTGGAGAGCAATTCACAGGTACAGAGTAAACAATATCTGATTATCATGGCAACAATCCTGGAACAATACTGCTACTGAGTGTAGAGAACAATTCATCAGTCCAGTTTAAACAAGATATAGCTTATCCTATCAACAATCTAGGAAAATCACTGCTGCTGAGTGTGGAGAACAATTCCCACTTTCAAGATCTGCTTACCCTAGCAACAAACCAATCTATGATCCTTTGTTATCTCCTTTCGGCAGGCAAACGTTATGACGCATTTAATATGTAGGGTGAGTCTAATACAATATAAAGGGGTTGGAATGAATGTTGGCTTTCATGATTTACACGACCTTGAAGAAGGAGTATTCCTCTTCGAGGTACAAACACTCCTTTTTGTCTTTAGGGCTGAGCCAGTTAAGGTGTGGATGGGGGATGGCAAGCCCTATATCTCTTATTTCTTCTTGTCTCATGCCAAACCCCCCACAACTAGGCCTACTGCTCAAAGGCGTATATTTGGGTTTTTCAAATGGGCGGTGAATTGAATTCCAATTTGTTGGAGGGGTGGGGGGCGGGAAGCCTACTCATCCTTCCTTTAGAGATACTTTCAGGAATTTAACTTTGTGGGGGGAATTTTAGATTTTCTGAACATAATTCTGAGCTAATTATTTGAGTTTCAAGAATTAATTTTCGCGAAGAAAAGGTTTCTGTAAAATAACTAAAATTAAAATTTGGTTGTAGCTGAATCCAGTGTAAAGAAGCATATTGTTCCCAAGTTTAGTGAACAAAACCAAATGAAAAGAAAGCTGGTGAAGAAGGAATGAGAGGAAAGCTACATCTTATCGTTTTTATCTCTGTTAACTCGGATATTGATTATTCAAAGTTGTTAGTAACAATTTTCAACCAAATATCAAGTACACTTTTTTTTTCATAAAAATTAACAACAAAATGTAAATATTGCAGAGTGCAGACTTATCACCCATTTATGAGCACCCGTGGAACTGCTCCCTCCACACGTGCAACCAACTAATCTAAACCAGGGTTGTTGTAATTATGTAGTCACTGGTGTAGCCCGCAGTCCACAGGCTCTCTTGATTAGCGGAGTCTTTCTTGTTCACATATTTCTGGAACTTGAGAAGGATATCGTTGAGGATTCTGCATTCGACGTCGCTGAAGCAATCGATACCCACTGACCGAGACTAGCCCGACCACAGGTCCATCACATATTTACTTCGAACATAATTAGTCAATGTAAAGGCACATTATTATAATGAGTATTTTTTTTAATCTAGGCCCATTATTGTCTGTTTCTTAAACACAATATTATTACAACCAGGAGCTGCTAGGTTGTTTTTCATGTAATATTTATTACTATTGGTTCAGGTTTATCCACATATTTGCGCTAGTGGGGTGGATGAGGAAGATACATTTAAAAGGAAATGTACCTGTATTTATGTGGAAGTAGATTGGAAAAAATTTATGAAAAACTACACTCATTACATCAGGCACGGATTGAAACGCTGACGTCCCTTTCACCGTCAATACAATTGCGAGCAAGACGCAAAACCGTAGTCAGTGGGAGGGGAATTTCAAACTCTCCCCCCCACCTGAAATCTTATGAACAAAAAATATATGGCTTTATTAATGGTTCAAACAATATCAAAACTAAGGTACAAGTACAAATTAGGGGGCTGTGTTACCATAAAAAGCACTTCAGATAATTTCTAGAGGGGTTTAATATTTTTAATTTTTTTCTAGCTTTTGGTAATTGGGGCAGGTGCCCACCAAACCCCACCTGAAATTAATGGCTGGCTTGACTTCTTATACCATGTTAACACTACTGTGGGTTTTAAGACGGCCCCCTCGGTCAATGAGAAATTATCAATCGCTGACAGGCCACATGGTTTAAAATTCAAAAGGTATGCGTTGTTTTATAGGACGACCTCTCAATTATATCCAAGCTTACACTCCCTTTCACTCTTAATCTACAACCACCCTTACTCATATCAATAATAAAAATTAATGAAACTTATTATTTCAAGGTAAATAAGAAAGCTCTTTGCTATCTCTCAAAATCTTAAATTGTCTATTCTGAGTCTTTCAAAAAATTATTGTATTTGTTAGCAGAAGTCTAAATATGAAGCACTTTTTCATCAAACTTGGTCTCATTTCTACGCAAATATGCATAAAAATTAGTTGAAATTAAGCTAATGTCACATTTTCACAAAATTTTTTATTAATAAAACTAAAAATATAATAGGGTTGTGTAGTTAACAGTTCAAATTGATATAGTAGAACGCGGAAGTGTCTATCTCTATGTGTAGTTTAGTAAAGTGAGCAAGAAATTTTCACATACTGTAGTGGCTAGTCGAGTTATATAGTCATGTTACAGTATTGTTAAAGGCTTGTCGAGTGTTAGTCTTGTTGGAGGCTAGTCAAGTGATAGTGTCTAATCGTGGGGCAGTCTTGTTATAGGGCAGTATGCAAGAACGTATAATGAATGATTAGAGGACCGTTAGTGTGGTCCCAAGCTAGTGTCAACAAAAGCATCCACTTAGTCAAGTTCTTGCATACATCCCATAGTATTATTACAGGCTAATTGTGGTGTAGTCTTGTTATAGTCTTGATAGACTTATTGAGAGTTACGAGGGAACAGCCTCTGGTGGTTTTTCAGGGTTACTCATGTTGGTAAAGGGATTGGACTACGACTTATATAGGGGCTAGAACTAGAAGGCATAAAAGGTCAGGGACAAGGCTCATTGTACTGTAAGATTGGACAAAGACTTGCTCATAGTGTTCATACATAGCACTTGTACAAGTTTTGTAAATATCCGTTTACAGTTCATACATGTTTTAAAATAAAAGTCCAAAGAAAATAACCCAATGCCTTCTACCATCTTTTACGAAATTGCAAGCCATCAATCCCTATCCTAGGGTTGTTGTGGGAAAACGTCACTAGTTAGGCAGTAGCAGTTGTCAGGGAAAAATAATCTTTTTGGAATATTTTGACTTTATTTTGGTGTGAACCATATTTTGAAATAACTCATCATATATATATATGTGGTACTGTAAGATGGAACAAAGACTTGCTCATAATGTTGATACAATTTCTTGTACAAATCTTGTCGATATCCTTTTACAGTTCATACTCGTTTTCAAATAAAAAGTTACAAATCAATCGTATAACCCCAACAGGTAGTGAGACATAGTGCTGTAAAAAATAAATCTGTAGAAATCCCTCATAAGATCATCTAGTTGAGATTTTAATATCGACCATCGACCTCCTAGCTATCGGCAACACAGCCTGTCAAGAAGCTGACACCCTTAGCCTAGTTCATGAAAACACCAGTGTGGATAGCTTATAAGATAAGGCCTATTATATATACTCAATTAAGGGGAAAATGACAGCATATAAGGCCCTGCATACGAAAAGAACCAGGATGAGTCAGTGGTAGAGCATTTGCCCACAAAGTCAAGGGCCCTGGGTGTGATTCTAGTACAGGTGGTCGTTTACCACTTAATTGAATTTGATTCTGGTATCAAGACTGATCTTGTAAATAACCATAACGAATCATTTTGTGATGCACATGAATTATCTATTATTATTTATGGTATGTGTATAATATATTTTTTTAATCATAATTTTTCTTAAACATTTACTTATTTCTAAAAAAAAGTATTTATTTTCCTGGTATTAGACTTTGTCTTGAGCTCAGAAGATATTTTTGCGAGTTGGATTTCCTTGCCAGGTGTGAGAAAGGCCGTGGGTTTGCTTCGAATTCCAAACATAGATGAAATTGTTCTATAAATAATCATGAATATCCAATCCTCAGGATGCCTTATGTTTTTCAAATCTATTTAACCCGTTTTATGTACATTAACGCCAATAAGTCAGCAGGCTAACGAATAAAACTGTCAGTTTTTAATCAATAACGAATATATCTATACCAAGATCCCTATAAATTTCCAACCAAAATAAATAGTTCTTTCATCTCTTAATGACACTACTGTATTTGTGCTTTCTAGTGGTGGGATTAATTTTGAAATGTCATCTAATAGAATATGGTCTCTGAATGTAGGCCTTTACATTAGATGACTCCACCTCAGACCCTAGGAATTGTAGAATAAAACCTAAATATAATCTATTTGTAAGCCCACAGCAATTTTCGCAATACTTATTTAGCCATGAGAAAATAAAGTTTAGTTTGAAATTAATCTACATAGTAACGTAACTTATAAACTATACAAAATATGGAGATTTTGTTTATTTTAAATAATCTATATTAATTGTAAATTACTAATAATATATTAAATTTAATCAGAAATTAGGTGTCTGTCACCTTAGCTCAGTTGGTAGCATGTCTGTCTGTCGATCGAAGGGTTCCGGGTTCAGTTCCCGGCATAGCCAAAAAAAGTATCATTAGTGAAATGTGGGTTTACCCTTTCATAGGGATGAATTAACAGCTGGGTTTTGGATGTTGTGTCTGTCCTATTCTCAAGTTAGATTAAAAGCCATATGAAGCTACGACAAACCTAGTAAGTCGGTAGGGGTGAATATATAACTTGGATAGGAAAAAAAATTGAGCCAAGCCACAGGATGGAAACAGTGATTGATGTAAATTAAAGCAATTAGGTTAAGATTAATTCACTTTATTTTAGGTTTGTTTTCATGATATAGCTTATCATCTTCAGTGTTATAATAGATTATTTTTATTTTCAGTGCTTGGGATCACCCAGAGAATCCTCTAAAGGACCTACACTAATTCTAGAATTTATCAAAAAGTATGGCAATAATTTTAAATGTATATGGTAGTTTATTAAATAGTGACAATACACAAGTTTCCTGCAAAGCAGGCTATAGGTTATCAACATCTCTTACATAACAATGTACTTTCCCTGCCGTATGGGCTATAAGTTACTAATATTTACTTGATAACAGTGTAAAACTTTCATGCCAGATAGGCAATACGTTACTAATATTTATTTGACAATAATGTAAACTTTCATACCAGATAGGCGACAAATTACTAATATTTCTTTGACAAAAATTAAAAACTTTCATGCCAGATAGGCAACAAGTTACTAATATTTCTTTGACAACAATACAAGATTTTCCTGCCACGCAGGCCATAGTTAACTAACATTTCTCTCACAACAAGGTAAACTTCTCATGCCGTATGGGCTATACGTTTCTAATCTTTCAAAACTGTGACTTGTAAACAGACAATTGTGACATCACGCGAACCCTGATGGGGCTTTATGTCAAAGAAACTTAAATAGAAGATAAACATTATTTACCACGATGTATCCTAAAGATTAAAGTATCCCTACATAAATATCTTTCAAGTTGTAAAGTTTTATTAAATTTAAACATTAATTCGCCAAACAGAATTTCCATATACATTAGCCGAAAAGGAATTGTGTACATTCTAAAATCATCCAGGACACCTACGTGCGTCCGAGGACAAGATCCTGACAAGAGTATCCGTACATTTTGGACTACACCATTATATACGCTTATACTAGCTCTGAAAGGAGGAGGAGGGGTAAACAAAACAACGGCAAACACAACACAACTTAAGAGAGGGAGGGGATAGATAGATGATGGGGGAACATGGGAGACGGTGGTAGATAGTTCTATATCAGACGTTTCAACACAACATCACATTCTTGCGCATGCGCACCACACTTTTCCCAACACGCCTCGTGATAATGCACTGTTAAGTCTTGCATGATATTTACTCGTTTAGTTGGTCGGTCGAATTCATAGTGGCATGTTGTTGTTTTTTGTGCGGGGAGAACATTAGCGAGTTGAAGCAGATGAATGGGGCCGAGGTGAGTTTACTTGATTTACTTCTAATAGTGTCCAGTATTGCTTTTTTATTCGTGCACTTTTGTAGCTTATTTCCAATAAATGCTACACTATATTTTCATAAAAAGCCATTTTTGATAATACTATCCTGATTATACGGTGCCGGGGTTTGAACTCTAACCTACATATCAACGGAAATACACTGTATTGCGAGTTTTATGCCCTAGATAAGTTGTTCTCACACTTCTTTGTCACGCGGACCCTCTAACCAGAAAACAGCGGATTCGTGGACCCCTTATGTTTGTATAAATGATAAAAAAAAATATAATCATAAATTTATAGTATGCTATGTTATAGCGTTAAATTAGTCATAATATCATTTTAATGTAAATATAATTACAATAAAAATGAAAATAAAATAAATGTAGGTAATAATATATTTGTACATCTTCAGACATATTTTTTTTAAAATAAATGTCAAAAGTAACTACAATGAAAATTACAAGAAAATATATCATGTATTATATTAATTTTGTACATTTATAATTACTGATAATTTATATGAAGACCAGAACTTCTTGTGTGACTTTAAAATATCATTGAAATCTGTAGCAGTTTTATTGACCATTTCCTTAAATCTCATTACACAAGACAATATCATTTAAAACAAAATTCATACCACAAATAGAAAAACAAGCTTACTTGCATCAATAAATTGTTGAAGAAGGCATCAAATATTTCAGTGCCTTTTCTGAAAGTGTTTTGTGCTGGATGACGAGCTGACTAATATAAGAGTGAATCTCCAAATTCTCCTCTCAAAGATTTGGGCACAAGGAGAGTGGCTAACCACTTATTTTTCAGCCTCACTTTCTCGCCGGGATTTAATATGAGAAGGCATTGCCATTGTGTTTAGTAGGTTAACAGGGTTCCTACAGTTTTTGTAAAAAAATCTCCTTGAATTTTCCCTGACTTTCCCTGACTATTTTCCCAAGTTACCTGACCAATTTCTCATAAAAATTTTACTATAACTTTACGATACTATACATGAGAAAATATTACTTTAAATATATTTATTTCGGCCTCCTCCTCCCCTACAGCCGGCCTTGCCTCACCTCTCAAGGAAGAATAAAAAAGCAGACGTCTTGCAAATCAGTTTAGGGAAAATGATGGAAAAATAATTAAATATGTCTAACCCTATCAAAAAGTAGTAACAAACTTGATTCACTTTGGTATCATGTGCAGAAATACGTACTAAATAACAGGCCACTTAGAACATACTAAAAAGTTTGGTATCATTACAGTCTTATTTTACCTAAACTGTGCATATCCTGAACTGAATAGCTCACAACAGGAGGAACTGTGTCTGCTTGTTAAAAGCCATACAATAAGATACTATGCTATATTTAATAAAGTGAAGCTTGTTTCTTCTTCAGTTCTTGCAACTCCACTTCTATTGCTTCTCGTTTCTCTTCAGTTGCCATCATTATTTTTTCCTTTTTCCTTCTAAATCTTTAACTTGTATATCTAATTTCCTCTTTTCTGCCTTCTTCTTGTCTTCTTTACTTCTCTCTTGCTTCTTCAATTCCAAATATTCATGGTAGCATTTCCGAGCACCTCTCACGTAATCCAACATATTTTTGCTAATGTGTATGTTTTTAATCCCTCCTGCTTCGTGTATCTCATCATGAATGTGACGCTGTGCAGTGACTGTTTTTTCATGCATATTTTCAACCTGTAAAGATTTATTGATTGACAAACCACCTTCAACAGTTGCATTCCCATGCGACAAGACAAGGCATATCTTTATTACTTCCCAAATATGTTTGTAGTTTGCATCTCCTATTAGAAAGCTACCATAAATAGTGTCAAGTCCTACTTCATCACTAAACTGATCACAAGGACGAAAAAGGATCCAATGAAGACAAACCTCTCACAGCTTTCTGTTTTAAGGGACTTCTTTCTTGTAGTTTTGCAATCATGGTGGTTAACATAATGCGGCACTCGTGTATAAATTCTAATTTTTGTCTTTCTGTTACTGTGATTGCAGTTTTTCCTAACAAACGTTTTGTTGCAAATCTTACATCAATAGTTTTGCAAATGATCCAATTTTCTGATTTTTTTGTGTGTCAATAAACAGTAACTTTGAACCCGTGCACTTCATCAGATCAAGTTTCACGCAACGATTCATAATGTATCTTAGAAGTTTCTCTACAGCTTCAAAAAGATATGGAGTCATTGGTTTGTTTTGATGTCTGGAACCGTTGCAGGAAAGGTTGACATTCATCTGCAATTGTCTTGCAGAAAGCTAGTTTACACTTTAGGGATGGATCACAGGCTGCTCTTTTCAGTGTATCTACAGGTTTTGTTTTAGGAAGTTTTGCTTCCTTGAGAAACTTAACAACATGGTCCCAAATTTGTAATGCCCTTTAAAAGCACTTTGCATTCTCTAACCACCGCACACGACAGAACTTCAATGGAAAAGATGCACATCCTGTCAACTGGGTAAACAATGCTCGATGAGCTGGAGAGTAAGTGAACAGGTAGTACATGTGACACAATAAGCTACTTATATCCCAATCAACAGACTCCACTCCTGTTCTCAAGGAACCATAAAAAACATGAAGCCCACATGTTCTCGGATTTAGCAAACTACATACTTCATTGTCTGTGACCGGTTATGATGTGTTCTTGAAGAAGTGTTATAAACTTTAAATTGACATTTGGGCCATCCATTGGCACTTGTATCAACTTAGAGAGTGGAAGAGGAGAAATACCATCCATAAAATGCTTCAATAATTCTTCAGTGGTACTCCTATCGAAAAACACACTGTTTAAGTAACGACTGATGACTTTATGATTTTACTTGTCCCAGAATCTTATTACAATGTCCATTTGTCCTCTATGAATAACTTTATTCAACGCTTCATCAAAACAAATTACAAAGTTGTTACATGATTTTAGGCAATCCAGTAAATTGTTATGAAAGAATGGAGCCAAGCCATGCACAATGAAGTATGCAGCCTTGTCTCCACCAAGGGTAAAGGAATTGGCAATGGAACACTCGGGAAACATCAACTGAAAAATTTTACTTAAATTATTGCACGAGTTGAAATACATTTTTTTGTAAACAGTTTGCATAACCCAAATTACTTCCGCCTTAGTTATATAATCTTTTATAACAGAAGTGTTATGGTTTCTTCGAGGCACTACACTAATTTCACTTTTGGCAACAGCTTCCTTCTGCGGCTTTACGATTTCCGATGAAACAGAAAAACTCTTCGAGTAACCAGCCGAATCACCACTAGGTAGAATGTCTTTGTGTGCCAGAGATTCTGTTGAAACAGGGGAGCTCGATGAACCTGAATCACTTGACTTTTTTGAGAAAAAAGTCAACAGAGAGCGTTGATTTGTCAAAGTTTCAAGAGTTTTGATATGAGTTGGTCCTTTTGCATGGGAAGCTAATGCTTGCTTTCCCATATTACTTAGGTTTATAATTTTTTTTGCACGCTTTACAAAATGCCTGCAACTTATTACTTTCAACGTCACTGATCCATTATGAGAATTCAGGAAAATGCTCTGGGCTTAGCCAGAGCTGGTTAAAAACGGTTTTTTGTTAGACATTGCTGGTGTAGCCGAATCAGTCCTAATTCACTGTACCCAACAATAACGATGCCAAACCTTGAAAAAGAACCAAGACAATGGATCACTAAAGTTAAAAGAATTGTCATGTGCAGGCCAGGAGATTTCTGCGTTCACCTTCTGAAATAAAATGCTACCAAAACTTGTGTTACAGCTTGAGCATGGTAAGTGCCCCTCAGCTTTCTTCATAGGGGAAGTGGTTTATGACGCAATGAATACTAAATTTATTTTCGTTGTTTTTTTCTAAGTGTTACATGAATTGTCATTTCCCTGATCTTTTTAAAACTTCCCTGACTTTCCAGACCGTAGGAACCCTGAGGTAGCAGCAATTTACCCTTTTATATAACATTTTATAGTATCTAATGTAGTGTGTCGATCATGTAAGGTTGAAACCTACACAATTAGGCTACGTAAAAGTACGAAATTATAATAATTATATTGGCAAAATCCAAATAAGTGAATTAGATTTGAGATATTTAATAATAATATCCTTCAAAACCTACTTTTAGCAACTTGATGGACTCGGATATGATCAACGTGCTTCCAATAGAAAATACTACAAAGGATTTTAATAATACAAATTTGCATAAAAATACTAAACTTATAATAGTGGAATTCACCAGTTTGTGTAACGTTAGCAACGCCATCTATTTTGAGAGCTGAAACCTCAACACACCGCCAGAGAGGGTAGGCAGGGCCTTAAGTAGCGATGTCGCCACGAAATAATATAATCTCTGTCTAGAAGCAAAGAGTTACGCTTTCGTAGAATGAATTTAAAGCCAATATCTATAAGAAACCTCTGAAGTGTCGTCAATGAAAAATTAGGCAGGTCACTATCACTTTCGATTAAAGTTTTAATTTTCTTTAGGGTAGGTAATTCATTGTTACGGTAAAGTGAATGTACTGTATCTTTCTGCGAATTGCTGTTTGAGTGTAACTGTCATATTTATCCAAACGCTTCATTTGAGTGCAGTTATTTAATTTTTAGATTGGTGTCAATAACTTTCCCTTAGTTTTGAATTCTTGTTTAATATAGATTACTAACCTATAAGACACGCCTGTAGCTTCTGCAATCTGCATTGCCACTTGATTTACTGAACAAGTTCCGTCTTTACGAAAATAGGTGTAGACTATTAACACCATTGCCCTTTCTTTACTAAATATTTTCTTCTTTGAATGTAGTTGTTTGTAACAAGCCGGAGATTCCATAATTTGTGTTATATTATAACTGTTTACAATACACTATTATTCAAATAAATAAATATATTAGTATGCACATAAAACTATAATTTCACAACCTTACAGCAAAAAAACAAAACACACAACCAACACATACACACCAAATCTTAACGTGATCATTAACAAATATTTTTCTACACAGAGTACTAATAAAATATGAGTGTTTACTTAGTTATTGTTTTTGAGATAGCTATTAGGAACACGAGACTCAGACAACTGTAACTTTACGACTTTGCTGTAGGAAGAAGCACCAATTACTGGCAACATCGACAGCCCAGCATTGCCAAATTTGATATACATTCGAAGGAAGACTGATCACAGAAAACAAAAGAATTACAACGCTGTTGCTCAATAGTAAGCATGCAGTTCCCTCAGCAATGAAATTAGGTGTAGAGTACTAACTCGAAAGAAGAGGCAGTTTAATTGTGGTGTATCTTATCTGACACTGATAAAAGATAATGATGTATGATGGAAGAGCTGTTAGTAAGGATTTACTAGATTTATTTCCCGGTATCTGACAGATACAATTTAACAAACACTTGGTTGCGCTACTAAATACGCTGCATTTATGCCAGACAGTCGGAATGTTCATGCGGATAAGCCATTTTAAATCGGGAGAAAATAATTTCATTGATTGTAAACGTCAATATTTTAGTTGAGGTCATAACAGTATTTTGAGGCCCTACTTTAATATATTTTTAAAGGTTAGGTTTGTTCTAAAAAAGATTCAAAACTCTCTCAAATGCTTTTCTTCTCCTAATATCAACGTATTACTACCTGTCCGAGCTATCCACATAGAACTCACAATTGGGGTAGGGATTAGAAAGGTAGAATTTAGGGGAATAATACCCGCATTTGCGTGGAGAAAGGGGAGAAAACTTTTACCAAACAACACCTTGATCTACCAAGTTTCGGTTATATCCCCGGTCTCTTATCTACTATCAAACCACAGACGCCTTTGCGCACGTTCTAGCCGATGGGGTTGTTGACCAACTTATTTGTAATTGCTATTTTTCAAGCTATAACAAGTCCGATAAACTTGGTAGTGGTTAAATATTGAGCCATTGGTACACTACCTAGCTTACATAAGAAATTTTTAGCCGGTATTCCAACCATGGCCACTCAAGACTCAATTTTAAAAATTAGACAACAAAATTTGTCTGGTTTGCCTGTAAACGGCTCACACAAGCACGTGCCCTGCACGTAGAGATGTGAGACGGAAACTCTTTGCTACATTTCTTCCAGAAAATTTTCTATTATTAGTTCGTAAAGTAATTTCAACTGATTAAACAAAACTAATGTAATCTATATATAGATATACCAAATGTAAACGTTTATATGTACTTACAATTAATTTAATAATACAAGTTCCAATAACAGCTATTAGTTATTACACATATGTATTGGCCACAGCGCTTGGGGGCTGAACGTGTCACTCTAGTTAGGGTGGCGATCTCTCTACTAGCTACTTATTAGAACTTGTCCAATCTCGGGACATCCTCCGCCTTCTTCCATCACGGGATGGACATGCCCCGTCTTCTTTCATCACGGTACGGACATCCCCCGTCTTCTTCCATCACGGGATGGACATCCTCCGTCTTCTTCCATCACGGGACGGACATCCCCCGTACTTCTTTCATCACGGGACGGACATCCCCCGTCTTCTTCCATCACGGGATGGACATCCCCGTCTTCTTTCATCACGGGACGGACATCCCCCTTCTTCTTTCATCACGGGACGGACATCCCCCGTCTTCTTTCATCACGGTACGGACATCCTCCATCTTCTTCCATCACGGTACGGACATCCTCCGTCTTCTTCCATCACGGGACGGACATCCCCCGTCTTCTTCCATCACGGGATGGACATCCCCCGTCTTCTTCCATATACGGACATCCCCCGTCTTCTTCCATCACGGGATGGACATCCTCCGTCGTCTTCCATCACGGGACGGACATCCTCCGTCTTCTTCCATCACGGGACGGACATCCCCCGTCTTCTTCCACCGCGGGACGGACATCCTCCGTCGTCTTCCATCACGGGACTTCCCGCGTCTCCTCACATCTTGGCACTCTTCTCGTCTCATCACAATCGGGTCTTCCCCGACTTCCACAGTTAGTAGTACTACTACTAGTAGTGGTAGTAGTGAAGAAACGCCTGATTGGGTGACCGCACGTTCTAACGCGTTACTTTAGCAATATACCAAACTGCCGATGACAGGGAAATCGGGGTTCTATCCCGGTCAGGTGCAATGATGGCAGTTTTTCATAAATTGTTTTCCACTCTCACTCCATGAAAATGCGGGTGCAAATACTCTAATCTTACCTTATGCATCCCTAACACATCACCGTAATTAGTACATAAGCGTATAACCCGAACAGGTAGTAAGACGCGGTGTTAAAAAAAAAAGGTAGTAAAGAAACAAATAATTGCGAGCCTTTGTAAACCCATTATGTTCATAAATAATACTTCAAAATAATTTTAAAGATGACCCGACATTTATCTCCCCCACTATCCTCCGTGCTTCCCCTTCCCCAGCCTAAATCCCCCTCCCCTCTTATCTTATAACTCACTCGTCTATTAACACACTATATTTTGAAGTTTATATAATAGTTCCCCCACTACGATTACCTCAAGCCACCATTGCGGAAAATTTTCCAATTCAAAATTTCCCGGAAAATGTTCATCTCTACCTGCAAGTCAGCACTGCGGCGCACGGTCGAGTTATATTCGTGCTCCGTGAATAACGTGCATTGCAAGGCTGGCAATCGCGCTCGCGTGTAGAGGCTCAGTGGAGGCAGACGTGCCAGAGTGAACGCATGTTGGTAGTTGTGAGTCAAGTTTTCCCACGACACACTTTTTGTCAAGTGTTTTGTATAATTTGTTGTAAGTTGCAACATTATTGTCTGTAACCTCTTTTGCCTATAATTGATGTCAACCGGAGTCATAATTGCTTATGGAGAATAAAATTTAAAGAATACCCCAACAAAGAGATGAAACAGACAAAAATTTCGACCAAACACACATATAATCAGTGGCGGCTCGTAGCTAAAATTAGTGGGGGTGCTGCTCCAGAAAATGTTTAGCCTTTGTTTTAAAATTGTGTAAAAGGAAAAAAAAATGTATAAAAAGAAAATCTATTCAAGAACTTGATAAAATCTTAACAAAAAAAAGCATTTTTGACTTACTTTAACTTAAATTGTTATAGTTCAAGCTTGATCTATACATTTAAAAATGAAATCCATTCTTCTTGTTTTAATTTGCGCAAAAAATTCAATAGTTTTCTCTTTGATCTCTGGATGACAATTGAGGAAATTTTTCTCCATTTAAAGTACTGCAAGTGCATTTAGTCTTTCTGTTAAATAAACTAACCGAAAAAAAAAGAATCAAATAGAATATCTGGAAGCAGAATAATAATCTAATTCTCCACTCTTCTACACTTTAGCATATTCTAAAATATGGTAAATGGCTTTTAAGCACAGCACACAATGGGTAAAAAGAAACTTCCTTCCACCATCACGCCAGTGCTCTCTCTCTATCTGGCAGTCACGCCTTCTTCCTCACTCCCCTCCTATGTGTGCACGCGCATAACAGTCAAACACAAAATCGCTGGCACTGTGAAGCGCACAGTTCCATACAAAGATTTTTGTATATTTTTCACAAACTGGAGGATAGCTACTGAAGTACTGACATTAAGCTTAAGGAATATATATTGTACTACAAAAATAAAGAAAGATTTAAAGAAAAAAGGACTCATTGTATTAAATGTTATCGATAATATCAAGTGGAAATAGGGGGTTCTGCAGTTTCTCAGTGCCTATACACGAGCCGCCACTGCATATAATATAACTCAGATCGTACACTTGAAAAAGGTACCAAGCACGCCACCAGACTGACTGCTGTTCGAGTGTATGAACTACGTCGCCTGCCTTGCGCCGCTCGTGGCATGGCTGTCGTGCAAGGCATGCACGTAAATGTCACTCACGAGCCAATTTTACCTGGATGACAGCTCGAAATGTTACTAGAAGTAATCCCTAATATATCACTACACCAACAGCTGACATCTATCACGTTGGATGACTGTAATGAAAACAGATGGTAGTATATTATAGTGATAGTTAACCACAGTAATTTAGGCCAATATTATTTATATATTTATTTGAGGTCGGACACAAAGTTTATTTATAGTTTTATTCCACTTGAAAAATATTCACACCACTTTCACAAAAACTTAATGGTGACTGATGAATTTAAACCATGTGGTTGAACATGACGATAAACAAGTTTTTTACAATGATGCAGACATGCAGCTGATGAAAATATTTTATTCAGTTAAATATTTCAAAATACGATAAAATAATCATAAAATAATTTATTAAATGTAAAAAAAAATGACAAGAATTTTCTCTTTTCCAAGTAAATACGATGCCTGTATTAAAAGTGTAATGATATTGGTTTGGATTAATCTAAATTATGTAAAAAGTCATGGATGAAGGTAATTTGTATTTAAAAGTAATGTATGTAGAGTATCCTTTTAAGATTCATCCATGAAGAAACACGTGCTTCTCAGAAACAATGTGAAAAGAATTTCACCACTAAAATATATTTTTTATACCATCTTTCCTGTTAAAAGAACAACTGCGTTGATTCCTGTTAAAAGGAACAACTTCGTTTTTGCACCATTTCTCTATACCAATAAGAAGCTAGCCTTCACAAAACCTGTCTCCAGGACTCTTTCTATTAGTTGGTTTTCACACTGTTGATGGGGGGAGAAAAAGGCAAGGGGTATGCCATATATAAACTATTGTGCGTATGTTTAAGGCATCTCCGGGATCCAAACTTCTACACCGGGAGATCCCACCTACGCACGAATCAGTCAGAGCCACACACTGGCAGTCACAGTCTAAAATAACTTACATTAATATCACAAGTGTGCAGTGATATAAAACATTTAATTGAGAATATGTATACGTAATTAACAGGTGTGATTTAAATAGACCGTGTGTGAATAAACAGCCATCAACAGTTCTCTTTCTTCAATTCTATTAATATACCGATTTAATTAGTGCTTGAACACGGAGCTATAGAAAGCTAGTTAAACGGTATCTTTTCTGTACAGTGACGATAGGCGCTCGATCACGGAGCTATAGACAACCTGTACTTCATCACAGCTTTATTATATCAGGGAATTAATCCTTAGAGAATTAATTGACGCCCAAAGCGGAGTGATTGATTACATAGTGTAAACAATTGACGCCCAAAGCGCGGCGCCATCAATCAAAAGTGTTTAAAAAATATATTGATGTGTGCACTATATTAAACATAATCAATAACGTTCCAAAACAAAAAATAAGTACTCTTAATTATGTTTAAAATATTGTTTCGAGTTGGATAAAAAGAAATTATTTAAAAAAATTAAATAGTATGAGAAAACTTAAGTTTACGTTATTTTAAATATAACATATGACAGGTAATTAAAGATATTTACATTTATAAAAAAAACTGAACATATTATTTTCTAACCGTCATCCAGGTAAAAATCTATCGGGAACGGAATATATATGGGTGACGAAAGGGCACGAAAATAGTTACGTGGAGCATTTCTTTGGGTTCTGACGCACACGCTCGACTGAGCGGTTTTATCAAAGGATTCTTGCGTTCGATGCAAATATCTACAAGTGTGTCTACCTGCCAAGTAATAATTTCTGACGGAGCTCAAACCTGGATTGGAATAATGATTTGTACCTACAACTCATAGAACATTATAAAGAGTATAACTGTCTTTAGGCCCTACTTGTGGAGAGTACAAAAATAATTCAGTAAAAGAAGATACCTGGAATGTCACTGGAAACGTTTGACCGCATCTGTGGTTTAGTGGTCAGAGTTCCTGGCTACTTATCCAAAGGTCCCGGGTTTGATCCCTGGCACTTCCAAAATTTATCTTTGAAGCAGTAGGTCCGAAACGGGGTCAAACTCAGCCTCAGTGGGACAAATAAGGAGCTACTTGAATAAAGAAGTTTACCGCTCCAGAGATTAACGGATGTAGGGCTCGTTGTGCTGACCACACGATGCCATATATAAGGAAAAGTTGGCACTATCTCCACCAACAGATGGTGGTCATTTGAGCGATAAGGATCGATTGCGCACTTACGTCTATAAGACGAAAACCAAATAATGAAACAGCTGTCAGTCGAACACCGCACTAAGGACATGCCGACGACGTATTGCTTCCGTGCTTGGACTCAAAAGGCGTTTGAGGGGTGCATTGGCGTCCTTTGTGACGATTCGGACGGATCTTCACTTGGTCACATAATTATCGATGCAACTGACAAGGGTACTCAATTATCAAGGTGACAAAGCATACATAGAGAGTTCAGTTACAGGCTTTATGTACCCCTCTCACGGTCTTGGGGTAAAGAATGCTGATAAATCCCACTCATGTAATTGGGATGATGCAGTCATTTGTTGATAATATACCTCTCCAATGTCCTTTCAACTAAGTAACTTTGATAATCGAGATTATTAGGATACCTACAACAATATTGACTTATTCAAGGGCATTCAGAAAGAGTCTGAATAGCCAAGGTTTGGGCAGTTATCATTTAATAAAACAATATTTTGCTAGTATTTTATTTATACAGAATAAAAATATTTTAAGAGCATTTAATAACAACACTGCAACGATTCTTAGGTCTGACTACAGGATTTTACCTCAAATAAAAGCATTTCTACCTAATAAACTGGGATGTTTGTTGACCACCTTCACCGGAAGTGCTTACAGTATATTTCTTTCTGATAGTTAAGCCAGAGGATCTTTAGTTCTGGTAAACCACCTACTGCCATTGTTGGCAGAACGTTTTGTTTCCAAAATTGAAAACCGTCACACCCCATCCCGAGGCTTCTCACCTCAGCCTTACCCTCGGTCATTCAGACCACAAACCCCTGACAGTCAATGACCCAAACCTCATTGGGTAGTTCGAAAACTCCCTCCCACCCCCCACATCCTTCTATGTCCTGACTCCAGGGGTGGAAATAGTTGGCCCCTCCATATAGTTTTCCAGCAATATGGAGGAAGTCAGAAGCTCAGCCTTAAGGATAGCCAAGATTTCCCAAGGTATTACCTTAAGTTGCCCTGTGTGGACCTCTTGGAGGTGTCCCAGCCAGCTACGCACTACCAACCGTTTAGTATATGATGGTTGGGGGCCCTCACCTTCTTCCGACCCCACAAAGATGAGCTTACGGGGTGTTATCCGTCCCCTCGGATAAACAGGTCGGGAGGACGTTGTGAGGGTGCTGCCACCAAGTAGGCCCCCTGTAAGGACTTTATTGACTTGAGTCACTCTGGACAGGCAGAGTGGACTTCCAACATTAACATATCGGATGGGCCTCAAAATCAAATGCGTATGTTACAAGGGACAAGCAAATTCAAACCCGATGTGTGTCCCAAGGGACAAGTACATCCGGATTCGAGGTGTGTTATAAGGGACAAGGACATCCAGACCCGATGTGTGTTATAAGGGACAAGGACATCCAGACCCGATGTGTGTCACAAGCGATAAGCACATTCAGACCCGACGTGTGTCACAAGGGACAAGCACATCCAGACCCGAGGTGTGTCACAAGGGACAAGCACATCCAGACCCGATGTGTGTCACAAGCGATAAGCACATTCAGACCCGACGTGTGTCACAAAGGACAAGCACATCCAGACCCGAGGTGTGTCACAAGGGACAAGCACATCCAGACCCGATGTATGTCACAAGGGGCAAGCACATCCAGACCCGAGGTGTGTCACAAGGGACAAGCACATCCGGACTCAATGTATGTTACAAGGGACAAGCACATCTAGACCCGATGTATGTACAAAGGGACAAGCACATCTATACCCGAGGTGTGTCACAAGGGACAAGCACATCCAGACCCGAGGTGTGTAACAAGGGACAAGCACATCCAGACCCGAGGTGTGTCACAAGGGACAAGCACATCCGGACTCGATGTATGTTACAAGGGACAAGAACATCCGGACTCGATGTATGTCACAAGGGACAAGCACATCTATACCCGAGGTGTGTCACAAGGGACAAGCACATCTAGACCCAAGGTGTGTCCCAAGGGACAAGTACATCCGGATTCGAGGTGTGTTATAAGGGACAAGGACATCCAGACCCGAGGTGTGTTATAAGGGACAAGGACATCCAGACCCGAGGTGTGTTATAAGGGACAAGCACATCCAGACCCGAGGTGTGTCACAAGCGATAAGCACATTCAGACCCAATGAGCGATCCAACGCCTGCCTTGCGTTACCCAAAAGTAATTTATCCAACGGTTCAAAACCAAATTCAAACTCATACCCGACGTCAATTTAGGCCTGCGCAGCATTTATGATACACTTATGAAAACTTACTTCTCGGCCGTTTTGGCACTGCTGTTTCCAGAATAACCATTCATAAATACCAACTTTTACTTTATAATGTCCATCGCTTAAAATTACAAATTTTGAAGATTCTTATTTTACCTTAATTCAACCTTATGTTTAGTTAAATAAAATTATTTTATTGTCTCTACGGCTTTCAACTGTTGGTAGCACACTGTACACTCCATTTATCCTGAAAGGTAACGGTCTTAATTTGACGAATTACACTATGACCCTATCTTAGAAAAATAATGCAAGGTAAGCTTGATACCTTACCGAGAAAACGAAGGCAACATTTCAAATTCAAGCTTAACTAACCATTTCTATCTCAGGGCTGCTCAGAATATCTAAATGTTGCTATATTATTTGTGTTATGTTTAATGGGTTTTAAAACTTGACTTATTATTCATAGATTGCTCATCATATCAAAAGTCAGTTGTAATAATGTATCCTACAACCAGCAACAACCTTTCTTAGTCTGGCATCACAGCCACATATTTATATTATTATTTATTTTATTTAGCACCACGTCTTACTATCCGTTCAGGCTGTACGCTTAACTACTAATTACGCTAATGGATTAGGAATTGGGAAGGTTGAATTTAGAGGAAGTGAACTCGCATCTTCATGAAGGGAGAGTGGAAAACCATTGAGGAAAAACCACCCCCAGTTACCCCAACCGAGATTCGAACCTCGATCTCCCCGTCCTCGGCAGTCGAGCTCAACACGACTAGCGCGTTAGCCAACTACGCCACCGAGGCGGGCCACATATCTATAGTTAGGCCTATATTGACCGAGTTCATCGCAGGGAAGGAAAGAGGGGGTGGCTATTCATGCACTGTATAGAGTAGTAAATGCATATACGGATGTAGTGACTCATCTGTCGTCATAGATAGAGATAAAATATGTTCGTTTTGTCCAGCGCATAAGTGTGATATAGATAAGTCTGTTTTCAGTGTAAATGTGGTCCCAATGAATAAAGAATAGATAGGTAGCACCACTTGGAGGTATTTGATTATTTCATTGCTTACGTAACCCAGTACACAGCAGATATATGTTAATATTAAAACATCAACACATACATATTATTTTAAAATAAGTAGAGTAATGACGTTAATTGGACATTGTCGTGGATTTTAAAAGTGTATTTACTATTTTTTGTACCTCCTCTTACTACCTACTCAGGCTGTGTACTAATTGTAATTGTAATGTACTAATTACGCTATGAGCTAGGTATGAGTAGGGTTGAATTTAGACACGTGTACCCGTATTTGCGTGGAGGGAGAGTGTAAAACCACCCACAGTACACCCGACTGAGATTCAAACACTGATCTCCCTGTCATCGACAAGCAAGTTTAACACGAGAGTGACGTCTTAGACCATGTGGCCACCGAAGCAGGTTGTTATTATTTACTATTTAAAGTTCAAAAAGTGACCTGACTTTTAACAACTTAGTTCATCTTCCACATAGCTTCGTGTAGGCCTATGTAACGCGCAGTCTTGTGTACTAAGTGACGTCACACGTATCTTGTGTACTGAGTGACGTCATAAGCTCAGCCAATCAGATGTATTTCTACATCTGGCGTTACCTTCTATTCTCTTTACATTGTGGGGTTCTGAGCTATGTCATGTTTTCTAATAAATGTGTATATTTTGGCTTCCAATTCTAGTAAACCATCTCTATAGTAAAAAAATAAGATAATTTTACATTAGGAAGTATACACAAAAACACATTTGTGTATAAATTATATCATAATATATATTTTTCTCTTAGTGAGATTCAATATAGGCTAGGTATAAAGCTTATAACGATAATTATAATTTCGTTAGAAATTATGATTATTACAGATCTATTTTTAATAGGATTGATTACAGACAGGGTCATGCCTTCTCTCGGGGTGGTGGTGTAGGGCTGAGAAGGGGGAGAGGGAGAGTTAAAACATAATCTTAATATTAAAGTTTTTATGTAATAGTTTGTATATAATATAAAACCTATATTTAACGCTTTCCATAGTTACATCAATTAAATAAATAAGACTACATTATTTTGGGTAACTGAAATATTTAAATAACTACTATTCCGTGGCGTGTCATGGAATATTTCCAGGGTAAGCAAAGTTTGTCAGAACCCATAACTGTACCTGTGATATGTTCTTCCCCTTTAAGTCACCCATTTGACCACTTATAGGTCTGCTCTACATGTGAATGCATTTTCTTTTATACCTAGCTAATGAGTATTCTATTGATTGATGAGAACAATTTCACAAGTACAGTTTCAACTTACCTACTCTGCTTACCCTGGCAACACGCCACGAGATATCTCTAATATTATTTTAACATTTACACATGTGTCTGGAGGTTGAAGGGTTTAACCTTAACCCCCTCTCCCTCCTCCTTGGGCACCCCTCTGATTGGTTAGTATACTTAATCAATATAAATAAATATACTGTGTATACATTTGAAGCCACTGGACATTTTTTAATTCTCTAAGCTATATCCTTGTGAATCAATTTAATAAATTACAACATTGTACATAATATATTAATGCAACAGCAGCCATTATCTAAACCAATGTATGTACAATCTAGTTACCAGATCCCTTCATCTTACAATGCGATTGGTTTAATTTTTATCAGACTTCTTACATCTAAGATTCTTATGAACACAGAAATGTGGTGTTGTATGGGCCATGTTTCATTTGATAATATATATTTAATTATTTACTTTATTTAAAAACATGTTGAAATAGAACTACAGTTCACCAAACTGATGTTAAATATTAATGGTTTTCAAAACATATAAGATATTTAATTACTCGCACTCGTAAAGCCTCCTGTAAGCTAAAATCATACATTTTTGCAAAATTGTCGAGACAAGGTTTCAAACTCTTTATCCGTAGTGACATGTAACTATTCTTATCCAAACTATGGTTTGCTTACATTATAAACCTTAGCCTATACTAGAAATCATCTAGGATTTCATAATTGCACTCATGAGTGAATATCACCTCTGAGGGAACTGTAGGTCTCATGGAGGAAAGCTTTATCTTCGCTTTTCCTCGGTTAACCGTTGCCAAATATACAAACTTTCAATTATTGTTATAAATAAAAAGCCTAGTTTATCATTTAACTAGTTGGACCCAAAACGTTGTGAGTCTACATAGGAAAAGTAAGCCACGTTTATCCATGCCAAGTTGTTGGGCTAACATTCTGGGTCCTACTCTAGTTTTTAGTCTGTCTACACATTTTTGCTAATTGAGGACAACTTATTACTTGCCATATTTTTAAATTGTGTTGGCAGGAAGTTTACTCTTTCAGAAAATAAAAACTTATAAAACGGAGGTGGTTCGAAGTTTATTTTGGCTAAACGTAGAAATTAACGTGCGTAAATGGAAACAATGAATGACCTACTTTTGCAAAGTGGATTTGATCACTGTTTACGCGTACCATCCCTTGGACTTTTAATTGCGGAACGTACTTAAACTTGGGTTTCCTCATCTACGCGATACAGTTAAAAGGAAAAATGTTGGAGAAAAACATTGCATGTGTACCACTCCCGAGCCTGAAAACATATTATGTTGACTATTTATGTTCTCTACACCAATAATCTCGTCAACACAGCCAACACAACATGTTACTCTAGAAACATTGACTTCTGCTATAATCCTGAAATTTTCTTTCTGATCGAAAGTTTTATTAGTTTTTCACCACCTCATTCATATTGTTTTGTGTATTAATCTTTACTTTACTCATAGCTAATAAACAAACACTATGGAATATAATAAAACACACATTTAGGCCTAATATCAAATGTTGGTTACTAAAAAAACCTAACCTTTTAAAAATAATGAACATTAAATGTTATAATTTAATATATATTTGCTTAAGAAAAACAATACTTGAATTCAAAATATTAGCAACCAAAAGTAAATACCTTTCTCTCTAACATGATTCACACCTCATACCAATATTACCAATATTTAGTTAATATTTTGTAATAGTTAATAGTAACACTAAAATCAAACAGTGGGACTTTATGGCCTTGTTGATGTGAGAAGTAGTTATTGGCAACATCGAAAAACCAGCGTTGCAAAATGTGTCGTATAGCTGAAAGAAGATTGATCACGTGACAATTATTTAAATATGGCAACGCTTTTTCACAATAGTAAGCCGGCAGTTCCTTCAGATATGATATTCAATGAATTAACTGTGGTTTATACTAATGGCTGTGGGGTCTTAGATGCGTTATATATAGAAATATTTACAGCACCAGAGCCAATCCATTGATAGCTAAGTTATTAGAGAAGTGATAATCTAAATAAAGTTATTTTAAATATTTTGGTCAGATTAAAAAAAGAACAATTTATTGTTTGTGACAATATCTTATAAAATTTATCAATTACAGTTGTATTTGTTAGTCAATATTTTTCTAAATAGTAAATATTTAATACTTTGGGCTAATTCCCCTCCTTCCCCTTTTTACGAATAATGGCTTATTTATAAGTTTTACTCAACTCGAATCAGAATTTTGGTCGTGGTGCCCGTTTCTGTAACATATACTATATTATTAGTAAAAGCAAATCCAAGCATATTTCAACCATATCCATGTATTTTATGTTTAGTGAATTAAAGTATAAAACACCCCTTTGATCCTATGTCTGATTAGAATATAATCGTGTTTTCAAATTTTTCGGATAGCCGAGAGTGATTAGCTATAATTCGCATATAACTTATATTTGCAAAGTATATTTAATTTTCCTCGTAATTTTTAGTGTTAGTTAAATCGAATATTTTTATTTTTATCAAAAAATGTTTTGGATGCACATTAACACAGAATATACACGCTTTAATATACTGTATTTCCAAAGTATGCTAAGCAGGATTAATTTAATATCTCTAGTTATTGTTTCCAGATTAATACACAATATTTGTATAGTGTCCTAAATTATTTACAAACGTTTGTCATTAAAGTTTGATAGGTTGATATCACTTGAAAATTTCAATAAGTAAATGTGATGCCTTTGATCTTAATAACATTAATATAAGGTATAAGTATATACAGTACGTATACTACAAAAAACCAGAATTAAATATTTCTATAATAAAACACCCTAATTTTACAAATATATGATGATATAATCGTAACTGATATAATCGTAACTTATAAAAAGAATACCGTGGTATAAAGTTGATGTTTACGGTGGTAAAATTTGTATTTATATGTATGGTACACAAAGAAAAGGAAAACAACTTAATAATTTAGTTTAGTTAAAATATTACATTTTCATTAGTAAAAATTTCCTTTTAAAGTTAGTATGGGCTATTGAAACCCAACTATTGCTTAGTTGTAAAACTTAACTCATTGTATTAATTTTAGGACATAAACCGTACTATCATATCTATCATTCATTTGATTGGATTTAAAAAAAAAGTATGCACCATGAATAATACATCATTTAAACAAAATTTGTTTGAAAATATTCATTTGCAATTTTATGACTCTTTTAAGAATTTTCTTCATCATTCTGTAATCACTATGTTTTATATTCAAGTAAAATAATAGGTGCTTGTAAACCTCGATGAATCTCAAGTTGCATTAATTAGTCACAAACACAATAATAATATGCAAATCAAATGGCAGTAAGTATAGATAAAATACAAAATATATATAATTAAGAATTAATTAAAAATATTAAATGATTTTTAAATGGTGAACTAGATCTTTGATTATTTATAACTAAGATTAGTTTTGATTATTCATAAAAGTATTATTTTTTTATCATATTAAATAATTATTAAATACGGTTGTGAAATGCATGTAGCCTAATGCATAAGCAATATACATTTCAGATACAACATTGTCTATTATATTTTGCAAAGAAAGTTTAGAAATTTTCTGAAAAAACATTAACCTATCAAATATTACTTAAAATACTTTTAAAATACTACTGCGGTCAAGGATTCTCAATTCCATTTTAAAAAAGATTATATTTATAAACCAATTCAATCACGGTTTCGACGTTTAGAATAGTAATTTAAACCTTCTATTGGCATACCCTACATATATATGTCAAATGTACTACTTTTCATTTGTATTTTAACAATCTTAAAAAAATATTATTAGTCATAATAATTATTATCAATGTTTAACATAAAACAATGCCAATACAGGTAATGTTGAAATATATAAACATCTTAAAAGGGATTCACATTGGAACTCAATATACAAAAAAATAAATTAAATGCTTAAAAAAGTATATATATAATGCCAAGGATATTATTATAAAGAAAAAATTAAAGAAATAAATTGAGAAAAGTTATATTAATATGTATACATCTATATTAATAAAATTATTTGTCTTTATCATGAGTGTTGTGTGATATCTTCCACACGCAGAAGGCTGAAATTTAAAAATCAGTAGCCCCTGTACACAAACATGTGACCACGAAGCGGTAATTTTAAATTTTTGATTAGATTTTTTTAAATTTACTAAAAACTGGAAAGGAAGAGGTAAAATGTAGAGATATTTTTCTTAGGTGTTTGAAGCAAAGAAAAACTTTACCCGGGTACTTCTGCGAGATATACATCATAGCTTTAAATTAGAGGGCATAACTGTAAAAATAGCAAATAAACTGACACCTTAGTTCAGTCGGTAGCGTGTCTCTCTACTAAGCTAAGGTCCTGGGTTCGATTCCCGGCATGGCGGAAAATTTATAATTTGTGATGTGTGTTTTTACCCTTTCATATTGATAAATTAACGGCTGGGAATTGGATGTTGTGCCTGTCCCCTAGTTTTATGTTAGATTATAAGGCATATGAAGTTACGACAGGCCTAGCAAGATGGTAGTGTAAAATATATGGCTTGAATAAAAAACTGACCCAGGCCACGTGTTGGAAACAGTAAATGAAGTAAAACAAAAACTGTAAGATTAAAATAAAACGAAATAAAATATAATTTTTGAAGATTGTGTTTCTTTGAGAGTTTTTGTTTAACGTATCTAGATAATTTTTCTAGATCAACGATAGGTTTAATTCTCAAATATGTAATTACCAAACTTTCTGATTAAAATAAAACACAAAATCTCCCTTTTAACTTTTTAAAAATATAAATTATAAAACGTACCAATTATGGTTTAAATATATTTTTATAAAACTACTACTAAAGATTTGTTGTACTGTACATTTTGTAGTAAAATAAGGCTTTCGAATATATACACTAAAATATCTTGCATCAACATGGACAAAACATAATATTATTAATATCATCATGTCGTATTAATGCAACCAAGATTTAGCCTAAATGACTTACGATGTGTTGTATGATTATGAAATTAACTATATAAACTAAGCTTGATACCAAACATCGTGCTATGGCAATCCCAATATAGTTGGACTAAATGAATTTGAAAAGCTAAAAAAAAAAGAGTAATTTATAATAAATAGTATTATTTCATAAATGATTGAGTTTCTTCAAATAAAAGAACGTAATTGATAGTTTAAATAAAACCACATTGATTTAATTGTAAAAAACATTTTCCACAAACTTAAAATATATTAAGTCATCTAAAGTAAATTGATAATAATTGTTCCAATGCTTATCCATATTATATTTAATTATTAAATATTAAACTGTAGATACAATATTTGTAGTTATTTTTGCAAATGTACAAAAAGTTGATAATACTTTGTAATGTGATTTTGGTTGAACAGTCAAGAAATGGTTAAATAGAATGTTGTTTCTTTTAGACACAGCACATTAATACTGGAGAGTTTCAAAAAATTGCATGCACTTATAAAGATCCATGAACACATAACATTAAAGATATATATATACTGTATTATTATTATTATTCAAATAAATATATTGTGATACATCACTTTATATCTTTAACATCATTTACAGAAAAATACGCGGAGATTTACTATCAACGAAAACCATTATACCATTATAATAAATTGGATAATACCATTATACCCGTCTTTTAAGTTAAAGGAAAAATTGAAAACAATTTGTAGAGTATTTTAATCTACACGACAGATGAGAAAATAGAAATTTGTCTTTTAAGTTTCAATTTTTGTTTCAAATAATATGATTATTTATGTAACATGTATTTGTTATATACCTTAAAGTATATAATATAGTCTATATTATAATAATTATCTCATTACTCATGGTATTCGACTTATAGAACACTTGAATAATACATGAATCACATATTATTTTTAGTTGGCTTATATTTACATGCACGTAACATGTTATTTATAAAACAAATATCAGAACTACAACACAATTAAACATATTTTAAATACATAATATTAGACAAACTTACCAAATCCTTATGAATACTCATTTTACAATAGTCTATACAATACCTTATCACATTATGAAGAAGTTTGCCAAGTGTAGAAAAAATATGTCAATGACCTAGTTTTTATTATCTTACTAAATATGTTTATGCTTATAACTTTTTTACAGTTTGTTAAAAAAATATGCAATTAAGTAGTTTACAGCACTACGACAAACTAGACATATTTAGTAAAACTGTTGCAGAGATGTATGCCAAAATAGCTTTATTATAGTGCCAACAATGAAAACGTTATTACATTTACAGTAATTCTCCTATACACTTCTTTTAGTTTAATTGTGTGCGTATCTCAAGATATACTATTATTATATTTACAAACATAATTTGTATAATATATTAATACAAAATAACAATAGGAATTATTGATGACCAGATTTTATACATACTTTTAATCTTAATCATTAAATAATTATTACAAATCAATTTTTTTCTAAGAATTTTTTTAAAAATGTGTAGACACAATTTAGTAAAACCGAAATAATACAGATTAATTCGTGAAAAATTGTTTAGATAAAAGAACGTTCTGATAGTTGAAATACGAGTTGTAGTGATGAGGGTGTGGGCGTGAATATATCTTACAGAAAATAATTATTTAAAATTGTACTATAGTAATTATAATTCCATTAACTAAAACAGATAAAATGTGTAGTGTAATCATCATTGTAAATATATATTAGACAGAAATGAACACGTGGTTGAAATTGGTGAGTGGAGAGGCTACGTCTTGGTTGCAGTGTTTCGGTTAGTTGGCATTTCGGATAATCGTGGTGTGGATAGTGAATGTTCTAACGTACTTTTAAAAAGAAGTGTGGGGGTGAAAGCTTCCATGAGTATTTTAAGAAAATTTTGTTTTTGGAGAAAAGAGATGTGCTAAGTTTGAAAACAAATTATTAGTTCATTACCTATCAAATTTGGTCGTTTTATGAGATTTTTTATCGCATCTTCTTCACATCCTCGGGCTACCCCTATTTAAATACTGTATGATAATGGTTTGAAGACTGAGAAAGAAATGATTTTTGAAAAGTTTCTCATATTTGTCTTGAGCAGAGAATGGGAAGCAATGAAGGAGGGAAAAATACACCCTTAGAACACTGTCGGGATTCGAATCCAAAACTTTCATCAGAAAACCAAATTTAACTTGATTGACTTTAGTCCACGTGCCCACCGAAGCATGTTTTATTCTTCATGAATTTAGTGAACGAAATTGTATATACTATAATTTTATTTTCGTGAAATATTTAGAGTTTATATTAGGCACAAGACACGCATTAAAACTAGGAATAACAAAAACAATATATTTATAAATAATCTGTCAAAGATAATTTGATCAAAAATATATTTTAGTAGCTTAGCACACAGCTTTTCTCTCACCAGTTTGATTAAATTATTATTATTAGCAACACGTCTTACTACCCGTTCGGGTTATACGCACTTACGCTAATGTGCAAGGGTAGGGTGAATGTGAGATGAAATGAAGGACCTACAGTTTAACGTGGAATCCGAACCACGGTGGAGACCTGGCATTCCTCACATTCAAAATCTTTGCCGGGACCGAGGATTGAACCCCGGCCGCCAGCACAGAAGTCTGACACCTTACCCCTAGACCACCAGGTCACCGTTTGATTAAAAATTTATTTTAATTCGTGGTAGGTCAGCACCTTTTAATAATTTAATAATTATTCTAAGCTATCCAAAATAGTTAACTACTTAGAAATTATTACTAAAGGTGAGTAACATTACTAAAACGAAACAATATAATATTATAATCGGTTTGTAGTCATACTTAAGTATTTTTAATTAATTAATTTCGAAGAGGATAAATAAAGTTTTTTTATGTGAAATTCTCAATTTAATCAATTAATTATAAATGCATCTCAGATTAAAACAATATATTGGATTGATAAAATTAAGCATTGCGATAGTACACAATAAACATAAAATTGAAAATAAATTATTCCTGACAGCTTTGCCAGCTTTCATGTGTATAGTTAATTAATCTATTGTAAGACATGTTTTAAGAAATTCCAACAGCGTATCTAAATAGTGTATTATAATTTAACCAAGACATATTAATTAACACTCATGTTTTATTTTTAAATCGATAAGAAAATTGTGGAACAACAATGAAAATAGGAATATACTGCTAAGATCTAAAATATTGAAATTTCACATTAATATTTCAGTTTTTTTAATCCATAACATTCAATCCAGTTAAGTGGGGTTATCTTAATATTTAATAACATTAAACTCTTAACTATATATTCTCATTAATTAAATTTTTATTTTAATGATGTAGGTTTTAAAATTGATTATATTTTGTTTGAAAAATACATAATTAATAATTGTATTTTCATTAAAATAATTGTTAGTCAAGTGTTAATATATGGATATATTATTTATAGTTTTTTTTTAAATCAAACATACTCAAAGTCCCAAAATAAAACCAAGAATATTTAATTTTTGATATTTTGTCTTATTAGCCCTAAGCAAGAAAATAATATTTTAATGGATTTCAAATTCAAAGAGTCAACACAGGAACAAATAAAGTGTACCATACAAATTAAAAAGTAATGCTTTTCTTTGATTTGTATTAGATACATAATTATTAAATTCAATGCCAAGAAGAATTGACTGTTTTTGTATAAACCCAGACGATATCAAAACAACACTGTTTTAGCTAAGTTATTACAAAGATTTTCTCAAATCTTTTGGATTTATTTAGAAGTGGATTCTACTTTTTTTTAAATTCTAGACTTTATATTATGTCAAACATATAATTAGTTACTCTCACACTACAAAGTTACTAAGGCTATTTCAGACTATTGGAAAAAAATACTCGCCCTGGGATCATAAATATAAATTTTAAGAATTCTTCATTGTATCGTGCCCATTAAGAAAGCCAAATATAAAAAGAAGTTCAATACTACAATAGTAACACAATAAATTGTAATATTAAATTGTTTCACTAATATTATCTAGATACAACTTTGGAAAAATGTAATTTATTATTTATCAAGTCTTTTATAAATTTTCGGAAATGTAATGTTGTAAATATTTTTTAGAATACTATTTTCAAATAAATAATATTTTTAATTATTTCAGAATTATTTATTTTTCAAACAAATAATTGTTTGAAATGACTAGTTTCACCAATATTAAAAATTACAAGTAGGCTACATTTACAAATACCAATGAAAATACACACACAAGTTTAATAATATGCAAAATTGTAAAGTCGCTTAGGCTGTAAAGTTACATAATATGCTTTCCTTTTTAAATATAGTTTTGCAAATAAATACTCAAGTAAAATCAAAGTTGTTTTGATTGAGTAAATAAAAAATAAATGGGACTAAAATATAAAATAATAGGTACATTCATATCAAGTGGTTTAATAGGTTTATCAAAATACAATAAATGATATATTCTCTGAAAACTGTTATTTAAAAAGGTTAAAGCTTAAACTGGAATTTTCTAGCTAATGTGACTTTATATAATATTTGTTGACGAAAAGTGATGACATTGCATAGTAATATATTTATATTTACAAGTAATTTGGGAGACACAGGTGTTCCCTTTGTGCTGTACAATATTAACAAGTATTAGTGTAGTGCGTGTTGGCAACAAACAGTCTTAAAAAATGGTGAGACAGTAGACATATTACTCCTAGACCAGTAATCAAATAAGCTGCAAACAGGATAGAAATGTCATTACTTTTTATTTCAATAAAGTAACAATGTTTATTCTATTGAAGGGGCGTGACGTTATTTCAGTCTCTAATAGAGGGATGTTTGGCTTGCCCATTGTAGGAACAATAGCTAGGCATACGTAGTTTCTATGGTAATAAGTAAATTGCCTGTATCGACGTCACTACCAGAGAGAAATGTCTTGTCGCTTCATTTGTAGGGACAGCTGCTTGGTCTATATAGTAATAAGTGCATTCATTGCCTGTACTGACGTCACTACAAGAGATAAATGTCTGGTCGCTTCAGTTGTAGGGGCAGCTGCTTGGTCTATATAGTAATAAGTGAATCCATTGCCTGTACTGACGTCACTACCAGAATTAAATGTCTTGTCACTTCAACTGTAGGGGCAGCTGCTTGGTCTATATAGTAATAAAGTGTATTCATTGCCTGTACTGACGCCACTAGCAGAGAGAAATGTCTTGTCGCTTCAATTGTAGGGGCAGCTGCTTGGTCTATATAGTAATAAAGTGCATTCATTGCCTGTACTGACGTCACTACTAGAGAGATATGTATTGTCGCTTCAATTGTAGGGGCAGCTGCTTGGTCTATATAGTAATAAGTGCATCCATTGCCTGTACTGACGTCACTACCAGAAAGATATGTCTTGTCGCTTCAGTTGTAGGGCAGCTGCTTGGTCTATATAGTAATAAGTGCATCCATTGCCTGTACTGACGTCACTACTAGAGAGATATGTCTTGTCGCTTCAATTGTATGGGCAGCTGCTTGGTCTATATAGTAATAAGTGCATCCATTGCCTGTACTGATGTCACTACTAGAGAGATATGTCTTGTCACTTCCGTTGTAGGGGCACTGGCAAGCGTGTGTGGTAAATATAATAATTAGTGCATTGTTTGGACTGACGTAACTACCAGAGAAAAATGTCTTGTCACTTCCGTTATAGGGCCATTGACTAAGAGGGCATGGTCTATATAGCAATAAGTACATTGCCTGTACTGACGTCACTAACCGAATTACATTTTAATACCTTCAATTATAAGTGCAATGGCTAGATATGGGTGGTCTATTAGTAATAAGTCTATTGGTGAAATTCACCGACGTACAAGCATCGTACCAAGACAAAGAGGCGTACTGTACAAAAAGGCAAAGAGATTAAGAGTTCATTGATTGATATGCTTTGTGACAAAGTCCGTAAATCGGGACGATTAAAAAACATCTTGTTGGTATATCCGTGACAAAACGTTGTGGTTTCTAAACAAAACTAAAATCATTACTCGACAAAGCGACTATGAGAGCTTATTATGTTGCCATTAAACTTATTAATTTAATTAAACGACATTAGGCTAATTGTTCTCCAATGAATACCTACCTCAGTTATTGTAAAATACACATGATAACATAACTTGTAAACTCTTAAAATTAGTTTGTAGTTAAATCTACCAACATTAATAGTAACTCTAAACTATTTTAAATACAAGCAAATTATTCTTGTTTACATAATCAATGCAACTAAAACCTCGTAAAGAGAGCTCTATTTTCACAATCTAATGTTAAAACAATATTTAAACGCATCTAATAAAATTATGCTTTGATAATCAGCATCAGTAAGAACACGGCGGGTAAATCTTTTGCATAAAATTCAAACATATTTGTTTACTATCAATATTGATAAAATCTAATAATTTTCCTATTCATATTATTTTATAGGTATTTATACTAAATATAAAACGTGATGTATATGGATCACATTATATATCTATGAAGATATGGAACTGAAAGTAGTTTTAATAGTAGTCAGATACTGTCCTTCCCACCGTGTTTCTACCATACACTAGTGTTTTTTTTTATTAAAATGGACTATACGTGTATTTCAATCATACTATTACAATCGTTCTTTTAAATTAATATAATATACTCAGGACACCAAAGGTTCTTAGTATTTACAAAAAAAATAATTATTGAATCAATATCAATGTATATAAATGGTATCACAATATTGGCTTGATATTCTGTGAGAACATAAGTGATAACAAACATGATCTAATCTCTCGTTCACACACATACACACTTCAACCACTACGTCACATTTCTTCAAATCTTATAAAATACTTGTCGTAGAAAAAACCCATCCATTTTCAAACATACTAGTACAATAAATGTAATGTAAAACAAACATTTATAGAGCGAGGATTAATATTTTTTAAATGTGCATACACTTTCCGTTCACCCCGACACACTAATGATTAGTACCAAGTTGTTAATGTCATTGTTAAAGTCACCTTGCTATCAGCTGACACACTAATGACTAGGACCAGGTTGTTAATGATGCATTGCCATCAGCTGACACACTAATGACTAGGACCAGGATATTAATGATGGCTTGCTATCAGCTGACACACTAATGACTAGGACCAGGTTTTTAATGTCGTCTTGCTATCTATCAGCTGACACACTAATGACTAGGACCAGGATGTTGATGATGCCTTGCTATCAGATGGCACACTAAATGACTAGGACCAGGTTGTTAATGCCACCTTGCTATCAGCTGACACACTAATGATTAAGACCAGGTTGTTAATGTCACCTTTCTATCATTTGACACACTAATGACTAGGAACAGGTTTGTAATGATGCCTTGCTATCAGCTGGCACACTAATGACTAGGACTAGGATGTTAATGATGCATTGTTATAAGCTGACACACTAATGACTAGGAACAGACTGTTAATGATGCATTGCTATCAGCCGACACACTAATGACTAGGACCAGGCTGTTAATGATGCCTTGCTATCAGCTGACACACTAATGACTAGGACCAGGTTGTTAATGCCACCTTGCTATCAGCTGACACACTAATGATTAAGACCCGGTTGTTAATGTCACCTTGCTATCAGTTGACACACTAATGACTAGGAACAGGTTGTTAATGTCACCTTGCTATCAGCTGACACACTAATGACTAGGACCCGGTTGTTAATGTCGCCTTGCTATCAGCTGGCACACTAATTACTAGGACCAGGCTGTTAATGATGCCTTGCTATCAGATGGCACACTAATGAATAGTACCAGGTTGGTAATGCCACCTTGCTATCAGCTGACACACTAATGATTAAGACCAGGTTGTTAATGTCACATTGCTATCAGCTGACACACTAATGACTAGGACCAGGCTGTTAATGATGCCTTGCTATCAGTTGACACACTAATGATTAAGACCAGGTTGTTAATGTCACCTTGCTATCAGTTGACACACTAATGACTAGGAACAGGTTTTTAATGTCACCTTGCTATCAGCTGACACACTAATGACTAGGACCAGGATGTTAATTATGCCTTGCCATCAGCTGCCACACTAATGTTTGATTCTTTTTTGTGTGCAGCTTATAAGATAGCGCCATAGTGTAATTAGTCAAGGTTCTTCAGGGTAAACGGAGTATACAAAAATGTTCTACTCGCTCGACTTATAAATGCCCAAACCGTGACAAACCTTCAAGTTACACGCAAAAATACAAACCGGAAAATATGTAGCTCTCATCTTCACACAGCTTACTTTGGAGAGGCAGACAGCATTCGGCCTGGGTCGCCTCTAAAAATAAATTCTTAGAGATGAAAAAAGGAAAGTAAAAGAGCATTATCATGCCCTCCCGCTTCAACGAGTCTACGACTCTACCAGTACATGCCATCTGCAGATCTGTTCCCCTCGTACGTCTCTCATATCATTCCAGTGCGCAAGTTCTTCCTCTCCGGAACTGTTGAGACCGAGGGAGAACCAACCGATCATCTCTTTGCGTTTCATGCTGCGTTTGTTGTACACGGAGACCATGAGGGTGACGTCAGGAAGTTGGAAGAGCGCAACCTGTGCCAGGGATACTAGTTAGTACGACCTTGAGTGAAGGCTAAAACAATAAATTCTCACCACTTGCTATAGTTTCCTTTTACCCTGAAAGGAACAAGCTTACTTTCCTTAGTTCTACTATGATATAGCTTATAATATGGGAACATAATGTAAACAGTCGAGATGGGATGTTTACCTTTTAGGGTAAATTTAGTGTACATGAATATCAAGAAAATGCTCAAGAGTTGGTTGTATTTCAACCTTATTTTGACTTGAAAACTAGCTTATAAACCTCATGCAAAAAATCATCCTAATTAATTTTTAATTCACATAGTATATTCATTAAAATCTACAAAATTAAAAACATGTACCAAACCTCACGTGACTTAACCAAGAAAATATATTATGTATCTGAAAACGTTTCATAAGTGCAACAATAAAGTTCTACTTATGACATAATTAAAAATCGTCAACTTTATTTTCAGACATTCTTACTTGGAACATGAACGTTTCTTTGAAAAGCGGGTTGGGCTGACCCCTTCTGATCGAGGTCTTACTCCGAGCCATCTCTTGTCCAGTACTGCTAACCAGGCAGAGCTTCACGTAAGTGTCCGGGGGGCGTGTCATCGCCAAGTTCCTAGGACAATTGAGGACATAATCTTCAAAGCATTGGATTTGTGTGTGTGTGTGTGTGTGTAGTGTGCGTGCGTGCGTGCACCGCAATTCCTTATGGGTTTGTTGTCAGGCAGTTCAATACGTGTTATTACACCACACCCTCTAGGTGCATACAACACCAACTTTGACGTTTCGTAGCTCCACCATTTGACCTCGCCGACCCCAAGTTTACTGCGTGGGAATAATAGTATCTTCATCACCTACAACCTTTATAAAGTTTTATCTTGAGATCTGAATAATCCTGTATATCCTCACCTGAAATGGCTTCCCTTGACGATCTCCACGGAGAGTCTCCCTGTCGTCCCGTTGTAGGAAAGCCCCAGAAGTAGTTCCGGGACGCCGCCATGTTGCATGCTGTGCGTGGATCCAGTGCTGTCACTGCGGGCCAGACTTAACAGGTCTGAGGCGGAGCCGTTCAACTGGAATACAGACCCTGGATTAATTATGGTAACGTCCTTGAGACTACCTACAATTGTGGCCAAGAGCTCTGAGGCATAAGGCTCGATTAAAATAAACCGTACGGCTTGGATTATTGTAGCAGTATTGAGGTTATGCCCACACCAGTGGCAAAAGGAATCAGGCTCGCAATAATTACGGGTTGATTTTTACCATAATATCTCCGCGCTAGTGAGGTGAGAGCGACCACTAAACTAGCCTCACAAAACCCAACTCTTGGGTAAAGTCAATATAGCCTTAGTGTTAAAAGTACACAAATAACTTAAGTTGATTAATATCCACGCATCCCACAGACTGTTCAAAAATACCACACTGATATTGGTAAAGAGTAAAAGGATTATGAATTTAAGGGAATGTTCAAGCATATTGGTAGAAAGGGAGACATTGTGAAAATCAAATTTAAAAATCAAGATTTGGGTGGGGGGGGGGGGGACACAGTTAATCAGATCAGGATTCTAGTTCTGCCTCTTTGTTTGGAGTCTGAGAATGTCGGACGATATAATGTTAGCATTGAGCTAGACCTACTAGTTATTCACGAAAATAAAACTAGATTTGTTAGTAAGTTCCTGAATTTTAAATTTGAAAAACAATGTTGTTGGGGGTAAGTAATGCCTTGGAATATTATGTATAGACTGCAACGTATAATATTGATTTTCTGCATTTAGTATTAGATCTTAGAGACACTATATGGTAGAATACGTGTAGAGCATATGTGTGTAGCGGGACACCTAACAATAAGGCTAAATATAGTATCTATTTAAACAACAATGTTAAGGGTGTATAATCATTTATTACATTTTATTTTTATTGGGAAGCCCCTTGTTCTCTCTGGATTATCAAACTTCTATGTTAAAATAAACTTTTTGGGGATATGCACTTAAATGTTCTTTGATGAATAAAAAATGTCTGCCATATTTATAGAAGGTTTAGTTAATGATTAATTTGTGAGATTTCAATAAATCTCAATCGCGTAAAGTTTTTTGTTGTAATGTAAATGTTAGGTAAGATTCTAAAAAAAATGCGTCTTTTAGATTAATAGTCTGTTAATCAAGACAGAACAAATATTTTTCTAGAAGAATTTATAACAACTTTTTATGGGAGCCCCAGTATGTTTTTTTCTGAGCAAATGCTCCTTCGGTTTAAAAAGTTTGGGATCCTCTGATATAAATAATCTTGATCGCTCATAATCGGTAATGTTATAATAAAACTAAATATTTTAATATGAAAATAATAATATCATTTATCATATATTACTTTTATAAAAAGAGGGCTCTTTTAGTATTTGAGGAAATATTAAATTTGAGGAATATAATAAAAAGGTATAGAAAAAATAAATCAAAGCTCAAAAGGAAAGGATGGGTGGTCGTGGGACCTCTGATAAGTCAATCGTGGCTCTAAAAGGTTGCCGACTAATGCCCCTAGAGCACAGACAAATAATATTCCCAGACACTCAACCTCCAGGTTAAAATGGTTGCGCTCCTTTTGCCAGCTTGAGTTCTTCACCACTAGAATCGCTGTGGTTAGTACTATCATCAGCCAGCAGTGACACTAGCGAGGCCCAGTGTTGAAGGACTCAAGCTGGCAAGAGGAGCGCAGCAAAACCCCCGTAAGGTTGAGAGTCTGTTTCTTATTTGTCTGTGTCCTAGAGGATGTTTACAAAAGGGGTTTCCAACCATCTGCTCTTGGGCCGTATACAGCCCACGATGCCTTTTGTTTGTAGCCCACGAAGTTTCTCGGAAAAGTAATTTACTGAAGTAAAATTGATGTTTTCAGCCGTTAAACGAAATGTTTTGACTTGCGTGGGAAAAATCAATCAAAGCCCCTACTGATGTTCGTTTTTAATTTCTTCCTTACACCTTTTATATTATATTGACGTATCTAATATGGTACATTTTAGTCGGAGAATTCGTTTGATATTTAATTAAACATGTTTAAATTACCACTTCTTAATTCATTCGCAATCATATACCTGTTACCCGCCTCGGTGGAGTAATTAGCTAACGCGTTAGTTTGGTGTTGAGATAGACTACCGAGGATGGGGAGATCAAGGTTCGAATCTTGGTTAGATGAACTGGGGGTGGTTTTCCCTAAAAGTTTTTCCACTCTCCCTCCACGCAAATCCAGGTTTGCTTCTTCTAAATTCAAATTTCCCAATTCCTAGACCATTAGCATAATTAGTACTTAAGTGTATAACCCAAACGGGTAGTAAGACGCTGTGTTAAATAAATAAATTATGTATACCTACTCTGGTTTTTGCATAACTTAACAAAAATTAGACGATTATGATGAATCTTAGATTAAATTGTGGCCCTAGGGCACTTTTACTTTGGAAAAAACTATTCTAATTGGTAAAATATTTTATAAAATATTTGTTAAACATATCATTTCATAAACTATATTTGATGGGTCATTAATCATATTTCTTCTATCAAATAACTTTTATAAATGGAAAATGTTGTAATGAATTCCTTCCAGCAATAACGATAATGACATGTCAGGACTACATCAGGCTGTAGCTCAGTTTGTGGAAAGATTAGCCAGTACTAATGTACCGACGCCCATGGGACTCCCAAATGTACTAATCGTACATCATTTCCGTGTATGCTCTTTCCATGTCCCGATGAGGTGAAGTGATGGTGATTGTGAATATGAGGGTATGCAGCCAATTAAGTTCTTAACACCCACTTCAGTGACAACATGATCAAAGGCGGCGGTTCCCAACCTTGTTTCGCTTGCGTACCCCTTGGAAGCTCATTTACATAAATTGTGCCCTTGAGATTAGCTAAAGGTTTAGTTAGTAAGCTAGCATTTATTTCAGATTTATTTGTTGCAACGGAAAATAAGTGAGCTAGTAATGGTATTTAAAAAAATGTAATATTATGGTAAAGTAAACAGTTTGTATATTTTACATTCAATTAATTAGGTTATTAATAATTATAAAAACTGTTTTATGTTTGAAATTGAAATCAGTTTCTCAAGGTCAAATTATAAGAAAACCATCAACACACCCGCCACCCTCCTCACCATAGCGTTGAGTTAATTTCAGACTTTGTACTGACTTTTTTGTCTTACACTGCTGGAATATGTAGCTTTTTCCGCCACTATTCAATTATATTCCTGTACCCCCGAAAGTCCTGGAACCTACCCTTGGTGGTACGCGTACCCCACGTTGAGAATAGCTGGTCGAAGGCGTCACTATCGCAATAGACTAGAATACTGATGTAAGGGAGATAGTGCTACGATCCCGGTACTGAGGGTCGTTTTTCCTAAATAGTTTCCCCACTCTCTCTCCACACAAATGCTAGTATGATTCCTATAAATTCAACCTTCCTCATCCTTAAAACATTAGAGTAATTAGTATATAGGCGTATAACCAGAATGGGTAGTAAGAAGTAGTGCTAAAATAATATATAAAAAAGATCTTATCCTAACTTAAGCCTAACTAACCGAACCCTGGTGACCGTTGGGGATTATTCCCTATTCGAGAATAATCCCTCGGTACCAGCCGGGAATGGAACCCGGGACCTCTAGATCAGTAGTCAGGGGCTCTGACCACTACACCACGAGGCCGGTTTTCTTCCCCGGTATGAACTGACCGTGAGGTTGGCTCTAGGCTCCAGCGCCAGCCACATGGTCGTCTCCAGCTCCAGGTTGATGTAACTGAAGCTCACAACGCACTCGCCGATCATTCTCTCTCTTCTCATACGCTCACAGCCGTACAGACGGAACCTCACCCCCATGCTGTTCACGTCCTCTGGGAGGGAAGGGGGGGCAGAGACCCAAAAACAACCTTCACTTGATAGGCTCAAGTTACCACATATTCAAGCTTCAATGGAAACGTATAGGGAAAAAAAATTGTATGGTGTATCGCACAGAATGTCTCACTCTTTTATCTTAAAATAGAGACATTTACTAAAAACTCGTAAGCTCTATGACCAAACTTAAAACACAGCGTCTTTGGGCAAAGAGGAACAGGAAATCCAAGTAAAAAATTGTTCGGGAAAGTAATCTTGCGTTACTAAATGTATTTTGAAGTCAAGACGCAACAACGCCGTGAGTAAGCAGCTGTAAGTACGTACGGGTACAACAAGTTGCATATCATCAGGCGGGAAGAAGTGCCGTGCCACGAGCCACGTTCAAATGCAACCGACGGAGACAGTTGGGACCAAGTCGAGGGCGAAGTTTTGAACACCTGGTGTAATGTGCCCATTTAATAATATGCAACCTATTGTACACGTACGTAATTACAGCTGCGTGCTCTTGGCATTGTTACGTTTAAACTTACATTAGTAATACTAGAACACTTTTCCGAAATTTTTTTACTGGTATTTTCTGCCCACAGATGCGGTGGATTAAGTTTCAGTGGAGAGTTTAAAACATCCTGTATATATTGATGCAGAACCACTCCCCCAAAAAGCGTAAGTTAAATAATTAATTACATTGTTATAGAAACATTGAGAAACCAGGAATATTTAAGCCCATCAAATAACATATCAATTATTACTAGTTACAAAGAGCTACACAAATAGCTAATATATTTGCTTATAGATTTGAATCTATTGGGCTTATAAAAATATGTTATAAAATTTTTGTTTTGTTTAATATAACTACAACTTTACAAAGCTAAGTTATTTCGTATCTTTAATATTTCCTATGACCAAATTTGTAGATTTACGCCTATGTACCTTAAAGTAATTTTTATGTAAATATGAAAGTTGACATTTTATTTGTGATATTAAGTAATGTCTAGATACAAAGTTTAATCAAAATCTTTAGAGCATATTTTGAGAAAAAAAAACTTTTATCTTTATACCCTCCAGTAAACTACACTTAAATTTAGGATTAGATATCTAAACCTAAAACTCCCTCGGCGGAATCTTAGGTAAACCCTAATTAACCAAGTTTTAGCCCGATTGGTAAAATTGTTATGGCTCAAGACCAAGTTACAGAGAGACAGACAAATAGACGACATCGTTAAAATCCCATTTTCAATTTAAGGGTGTCATGAAACTTAGACATTTATCAAAATCTCGAATTCTATTTTTTTGACGATCACTATACTTCTTTATTCAAGGTGTCGAGAGAAACTAAAGAATCATTAATACTAAATTATTTAATAATTTATAAATATAATTTTCAGTTAATTTGCTATAACTATATTGTTTGTTTTTTTAAATCCTACAACTTAGAGTATTCATGAAAATGGCTTGTAGACATATTTCTGGAAGAATGTTGAAAAATTAAGTCCTTGATAATTCTTTTCAGATTAGGAAAAGAGGATTTAAAAAAAAGATTATTTAACAAATCTGAATCTTAATTTTACCCCAAAGATTCCAAATCCCCAATTCAAATCTAAATAGGAAATAGAAATATAAGAGAATACTATAAAATAGAAGTAGTAGCTAAATTATATCATTTTTTATTATAATGCATTCATTCAATTAAGTGTTAAATTAATATTTGGGTTATAGCTGTTAATCTATCCTATAAAAATTATGTTTCTTCTGAGCCCAAAATAATAAATATTAAGAGCTATAAACATTTTAATTTAATAAAATTACATATGTTATTTAGTTTCACATATATTATGAATTTTAAATAAATTTATCCATTTTTATTTAAAGGATAAGAAAGTTTGTGTGGTGCACAGTATTATATATTTTTAAATTAAATTTAATATATAAGTGTTTTAAATTTTATAGTGTCATGTTGATGTGATTTAGTGACGTCTATAAAAAAGGTGATCCACACGAATTAGTATCCATACCTGGGTTCACTCTGTGTAATAAAAAGCTCTCTATGAATTGAGGATTATCTCCGTGCCGAATCTTGGTCTTGTGCTTTTGTTTCTTGCTTGGTAACATCAGAAGACGCACCTAAAACATCACACATTCATCGATACACTCTAATTAGCTTGTTACCAGTGTCGTGACGTGGAATGTTGCCAGAGTATACAAAGTTATATTAAATTGTTCTCATCCCTCGGTAGAAAAACCATTAGTTATTAACGAACATACATTCCCATGTAGAGCAGGCTCTACGAATGATTCGTTTATTGGATACCAAGTGAGGAATAACATATTAAGGTATAGTTTTAACAATCTCTGCTTAACCTGGCAACATTATACGATATTTACCCCTCATAACCCACCTTCTTTCACACCACGTGAAAACCCCATCGTAAAATTCATAAGGATTGTTTGAGATCATCGTCACAATCGGAGACGACTAACTCGAACATGATTTTGGTAAAACTATCAACAAATATCTTGTAAACAATTTATATAGTTTATTAATAGGCATATGACGGGCAGTAAATTTTTTTAAAGTAAAATCAACACCAGGCTTGTAATGACTGTTTAAGTAATATGTGAAGTTATAAATAAATACAAAACTTGGCTTAAACGTTTAGTTAGTTTATAAAATCAATACACACCTTTCTGTGACCGCTTAAGATGATATGTGAATTTGTAAAGTTGACACAAAACTTGCCATGATTGACTTGGATAAAATGTGAATTTATAAAGTCAATATTATGACTAGACAAGAATATTTAAAATGATATGTGAATTTTTAAAGTCGACATAAGATTTGCCATGACTGCTTAGAATGTGATGTGAATTTGTAAAGTGAATACAATACTTACCAAGACTGCTTGGAATAAGATGTGAATTTGTAAAGTCGACACAAGACTTGCCAAGATTGTTTAAAATGAGATGGGAATTTGTAAAATTGACACAAGACTTGCCAAGATTGTTTAGAGTGAGATTAAAATTTGTAAAGTTGTCACAAGACTTGCCATGATTGTTTAGAATGAAATGTGAATTTGTAAAGTTGACACAAGACTTGCAAAGATCGTTTAGAATGATATGTTAATTTATGAAGTCGACACAATATTTGCCACGATTTCTTAGAATGAGATGTTGATTCATAAATTTGACTCAAGAATTGGAGGAAAGTATCCTCTAACCATCTCTTGGCTCACCTGAGTGTTGGAGGCCCCTCCCCGATCTTTGGCGGGTATGTCCCTGGCCTGAAGCACCCTCACAGTCATCTTCCTCATGGGCGCGTCGTATGCGAAAGCTGTCTCCAGGTGTCCGCACTTGGAAACTAGATGACTTTCCTGGTCCCCGAAAGCGCTTTGGAGATCCGTCACGTCAAACAACTGCTCCTGTGGCAGCACAACGATACACTACGCTCAACGATGACTTACTGTCCTCGGACAATATCATGCTCGACAGTTTGGTGTGTGTTTCCTTAGCTCGCAACAAAGATTGAGAATACGTAGGAAGCAACGTAATTTTACTTTCTCATACAAAGTATTTTAAGCTGAGTGTCTAGGGAACGTGAGTTTGGGGAAGTATTTCTGCCGTTATTGTAGCAAAACTTTTTTTTTGCCAAAATAACTAAAATAACTTTTCAGTAGAAACATAAGAGTTTAATTTTCTTCACATGGTGATATCAACAGTTCTTGAATAACTGTCATGGGCATAGCGGCATTAGACGATATACTTTTTTAATGGAGATAAAACGTTGTCATTAATTTCCAGGACATCCTTAAAAGGTATTAAAAAACTGTTGAGACCCACTTCGGTGGCCGCATGGTCTAAGGCGCTGTCATCGCAGTAAACTAGACTGCCGATGACCGGGAGATCCAGGTTAGAATATCGGTCCTGTCTACTGAGTTTTACAAAAATTGTTTTCAACTCTTGCTCCACGCAAATGAGGGTACACCTCCTCTAAATATAACCTTCCTAATCCCTAAAATCCTCCGCGTATTTAATACATAAGCGTATAAACTGAACGGATAGTAAGATACGCTGTAAAAAAACATGTTTTTTTTCTTCTTGATATTTTTTTATTTCTTTTAACCACAAACCCGCCTCGGTGGCGTAGTTGGCTAACGCGCTTATGGTGTTGAAGTTTGACTGCTGAGGACGGGGAGATTGAGGTTCGAATCTTGGTCGGGTGAACTGGGGTGTTTTTTCCTAAATGGTTTTCCACGCTCCTTCCACGTAAATGCGGGTTCACTTCCTCTAATTCAACCTTCCCAAGTCCTAATCCATTAGAGTAATTAGTACTTAAAGCGTATAACCCGAACGGAGTAGTAAGACGCGGTGCTAAATAAGAATTTTTAACCACAAAAGTTTTTTATATAAATACTGTACTGAAAAAATACTACCCTCAACACTCCCACCACGTGAACAATTTTGATTTTGAGAATATGATGGATATTAACGTTTAATGTGCTCTCGAAACACAAAAAGTGGATCTTACATTCTGTAGCTCTGTAGCTGGGGATAAAGGGAAACCAGCCTCGGTGGTGTAGTTGGCTAACGCACTAGTTTCGTGTTGAGCTAGCCTACCGAGGACTGGGAGATCAAGGTTCAAGTTTCACTCGGTTGAACTGGGGGTGGTTTTTCCCAAATGGTTTTCCACTTTCTCCCATGCAAATGCGGATTCACTTCCTCTATATTTAACCTTCCCAATTACTAGTCCATTAGTGTAATTAGTACTTAAGCTTATAACCCAAACGGGCAGTAAGATGCGGTGCTAATTATTAAGATAGAGGGAAGAGGACGTTTGCGACAGACACCCTAATGACCAAACATCTATATTTTACAACATATTGTTTACATAACAAACAATGTGTTGTGTGTTTTTTCTAATTTTTCTGCCCTTTTAAAATGGTTATCATTTTAATAGAAGAATGTTGTTGATTAGTAAAAGCAGGAGTATTTTTATATGGACATTAGATTAATTAAAAATAAATAGGTCATAGTAACATTTGTACTTATTTTGTGTGAAAGAAGCTCCCAAAAATTCCACTTACTTAGACCTGAATAATTCTCAAAGTCGATATAAGCATTTCAAAGCCCTATTAATTTCAATTCAAGACTCCTCAAAAGAAGGATCGGGCTAGTATATGTTTAGAGTACATAAAAAATTCCATGTTTATATAATTTTAAAACCTTGGTTTTAGCTTTTTAGACACGCAAGTATATTGGTCAATACCAATGTGGTTTTATATTTTTAAATCTTTTTATCAATAATACGATAACCTCGGAACAATTTAGTATTTATGGTGGTACATTCCATTTACCGAAAAATAGCAGTCGAAAAACACTATACCCCTATCTTATAATCTGCTTAACACTGGAACAGTGCGAGGTAAGTTTGTTACTTTTCAGGGTAACACTGAAGAAAGAACAAAGGTAGTTTGTTATATTGTTTGTATGTAAAAGAACTTAGGCCTATAAACTGTTAAACTTCGATGCTATAACATGTTTTTATTAAAAGAATAATATATTTTAAATCAAAATATTAACCTCATCTTGAAATAATTTAATATATTAAAAACCTTTTCAAATCTATTAACCTAATGTCGTTACTTATCCAATGCCAACCAAGAGAAAAGGAATAGGGCTTATACCACGCTTCAATAGCCGAATGGTATAAGGCATCATTCTCATATTATAATAGCCTGCTGAAGTCGGGGGGATCGGCGTGCGAATCCTGACTCAGTCTATTAAGGCTTGTTTTACCTAAATGTTTTCTAATTATCCTTCCACGCAAGTATAAGTAAATTACCTTTAAAATGCTTCCTTCCTCATCCTCACCCCAATGGAATAATTATTATATTTTTACCAAGGTGGCATCTTTTGATAAATCCCATATATTCCACGGCACCCTTGGTATAAAACGTCCTTGTGTTTAGTGTTTACGAATACATGAGTTAAGCGAACACTTATTATAGGACATATTAATACCAAATTGTTATTTTATAAATAAACATTTACTCGTAGTTTAGCGACGCTTTTTACTATTAGTTCAGGTTGAACGAATAAATTTATTGGCGAAACTCAAAATGAATGTTAAGTAAAACAAGATTGGTGCAATAATGAGAACGTTTATAAATCTCCTTCATATTTTAGCGGCAATCCCAGTGAATCATCGTGGTACACTCTTTGAGAATCGCTGAAGTACGTGATCATCAAAATGTGGCTTCTCCTGCCACACCCTAGTTTCAACTTTTTTTTAAAATACTGCTTTTTCTAACAATTTTATTTATTTATTGGACGTATTTAACGTGCACTTTATAAACCGACTGATTATATCAGCACATGACTTATAAACTAACTTAAATCTAGTACAAACACAACAACCAGTCCCCAGACGTTAATTTATTACTGTGAAAGGGAATCACACATTTAACAAAATTTAGCTATACTTTTTTGGCCATGTTAGGAAACAAAAGTAGAACGCTTAGCTAAGTAAACAGATAAGCTACCGATTGAGCTAAGGTGTTGGAAATTTACTACCCATTCGGGTTATACTCAAATGTATTAATTACACTAGCGTGTTAGGAATGAGTAAGTTTGAGTTTAGAGGAAGTGTACCTGAATTTCCATTGAGGGAGAGTGGAAAATAATTTAGGAAAAAGCCTCAGAGCACCCAGATCACTCCGTCATCGACAGTCAGGTCTATTGCAAAAGTGACGCCTTGAGCCATGCAGCCACTGAATCGGGATAGTTTCAACTTCTTCCTAACGTTTCTATGAAAGCAACCTGTTGGATACCCCCTAGCTTTGAGTCGTCACTTACATCTTGGTTGTTTGTAGGGGCGGGGGGAGGCGGTGGTGGGAGTGTCGTGACAAACTGCTCGTGCTGGAGGCTGTGGGCGTGGTCACGAGGCGCCAGAGGGATCTCCTCCTCATCCATGGTGTCCACACTGCACTGCACGGGTATCTTGCGGTAAGTGCCACCCCTGGCGTCCCGGTGGCGCAAGGCCTTCTCCTTGGGGTGTTCCTCCTCGCCGCTAGTCGTCGAGCAACTGCTAGAGGCGCTGCTACCTCCAACTTTGCCCTTTTCCGCCAGGGATATGAGGTCACCGCAGCCCTTAGAGGTACTTGGTGCCGCCTCTGAAACACAGCATGAAGCTATAAAGACAAGTAAGAGAACAGATGCACTGCCTGTGACACAAAATGGTAACTCAGCATGCTAGCGCCATCTTGTAACTGCTGAGTGCCATCTATGAAACAGACCATGAACCTATATAGACAAGGAAGATAACTGATGCACTGCCTGTGACACAAAATTGTAGCTCAGCATGCTAGCGCCATATTGTAACTGCTGAGTGCCATCTATGAAACAGACCCTGAAGTTATATAGACAAGGAAGATAACCGATGCGCTGCCTGTGGCACAAAATGGTAGCTCAGCATGCTAGCGCCATCTTGTAACTGCTGAGTGCCATCTATGAAACAGACCATGAAGTTATATAGCCAAGGAAGATAACCGATGCGCTGCCTGTGGCACAAAATGGTAGCTCAGCATGCTAGCGGCATATTGTAACTGCTGAGTGCCATCTATGAAACAGACCCTGAAGTTATATAGACAATTCATAGAATAGATGTGCTGGCTGTGTGAGAAAACAGTAGCTCAGCATGTTTGCACTATCTTGGAGCTATATCACTGTCTCTCATAATCAGTGATATACGGAGGGTAGCCGGGTAATAATGGAGAATAAATAGCCTACCCATCTCGACCATATTCCCTGGGTGCACCACAGCTAACAAAGCTACACTTCTTTGAAACTATAAAGCTTGAAAGCTTAGGAATACAAAACAAAAACTAAACCATGTCAAATATGTATGTAGGGAAGGAACATTTTATATTATTGTGTACTTATTGCTCTATGAGATAAGTTACACCTGCGCCCAAGTTCGGACAACCTGAGGGAAGCGTTTGTGGTGGGAATTAAATATTCTAACGGTGCAGAGATGGGGGGGGGGGGGGCTTAGCGATTAT